>OZ014553.1:17084200-17684200 GCA_963966155.1 Clivina fossor | reverse complement strand
TATCAATCAGTGGTACAAGTAAGTGATTTAAATGAAATTTGACTTCCTTTAATAAAAAATTTTAAAATTTTATAATCTAGTTACTTATTTTGTTACCTAGTAACTTATTCCTATGTTCTAAGCTTAGAACTTTATAAAAATAATATCAACTAGTGTTACAAGTAACCGTTTTAAATAAAATTTGGCTTTTTTAATTAAAAATTTATAAATTTTATAATCTAGTTACTTATTTTGTTACCTAGTTAGTAACTTGTTTCTATGTTCTAATAAGCTTGGAAATTTATATAGAAAAAGATAACATCAATCAGTGTTACAAGCAGAGCTGGGCAAGCTACTCGATAAAAGTAGCTAAGCTATAGCTACAAGCTATTCTTTAAAAATTTATGAAGTTACAGCTACAGCTACTTTTTTCCAAAAGTAGCTTAAGCTACAGCTACAAGCTACTAGAAAAGTAGCTGTTAATTCTTAAGCTACTTTTTAAGCTACTTTGTAAAGCTACTTTTTAAGCTACTTTTTAAGTTACTTTTTAAGCTACTTTTTAAGCTACTTCTTAAGCTACTTTTTCAGCTACTTTTTAAGT
Organism: Clivina fossor; assembly: GCA_963966155.1. NCBI lineage: Eukaryota > Metazoa > Arthropoda > Insecta > Coleoptera > Carabidae > Clivina > Clivina fossor. Next base: position 17,683,620 of record OZ014553.1, on the reverse strand, counting down.
TACTTTTTAAGCTACTTTTTAAGCTACTTTTTACCACTTTGACTCCAAGGAAAAAGTGGTATAGCGTTTGGTACGATGTCTGTAACATTTTTATTTTTTTTATATAGAAATCCTTCATATAGCCTATAGATGACGAATCCATACTTAGTTTATGTGGGTGTATGGATGTGCGTCGTCAGCATAACAGAAAAACATTGTATAATTTAAGCATATAGTATTTTTAATTATTTAAGTTTGTGGGGGAGGGATTTTGAGAAAAACTAGAGGCTATTTCGTCTAGGAAGGGAGATGGTACTAGATCTAGTATTTCGTTTATGAGGTTCGCTTTCGATTTTATTGCTATTTTTTTTCTAAATTTTCCAGGAAGGTTAATCTCAGACCCTTCTTATCTTTGTGTAAAATGCTTAAATTGTCTATTGTAAAATTGTGGGTATTTCCTAGCATGTGTTTCGCAAAGTTTGAAAATATTTTATTGTTTTTTATGGCTAAGAGATGTTTTTGAAATCTTATATTGATATGCGGGTCCTGTTTGTGCGATGTACACAAAATCACAATTATTATACTTAATTTTATAAATGCCAGAATCTGATAAAGAATTTCTATTAGTCAGTTTGTTGTTCACTAGATTGTTCTTTATAGTACTTTTATTATAGAGGCTCGCTGTAATCCCCAGTTTTTTCATTTTGGTAGTTAAATTATAACTGATGTTACCAATGAAGTTAAGTTGTTGTTATTTTATTATCTTGTGTTACTGTATAAAACTAATTAATATTATCTCTATTACATTTTTTATGTATAAGGTTATTAATTATGTCTATAGGGTAATCGTTGTTAGTTGCAATTCTAAAAAATTATTGTTTTTTTTTTAATTTCAATTTAGTGTAATAACCCTATTGTTTTTGTCCATACGAAATTTCTATTTTTAAATTTAATTCAAATGTTATTGTTTTTAATTTTTGATTATTTTTTTTATTGCAAAACCTATTTATTTATTTTTTTTCGTATTTTTAATCACTGAAGATTTGTGTTTATATATTTTTGGATATTATAACAAAATGGTTTAATGTTGTCAAAAACTCTGAGTTCCGATTTAATCATATTGTATAATTGTATAATAAATTTGTGATTTTCAGTTTATTTGTCTCCACACTATATTGCAAACAAGAATACGCTTTTATGCGAATTTAAATTTTTGTCGATTCAACAGCTACTAAAAGTAGCTTAAGCTATTGAAAGTAGCTATAAGCTACTGAGAGTGGCTTAAGCTACTGAAAATAGCTATAAGCTACTAAAAGTAGCTTAAATAGTAGCTTTTTATTTTAGCTACTATTTTTAAGCTACTTGCGTCAAATCTTGAAGCTACAAGCTACAGCTACTTTTATTTTTTTTTGTAGCGAAGCTACAGCTACAGCTACCAACAAAAGTAGCTAAGCTAGTAGTTAAGCTACTGCCCAGCTCTGGTTACAAGTAACTGATTTAAATAAAATTTGGCTTCCTTTAATTAAAAATTTATAAATTTTATAATCTAGTTACTTATTTTGTTAGCTAGTAATTTATTTCTATGTTCCGTTTATTTACTGTAATATTATTTGCATAATTTTTCCTAATGATGATGTATGTAGAGTACGTCAAAACGTCGATTATTTTTAATAAAAATTTATACAAAACTACAACCTAAAGCCGTTTTATTTTAAGTATCTTATTATTATTGTCTACAAAATTTACAAAATGTAAATATGTAAATACGAGGGCTGACAATAAAGTAAGGTCTCCAACGCTGCAACTTCGCCGGATCACGCGCTAGGCGAAATCTGGCAACACCGCCGTGTTCCTTGGTTCCCCCAGTACCACTTTGCTGCTGGGTGAGGCTTCCCCGACCGCTCAGTCTTGGCTGAGCAGCCGTCAACGATGGAGGTACCCCTCGCGTCAGCGTCCAAGTGCGAATTGCGTTCTGTAATACGTTTTTTGAGTGCGAAAAAGGTGACACCTATTGAAATCCATCGTCAACTAGTTGAAGTTTACGGGGAAAAGTGTATGGACATAAAAAACGTGCGTAAGTGGAGCCGCGAGTTCAATTTCGGGCGCACTAATGTTCACGACGAGGAGAGAAGTGGCCGACCGTCGGTCTCGGATGCGATTGTTCAAGCAGTGGAGGCAGAAATGCTCAAAAACCGCCGTGCGACAATTACGGACTTGAAAGAGAAGCTTGGAGGAGTGTGTAGCAGCGAAACAATCCGTCATATCCTTGTGAACAACTTGCAGTATCACAAAGTTTCTGCCCGATGGGTGCCGAAACAGCTGACCGAAGACCACATGAAGCGGCGCGTGGAATGTGCGACCAAAGTTGTGGCCCGTTTTGAAGAGGAAGGCGATGATTTTTTGGAAGGGTTTGTTACGGGGGATGAAACGTGGGCTCATCACTACACACCCGAAACAAAGGAGTCGTCCAAACAATGGCGCCATAGCGATTCTCCGAAACCCAAAAAGTTTAAGGCGACACTGTCAGCCGGCAAGGTGATGGCTACGGTGTTTTGGGATCGCCACGGGGTATTGTTGGTGGATTTCATGCCAAGGGGAACCACTATCAATGCAGCAAGGTACTGTGAGACCCTGGAAAAGCTTCGTCGTGCCATAAAAAACAAACGCCCGGGATTGCTGAGCAAAGGAGTGAAATTTCACCACGACAACGCGCGCCCGCACACAGCCAACGTTACCCTTGACCTGCTCAAGAAATTTGGCTGGGAAATCATCGATCACCCTCCCTATAGTCCCGACGTGGCCCCAAGTGACTACCACATGTTCCCCGCCCTGAAAAAACATCTCGGAGGGAAGAAGTTTGATAGTGACGCGGAGGTTCAGAAAGAGGTCAACACCTGGCTGCGCGAGGCGGACGGAGAGTGGTATTCTGCCGGCATAGACAAGTTCATCGTGCGGATGCGCAAGGTGTTGGAAAAAAATGGCGATTATGTAGAAAAGTAGCCAAGACCTTGGCCTTTCCAACGGTGTATCGCTTTTTGTAAATAAATGTCATTTTCTATGAAAAAAAAAATTGGAGACCTTACTTTATTGTCAGCCCTCGTAAATATATAGAAATGTTTAGCGGAAAATAATTTCGGCATAGTGGAAAAAGTTTGTGCCACACTCTTCTGAGTACATAACGTAATTGTGTATGTTATAACACTACATAAAATATTTCCTTAATTTTATTTTCTATAATGACTTTTCTTTTTACATAGTGGTAGCTAAACAAACAGCAATTCTTGAAAATTACAGAAACGAAAAATATTGCAGTAATTGTCGTCAATGAATAACAAACAGCGCGGGGTAGCACCACCCTTAACATTTATACCACTTACCTGTAAATGATTTTGGTATAATTGTAGAACAGGGTCCGTCCGTGATGTTGCTGATTTGAGTTTAGTGGTAGAAATATTGAAAAACCAGTGACTCTCAAAATGTGTATTATGACAAAATGTGATTTTAAATGTGTCTTAACGGTCTTTAAAAAAAAACTCCTACCTGAAACCTACCTACCAAACCTACCCTAACCTAACGGACTTCTTAACATAACATAACATAAGAAACAACCACACTTCTTGACATGATATAAGTCTTAATGGACGAAATTGATAACATTACTAATGAAACATTTTGAGGTTCACCAGTTTATACGCACACCAGTCATGCCCATTCCGATGTTCACGCATGCGCAAATCGCGGACCGTATACTGCAATTCAACCATAATTTTTAACGCATTGGTAAATGCAAATATAATAAAACTTGAAAAACTTTATTTTAATTTGTCATTTTACTTCTGGTTACTATTTAGAAAACATATCTGTTATTGCTAAATAAATTTGGTTGGTTTTTGTGAAAATATCTGCTAAATTTATTTCGAAATCGAATTTTTTTAGTGATTTTTGGTTTTGAAACTTTGTAACGTGTTGATTATTCAAGTTTTGTAAGAAATATTGAAGATACTCTTTTATTTGGAATTTATTTATTTAATAAGAAGGTAAGTGTCATTTATTTATTTATTAAATTTATTTTAATTAAAATGTACATGACTTCCTGAATTACATAAGTATTTTACTATTCATCCATTTTGGAGCAGAGACCCATCATCGCAACACATGTTGATACACTAATACGTCATGACGAGCAAATTTGAATTTGACATTCAGCTTTAAAATTTATTTTCTTATTTATTATAAATAATTTTCCTTTAAAACATATATTTACAAAGTTATTTTAATATATATTTATGATTAAATATGATTTTATAAAATATGCAATGCCCCATTGTTTGTATTAAAAATCCTAATTAAAAAATAATTTTTAATTAGGAATGTACTTTATCATATTTTTATTTGTATTTTGAACCAAAATCCAATAAAAATATAACAATCTACACTCCTAATTAAAAATTAATTTTTAATACAAACTTTTTTAAAAAATTGTTATTTTACTATTATCGATTTGTATAAAAAATAAAAAATGGAACATAAAGACTTTAAATGGTTTTCAGTTAACTGTAACTACACCGAAAAAAATATTACTTTAAAACAAACGTTTTTACTATTAATTCAAAGTAAACATACTTTTTATCTGGAAAATTAGATTTTTATAATAGAAATAAATTCTTTAATAAAAATAAATAATAACATAGTAAGAAATCTTTCAGAACTCACTATATTAAAATAAAACTGCTTTTGGTTAAAGTTCTGTATTTATATTTATTTATAACCTATTTTCGATAAACTAAACGTCTGTCTTCATCAGGAAAAAAGGTAGAAATGACTTTTACAATAAATAATAGAACACAGAAACAAGTTACTAGATAACAAATAAGTAACTAGATCATAAAATTTATAGATTTTTTAATTAATGGAAGCCAAATTTTATTTAACTCAGTGCCTTCACAGTGATTGATTTTATTTTTTTCTTTATAAATATCTATTGCTTCCCTTATCAACCTTATAAAAAAAGGTAACATATGTGTTCATATGTATTGTATATATTTATTGCTATTTTCGAGTTTCATTGAACTTTAAAATATATTAAAATAAAACTGTTTTAGATTAAAGTTCTGTGTTAATATTTATTTATAATCGACGTTCCGACAAACTTAACGTCCGTCTTCATCAGGAAAAATAATACAAAATAAATATTAATATAGAACTTTAATTTAAAGCAGTTTTATTTTAATATAATGAGTTCTGAAAGATTTTTTTACTGTTTGCGTATTAATATAGTTTTTTTTTATTATTTTTATTTTTTAATTGTCAATTACTTTATCAGTAAAAATAAATAAAATAATCAAATTAAGTAATTTTTAATTTAAAAATCAAATGTAAAATTAGATGGTGACAAACATTACTTTTTCTAGATGAATTTACTTCTCATTAATTTTTTATTTTGCAGTGTATAATAAATAAATATTATTATTTATTATAACATTATATAATACTAATATAAATATAAAACTAATTAATTTCATATTCAATAGTAATTATTTTTAAATAAAAGTTGAATCTAAATATAACTTTAATGTTTCTCATTTTATTGTTACAGAAAAATTATTCCTGGGCCAAATTTCCATTTATTTATATTTTACAAGAATATTTACTTGGTTAAACATGGCTCCTGTATTAACTAAAATGTCAACAATGCAGAATAAACTATTTCATTTTGGTTCCGAACACAAGGGTATTATATCAGAAAAAAACAAAAGTTCAATAATTGTAAAAAACTTGAAGAATTTAGAAGACAAGAGGAACTTAAAACTAGTAACAAAGACTTCAGCAACAAAATGTTTAAAAAAATCTTCGAATATCAAAACAACTTCAAATAAAAAGATCAAAAAACCTTCTATTTCAAATACAAATCTAAAATCAAAGTATTTGGAATTATTTGATTCTGAATCTTCGGACGATGAAAAATCAGTAATATCTATAACAAAAAATTCTATTGCAAATGAAAAATTAAAAGCAAAATATATAGAATTATTTGGTACAGATTTTCCAAATGAAAATTTAATAGTATCCAAATTGGAAAAAAGAAAATTTCTTGTAAACGAAAGAAAAACATCGTTATGTAATTCAGTGTTACCAGTGATAAAACATTCAAAGATTTCTTTGGAAAAAATACATTCCGAATCAATATTATTACCAGTGACAACAGATTCAAAAAAATTTACAGAAAAATTACGTTCAAAATCAACAAGTATACCATTTGAAGAAACAAATTTGTCAGCACTCAAAACTAATAAATTGGAAGATCAAATTGGTTCAACTAAGTTGGCTGTAGAAAACAAATATTATAAAAAAGAACGATTACAAAAAATGTTGACAGATCTATTTGGACCGTATTCACCATCTAAAACGACAATTTTAGTTTGTGATAAAAAAAAAAGCTGACAGTGAAGAAACGCACCTTCAAAAATCTACATCAAAAGTATTATCTTCTAAAAATACAAAGAAAGATGTAAAAGAATTAAAAATTAAATATAAATCTGTAAATATTTCTTGTAGTAATATATCTTCATCGCATTCAACAGAAGTTAAGAAATATAGTAGAAACAAAGAAAGTAAGTCAAGATCTTCAAAATCAAATACAGTACCTTCAAGAATAACTGAAAGTTCTGATTCAAAATCGTACAAAATGCCAAATTTATTTGCTCCTGATGTGAAAATGTCTGAAAAACAACTTGAAGCCAGAAATAAAAATCTTTCTAAATCGAAAACAAAGTTATCATCAGTGGAAATACTAAATAAAAATTCACATATTGACATAAAATCTTCAAAAACAAATCATTTCAAAAAAGAAGTGCATCAATTGTCTTCATCAGATTCAAAAACAAAATTAATATTTTCACCAAAAGAATATAAAAAGTTTGATCGAGAATCAGGCCCTAAATCTTTCAAAACAATTTCATCTTCTACAAAATCAAAACATTCGGAAGCAAAATATCAAGAATTAGAATTATTTACGCCTGATATTATAAAAACAGTTTTGCCATCTTCAAGACAAAGTAAATCGAGTTCCAGTGAAGAAAATTACAAGAAGCAAAATAAAACAAAATCGTCAAAGGCAAAATCAGTGTGGTTACCTCTAACAAAAGACAATCAGCAATTGTTAAAACAAAACTGTTCTTTCGGAGAGAATGAAAAAGTGTTAGTTCAAATTCCTTTAAATTTGATTCAATTTCCAATTGAACATCCTAAGAAAATATCTCGATTAGAATTAGATAAAAAAAATTAAATAATCTAAAAAAACTTGTTATAATAATTATATTCAAAAGGTTTGAAATAAAATAACTTTGTAAATTTTCACTAGATTTATTTGTAACTTGTTGACATGTTTCGGCTCGCGCCATTTTCAAAACATTAAAATTATATTACAAACTATTCCTTATATATTCTTATTTTGTGAGTATTGAGGTAGTGGGGGTATTTTTACTTTTAAACCAATCAATGGGGAATGCGATAAATCTACTATTTCATTTATTAATTATTCAATTTATTAATTAGTACAGAATTAGCAATTAATAAAGTAGAAAACAATGAAAATACATGTATAAAACACACAGCAGCAAATCTAATAAGAAATTATAAATTTGATAACAAAAATATATCCGATATAAAAACTTTAAACAATATAAAGAAAAAATGTAAAAATGAAAATTTAATAATTACCAAAGCTGATAAAGGGAACACCATTGTTATTTTGGAAAATGCAGACTATATGACTAAAGTTGAATTAATAATAACAGTTATAGAAATATCAATAAAGATCCAACAAACAAATTTAATCTTACAATAAAAGAATACGTCCAAAAATTAGTATACTTAATACCAGATAATGAAAAATTCAAATTAATAAAAATGAACCCACACGCTCCTATTATGTATGGACTACCTAAAATACATAAAACAGAAATTCCTATTAGACCAATAGTCTCATGTATGAACGCACCATCATATGAATTAGCTCAATATCTTAATAATAAATTCCAAAAACTAACAAATTTTAGAGCAAATCATAATATAATAAATTCATCAGATTTAATTAAAAAACTAAATAATATCACATTAAATTCAAATTGTAAATTTTATTCTTTAGATGTAACGAACCTGTTCACAAATATACCATTAGATAATTTACTAACATTAACAGAAAATATTTTAAAACAAAATGTACACGATTGTAGATTGATTAATGAATTTCTAGAAGGGTTAGATATATGCATAAAACAAAATTATATTAAATTTCAAGAAAATTTTTTCACACAATGTTCAGGCCTAGCAATGGAATCACCTCTATCACCTTTATTAGCAGAAATCTTTATGAATCATTTTGAAAATAATTTTCTAGAAGCTAATACATTTAAGAATCAATTACTTTATTATTACCGGTATGTAGATGATATTTTAATATGTTGGCAAGGAACAGAAAGACAATTTAATCAATTTTTTAATAAAATAAACGGCGTACATGAAAACATTAAATTCACTTTCGAAAAGGAAAGTGACAAATCCGTAAACTACCTGGACATTACAATTCAAAATGTAAATAATAAACACGATTTTAAAATATACAGAAAACCGACACATACAGACACAATTATACCCAACAAATCGGTCCATCCATTAGCTCATAAACATGCCGCATTTCGTAGTATGCTTAACAGATTATTGGAAATCCCTTTAAGTAATAAAATTTTTAAAACCGAACTAGACACCATAAAAATAATTGCACATAGCAACGGTTACAAAACAGAACTAATAGACAATTTATTACACCAAAAACAACTTAAAATAGCACTTAATCAGATTTACCCGAAACAAAAACAAGAACCAAAAACATACGTAAGCTTACCATATTTAGGAAAAATTAGTTACAAATTAGCTAACAAAATAAAAAATAATAATAAAAATAAAAATAAAAATATTCAAATATGTTTCAATACATGTAATAACATTAAAAAATGCTTATTTAACAACAAACAAAAAACAAATATATTGGACAATTGTGGGGTTTATCAGTTAACTTGTGACAGTTGCCAAGCATCTTACATCGAACAGACAGGCAGGACATTCAAAATAAGAACAAAAGAACACAACAAATCTTTCGAAAAACAGAAGACAGATTCAACATTTGCGACACACCTGATCGAAGAAAACCATATTTCGTCTTTCACACCATCAATTTTACAAATTTCAAACAAAGGAAAAAGATTAAATTTATTAGAAGCTCATGAAATAAAGAAATCTAAAAATATTATAAATGAAATAGTAAATTTATCGAATTCCCCATTGATTGGTTTAAAAGTAAAAATACCCCCACTACCACAATACTCACAAAATAAGAATATATAAGGAATAGTTTGTAATATAATTTTAATGTTTTGAAAATGGCGCGAGCCGAAACATGTCAACAAGTTACAAATAAATCTAGTGAAAATTTACAAAGTTATTTTACTTCAAACCTTTTGAATATTAAACATTTTCACAAAGTTAGTCTGTCGATAATACAATATAATAATAATTATATTTTTTAAAAGTATTATATTGACAATGTATTTTCGTATAAATCTGTTATCAATTAATATATTATTTTTAATTAAAATTGAATATACTAAATTACTTCAATTATTTGGATGTATAATTTTATCTGGTTTAATTTAAAACGTATACCAAAATAATAAGTATGAAAAAAATATTATATTATGTGTATTATTTTAAATATATTCAATTCTATGCTAACGTACTATTGTGTTGTAAATATGAAAAAATAAAATGTAAAATATTATTTTTGTATGAAAAAATTAATTGAATAAATTTTTTATTTTTGTTTAATTATAATTTTTATTTTATAAAATAATTATTTTTCATTTGTGTATTATATGAAAAAAATATATGTTAAAAAATATTGGCAAAAATAATGTGTTTGCATTGTAAGTCAGTGGCGTAGCCAGAAACTTGTCATGGGGGGGGGGGGTTACTAAAAAAGATATAATAATCAATAAAGATAATACTATAGTTTGTATAAAAAATAAAGAGCAATAAAATTATTTTTATAAAAATGAAAGTAAAATAACATATTTCATATTTCACATACGTATGTTTTTGGTAGTTTAGGTTCTTGGGGGGGGGTTGTTAACCCCCCCCCCCCCTAACACCCCCTGGCTACGCCACTGTTGTAAGTACATGTTTATTTTAATATAAAATTCAATTAAAAATATTAATTAGATTACACGATACAATCAATATTATATTATTTTAGGTGGTGGTAATGTATACAGTGTGATTAATATTAATGGAAAAATATAAAAAATATTATTTATCAAAGAAAAACAATATTTTTTTATATATTACTTGAACTTGCATTAAAATTTTCAAATATTTAAAAAAAATTATCTTGTATAAAAAAGGCAAAAGTCTGTATTTTCATTTCACTTTTTAAATCAAATAAGTGTATTAATTTTTTTAAATATCTTTTTGTTTCTGTATTTTTGCAAATGTAAATCGTTTTTCAATTTTTTAACCACGCCATGTACCTAAAAAAAATGTGACAAACTCTTTTTACTATCATGAAATTAATTTTCTCCAAAATATTAAGATCCATACAAGCAACTCTAGCTTCATCTACATTCATAACGCCTCTCATACATGCTCTTCTATTCCTATTAAATCTAAATAAACTTTTAACTACTTATTTAATTTGATCAGCCATTACTTTGTGATACATTATAAATAATTTAAATAAAAACAAACAATTTCTTTGTAAATATTATAATATTGACCGTACGGTCATCATCATAATAAAATTGTGACATTTACAAAGAAATTGTTTGTTTTTATAAAACTTAATAATTTAAGTTAATATTTTTTTATTACTCTTGTTGAATAATATGTTTATAATATATGTAACTTCAAAGTACATTTTTAAAAATATATATTAGGTAATAATTTTTCGTGTGCATCATAAAATTTTTAAATTTTTGATAAAAATTAAAATAAAAAATAAATATTTATATTTGTTAAATTAAATTTATAACTAAACAAATCAAACAAATAATCTTAAGTCAAAACAATGAATGAACTATTGTGACATCATATAACTACTAAAAATAAATATTTTTCCCAAAAGTTGGCATACTATCCAAAAATAAAATTATGTAATTGTAATTAATACTGGAAGAATCTATCTTTAAATTTGATTAAAATTGCATAAATAATATAACCAAAATAAAATATTAAAAGTTAAATAATATTTTACTCTAAAAATTAGCAGCAAAACTTTAGCAATTTTTTCTTGAAAAGTTGGTAACACTGCAAGAAATAAATGTAATTGGCACATCTTAGGCACTAAATCATATGTATGGGTACCGTACTAAATACTGTACCCCTTTTCCTTTCACTCAAAGTAATAATAACAAAATGCGTCAAGTTATTGTTTAACATAAACATAATTAGTAAACAAACTGGCATAATGTCCGCATTTCACTACGGGATTCACTACTTTAAACTCATTTTAAATTAATTGCAGTTTTTGGTCAATTTCTTTAGTTTACAGTGTTCGTTCAGTAGAATCTCTAATACTAAAACTTTCATCAAAATCTGTTCCGTGAATGGCAAGTTATAAGCGAACAATTTTTAGTAAATTTTTATAGTTTACAGTGTTCGCCTGCGGTTCACGCTACATTATTCCATAGTGAAAACCTTCCTCGAAAAACAACTCAACTATCAATAAAACTTCCATCAAAATTTTTTCTCAAGTTATAAGCAAACAGGGTTTTTGATCAATTTTCATCATTTAAAACGTTCGCCTGCGGCTGAAGCTGCATCAAAATCTGTTTAGTGGATGTCAAATTATAAGCGAATTAAATTTTATAGTTTATAGCATTTGCCTGCGGCTCACGCAGACTTATCACCACTTTCGGATTTTTTCCATCATTGTGGTACTAAATTTCAACTTTATAACTCACTTCCAAGTTGTATTTCAAAACCGGACAAACATACATACATATTTATATTGTGCTTTATTATATACACTCTAAAAAAATATGTAATTTTACCTATAAATCATGAGACACTATGATGCCCAGTATTTCTAGGTATAATTACTCAACTGCTGTAATTTAATAGATAATTGTTTAAAAATACATAATATCAGAACTATTACAAACATTATGTATTATGATATTATCAACGGGATCGAAAAGTACATATGTATGTAATATTACAGGTTTTTTTAGTAAAGTCTCTTTTACTAAATATACATTTGCTGACAGTACATTTGCTGACAGAAATTTTCCATAAATAGGTAAAATTTGTTTAGTTCTGTAATATTATTCTTGGTATAACTACATATATTTGGAAGTTTACATGAAGAATGTATTTTACAATTATTACAGATACTAATATGCAAGCTGTAATTTTACATAATTTAAGAAGTTATACGAACAATATGTAATTCTACATTAAGTATGTAATTCAATTTACAAAAAGTAAGCAATTTTACATACTTATTAGGTCATTTTTAATTTTTATATGATTATTATGAATTATTTAAAAATTACAGATTTTTTTATAGTAAAATTTTACTATTACTTTTCTGTAATTTCGCTATTTTTTTTTACAATGTATGTATAGATTAAACTTATATAGTGTCCGATTATCATCAAGTACTTTATCTAATCCAGCGATAAAAAATATAAATATTAAATTTTTATTCTGAAATCATAACAATAATTTGTCCATTTTTTTTTAATTCGCCGATTTCGCAGTAAACAGAAAATAAGTGACCGATAAATTTGAGTCAGTCGTGTGGAAAATATTGTGAAAAATAATCCTCTATTTTGTATCGGAAGTTTTTTTTTTTTTTCGCCCGGCACCAATCCTGCTTTTGTTGTCCATGTAGCAGGATGTATTAAGCGAGGCAGACGAGCTATATACCCAAGGCAATGTCAGAATGCTTAACGCCCCATCAATAAAAAAAACCCAACAATAGCAAAAGCAATATATCACAAACTGCAGTATTCGGTCGTATTTATCATATACTTGTGTGTTTTTCTATAGCTTCTTGTGTAATCCACCTTACCAATTGATCAACGTTTTATTCTATTTTGTAATTGGGTAGTTTTTCATGATAGTTTAGTATATATTGTTAACTTAATTGTTAGATTGACTATATATATATATATATATATATATATATATATATATATATATATATATATATATATTAGTATATTTATGTAAAGTGGAATGTTTGTCTGTCTACATATTTTATATGTAAATGAACGACATAATTATTATAACAGAAACAATCAGGAATCAACATGAACAAATATAGTAAGTCCAGTACTTATATATCTATATTTTCAAAAAATCTACAATTGTATATTCAACTATAACAATAAATAAATAATTATTTAAATAAAAAAAATGTAATATACCACGTGTTTAAAATGGACTAAATAATTTCTCCTAGCCCCATACAGATTCCTGACCCCATACAGATTGTCCTGAAAATTTGTGATTGTGAATTTTTAATAGCTATGATAATACTTGTAATATTTAAAACAAAAAACGTGGGGCGTAAAGACAGCTACTCCCTACATTCCTTACTATGCATGCGCACCACGTTTTTCGTTTTTAAATTTTACAAGTATTGTCATAGCTATTAAAAAATTTCAATCACAAATTTTCAGGACAATTTGTATGGGGTCAGGACTCTATATGAGGTTATAAATCTGTATGGGGCTAAGTGAAGTTATTTATACTTTTTAGTTCGTTTTAAAAATGTGGTATATTATTATTATTATTATTTTTAATTTAAATAATTTTTAGTCTTGTGTGTGTGTTCTGTATTTTCTGTAGTTTCTGTATTTAAAAAAAAAAATTGCAAAACATAAGAATGTACGGAATCAGTTAATATGGCACAAAATAAAAATTAATATTTATAATATTATTAAATAATTAATTAGTTAATATTGCATTGTCATCCAGTTCTGAACTATGTTTAAAGTTTCAATTTTCTAGCTCATCGGAAAGTTGATTTAAAATCGATTGCAAAATTTGTACCGAACGTGTTGAAAATGTAAACTCCGTAAATAAATTTAAGAACAAAATCAAAAAATATTTCTTTCTACGACTATACTAAAATTTAAGAATATAAAAGAATTATTAATAATAATATTATAATTACACAGAAAAAATCTTTAGACAATTTTTCTGTTTCAAATGTTTAGTCTAAAAAAAATTATTCAAATACAAAAATAATAATTATAAATTATTAATTATAAAAAGCCAAATTTCATTTAAATTTTCTTTGTAAATATCTATTGCAAATAGAAATCAAGCAATGTAAAAGCATTGATTTTAATAAAATTTGGTTTCCTTTAATTAAGAATTTATAAATGATTATTGTTTTTTAAATAATTCATAAATTATTTAATCTACCTAGATATTTTGTTACCTAGTAACTTGTTTCTATATTTTGTTTATTTATTATTCATGTCATTTGTATATTTTATTTCGGATGATAATATACGTAGAGTATATCGAAAAGTCGAATTTTAATTAAAAATTATACAAAACTGAAACCTATAGCTTTTCTAATTTTTTATTTATTCTTGTTTGTTTAGTTTTCCGGTAGATTCCAATTCTAAACGTGATTTTCATTTCAAATTAGCGTGTATGTAGATGAAATAACTAATATATGTAATTGAAAATATGATCAACTTAAACAAATCATTTAAAATTAAGTCATTTAATTTGAATTAAATGAATTTCTTATATTTTCTGCGCACATAAAATTTTCAGTTATTTTAAGAAAATTTTCGAGTTTTCATATTTGATGATTAAAATTGTAATAATGCAAAAATCTAATAATAATTTTATGAAATGTTTGCACTCGTTTCCGCTTGGTACAAAATGAAATGAAATTTAGCTTGTTGATTTAGTGTTTCACGAAAATTTCATTATTTTAATTTAATTAAAAAACTACAAGTTTTCACTAGATTTACATTCATTCAAATAATAGATTCGTTATAATATAAATGCTGACGTATTATTTCAAAAAACTGTTGAAATATTCAACATCTAATTTGAATATTAAAACATAATGCACATGTTTCGTTAGCGTATATTATTATAAGTTAATTTTTGTAAAGTAGCGAAGAAATACATACATACATACACAATCACGCCATGTACCGAACAGGGTGTGGCACAAACTCTTTTCATCATTCCGTAATCAGTCTCCTCCAAACATTCCTATCCAAACAAGTAACTTTCGCTTCATCCACATTCATAATAAATTCCTCTCATACATGCTCTTTTATTCCTAGTACTTGGAAACTTTCGCTCACGCAAAACACTCTCAATCATACCACTCCAACTACTCATCGGACGTCCACGCAAACGTATATCATCAAAATTATTCAAATAAATCTTTTTAACCAAACGTTCGTTAGACATACGCTCAACATGTCCGAACCATTTTAACTGACTAACACCAACTTTTGCTACAACATTTTTTTCAATTTCACACTCATCATACACTAATCTATTTCGTATCCGATAATAATAAATTAAAAAAAAATTATTACTAGAACAATTCTATTTTTTTTTTAATTTTATAAATGCGATGTATATTTAGAGACATATTTATAGTCTAATAAAATTATGAGATGGATGCATATATATGCAATTTTAACCTAGTAACTTGTTGCTATTGTTATGTACTTCAATGTCATTGATAAATTTTTCACCTGATGAAGAGGATCGTTCAGTTTCGTCGAAACGTCGTTTTATAAAATAATTAAACACTATCTAATCTTAAAACAATTTTTATTTTAATACAGTGAGTTATGAAAAATATTTTACTATCCCATTTAAGATTTAAAAGTTCACTACCAAGCCATTCACATGAGTCACTAAAATTTGATACCATTTACTAGAGTTTGAAAAAATATTTGACACTTATTTTGCGATATTTCAATTTAATTTGTATTTCGCGAAATATTTGAGAGTCTCAGTGGCGCAGCCAAGGGGGGGGGGCGACGGGCCTTGTCCCCCCCCTCCCAAAGCTAGCAGAATTAGCATAATTTTTATTCGTCTAGTTTTATTTTTATTTTGTAATGTTCAGTTATTATTAAAATAAATTTTTATTAAAGTAATATTTAACGTCATATATACAATATGTAAGAATTTCAGTGGAATAGTGACGAATACTTTACTCTAATATTTTTTTTTGTGTTTCACTAGTATAAAAAGGTTGTTCAATTACATCCTGCAATTCATTTAATTCTAGGAACATACATCGCTTACAATTCACCGCGAAAAGTTTACCGTTGAGAAAATTAACCGCATACAATTCACCGTCTACAATTCAGCGCGGAGATAATTATTCGTTATTTTTTAAAAACGAAACTTATAAATATAAAACAACCTAACCTAACCTACTAATTTTGAGCCCTAAAGCAAGTAACAAAACCAATATACCAATTGTAATACTGCGTACATTAATTAAAATTTGAATAAAACATGTACTTAGTTTCTTTAATACTATAACATATATATTTTCATAATATAAAACAAAACGCAAAACCTATTATAGTATAATAATGGTGAACTTTTCGCGGTGATTTTTGTACGCGGTGAATTGTGTGTGCGGTGAACTTTCCGGATACTATCCATTTGGATCTTATTATCAAATATTATTTTTGTATTATTTCTATTTGAAAGTTATTTCTAATTTCTAATCTATGAACGGCATTATTCTGATACTGAGAAATATGCGTAATTGTCATACTATTCGAATGAGGTTCTCATATCACCTAATTGAACCATGAATTGAATCACAAACCGGAATAAACAATCGGTAAAATCATACCGGTTTGGTGGTATGGGTTTAATATTCCTGCCTGTGTCTCGTATATAGCTATTATTTTACTAATCATATTTGCACGCAATATGCATGCATTTTGCAAATCAATGTCATATATGAATATGTACGTATGATATAAAGGTAAATTTACACATTAGATTAGTTAATTATACATATTACCGTTACGCGATTTGTTACCGACTGATATTATCGCACGACCGGTTCGTTACCCCTTTTATTCATTTGCTTTATAATTGATCAGCACAAATATTATTAGATGTTTTTGCGAATATACAGGGCCAAATTTACGTGCAAGCGGAACAAGCACGTGCTTGTGGCCCCCAACCCAAGGGGGCCCCCGGTCAACCTTTTTTTATTTTTGTTTTTATTTTTTTATAGTAAACTATGAAAAACCTTTTTTTTGCTTGATACATTTTTTTAAAGTAGAAATAGGGGCCCCATCCCTACCTCGTGCTTGGGGGCCCCGCAAGCTGTAAATCCGGCCCTGCGAATATGTATATAGAAAATCATTAATGGGAATTGTAGTCAAATTTGGATGATGTTAAAAAAAAACCTTAAATCTAGATTCTTAGCAGAGCTTTTGGTGTAAATTTTCACCCTCTTCAGAGGCTTGTTCTAAAAAAGATTACTTGAAACATATTTAATAAAAAAAATTTTCTTTACAACGTATTTTAATGTAAGCAGTCAAGATAACTTTTATCACTAAAAATAAATTGGTTCTTTTTAAGCTATTAATGTATATTAGAAATTAATACGATAATACGATACGATATATATATATATATATATATATATATATATATATATATATATATATATATATACCGGTGTAGAAATGAAATGTGAACCATAGGGATTTCAATGTTATTTTTTAAATACGGCTGTATCTCTTTCCCTATTGATTTTAGAGCAAATATTTAAATACAAAACTTGTTCAAAATGTGAAAATGCATGGTATAAAGTCATTTTTTTTACATAAATATTAATATTTTACGATATACAGGGTTAACCACTAAAAAATGAGCTATAACATTGGGAAACGGAAATGGTATCCAAAAATGCGGAATAATGAGTTCTATAATTCGGGGTAAAAATCATTGTTCTACGATACTTCGTTTAGGAGAAAAAAATTAAAAACAGATTTTTGAAAAATTTCGTAAGGGGGTACCCTTGTGTTTTGTTTAAAAAAAAAACAAAAAGGATTTTGGATATTTTAACACTGGCTTTCGTTCTCTACTCTTTTATCCTACTCTTTGTACCAGACATTTTTTTTTCCTGTTCTTCTTTAATTTTTTATTCACGTTTTTCTGATTTTCCGAAAAGTTGATAAGGGGGGACCATTGGCATTTTTTTCAGAATAAGACTTTTTTACAAAATTTAGTCAAAAATTTTATAGAACTCATTATTCCGCATTTTTCGATACCATTCCCGTTTCCCAATGTTATGGCTCATTTTTTAGTGGTTAACTCTGTATATCGTAAAATATTAATATTTATGTAACAAAAATGAGTTTATACCATGCATTTTCACATTTTGAACAAGTTTTGTATTTAAATAATTGCTCTAAAGTCAATAGGGAAAGAGATACAGCCGTATTTAAAAAATAACATTGAAATCCCTATGGTTCACATTTCATTTCTACACCCGGTATATATATATATATATATATATATATATATATATATATATATATATATATATAAAGTAAATGTTTAACGCCATAAGGCTATATAGTATAGTTTAAAGTGAATAAACATCAATTATTAATTTTCAATTAATAATTGATGTTTATTCACTTTAAATATATATATATATATATATATATATATATATATATATATATATATATATATATAATTCTGTAAATAATTGTTCTATTCCATACATTTATTTAATACGATGACGGTCCGGTCTGTAATGACCACAGCAGATTATTTTATAATATATATGATATTTTACAATATTACATATTAACATATGTCAAAAATTAATTAAAGAAAAATCAATTTTGTATAATTACAATTACAATGTTAATGGATTATATCAACTTTGAAAATGAACAATCTGCAGTTTGTATACAATACACCTATACATGTATTCAGTATCCACACACACACACACACACACACACACACACACACACACACACACACACACACACACACACACACACACACACACACACACACACACACACACACACAGATTAATTCGTTTTCGATGTTATAAAATAAAAGCATAGAATTTCATAATTTAACAGTTTTATACGAAATAGCTTGAAATTAGTAACAGTGAGTAAATAAATAATAGTTTAATCGAAACTAACGTCAGACGGGAATTTTAATCTCAAGTGTAAACAAGCGACGTAATAAAGTTTTGTTCGGGCCATTTATCATCGTACTATGTATCGTATAATTAAACTACAGTTTAATTTGTTTTTTATTTACAATTGCATAGTTTTGAAAATTTAACACCAAATATGCATTTTACATTATGTACACATTTTCATTTTCCTTGTACTTTAATAATTTTTTTTCGCACGATCGTATCGTTATACAAACTTAGAGCAATGGACTTGTCCAGTATTTTTTTTTATTGCAATTTAAAATCTACTGTATAAAAAAAGAATTGTGTTTACTTTAATTTGCAAAACTTATTTACCATATGTTTTAAAAATATTATTGAAAATTACCAAAAAAGGGGTAATATTTGTTATTTTTATGAATATCAATGAACTCAAGTTACACTTTACATTTCTGATGTAATTTATAGACATGGGCTCATCATATGTTTATTGATAAGCGGGTCTTACACGATCATTCGAAATGACATTCAGACCAAAGATTGACATTCTGATTAAAGGTGTAAGGTCAAGACTGATGGACTGATAGACGCCAGATCTGCACTTTTTGGTGTTTCAATGTCAACTGAGTTAAAATTACTTCAATCAGACTGTCAGTTTGACTTATAAGTGTAAGAATTTTGTGATTGAAGGCAGGAATGATAGTCTGATTTTTCAGTCAGGCTATCATTCCTGATTAACCGTGTAAGACCCACTATATAGTAGATGGGTTCGGCTATTCCACTCGAATCATTCTTTTTACTTGGAAGTGATCTTGTAATCGTTCGGGTATTGCTTTTGGAGTGCACGTAGTGACATTTTTGTTGTTCGTCTATTACTACAAGAAGTAAATAGAGTTAACTCCATTTACCCCCTACCTCGTAGAGCATGTAGCGCAGTAGCTTCAAATATTTAAATTATAACTTTTTTCGGAGAAAACTTGACGTTTATACGATAAAAATAATGGCACGTGCATTATATGAGGTAAAGAATGAACAATATCGGGCTACATTCGAAAGTTTGTGTTTATCACACTGTGATAAACTGCATCGAAATCAGCCTTCAGTCCAGAAAATTCTATAAATTCAATGGATATCGGTCGTGAAAGTCCGAGGATTAGCATTTCTTCTATACAAAATTTTGAATAAACAAAATTTTAGTGTAGCAATAATCAAAATATATATCAAGTTTGTTCAGATATCAATAATCACATGTTATTAATCAGACTACTTGTGACGGTTTGACGTAAGTCATTGATTGTTTATATAAAAAATATGAATATAATGTAGAAAATTGCAAAAATTTTCGACTGTTAATATTTAATAAATAATTAGTAATTGATGGAATTTAGTTTTTTTTATGTTTTTATTATCTACTAAGCCAACGTTTTGGCAATCTCCATTGCCTTCTTCAAGGCTCTACAATAAATACATATATGTGTATGTATACATATAAATATATACAAAAATACATATAATAATAAATATGACAACAAAAAAAGCAGAATATTTTAGTTGGTTTTCACATATAATGCAAAAATACATTACACATTATACATAAAAACCATTTTAATAATAAATATCACATAAGTAACAAAAACAATCTATAAAAACAATGTTTAGAAAGCAGAATCTAGATGTTGTATAAGAAATTTTAATTTCTTTAAAAAGGAAAACTGAATATCCCGAGAGTGTAACAGACAACTAAGATTTGTATAATTGAAATACAATATTATACATACAGCTTAAATCATTGATATCATTTCTAAAATTTATAGTGTTTTTGTTTCTATTAATATGTAACATCTCAAAAAATAAACTTTTAGATGCTTTTCATATTTTAGTATTGTAACATTTTCCAAAATTAAATTTATAACTTAACGCTTTGCTGTGTTGTGTAAGCGCACATTTTCCAACGGGGTAAATATAGATTGTTTGTTTTGAATACGTTCTTGTTTTTAAGTATCTTTAAGTGAAACCAACTAAAATATTTTACTGTGTTTTTCTTTTTATTTCATGTATATTTGTATGTATATATATATATATATATATATATATATATATATATATATATACCGGGTGTAGAAATGAAATGTGAACCATAGGGATTTCAATGTTATTTTTTAAATACGGCTGTATCTCTTTCCCTATTGACTTTAGAGCAAATATTTAAATACAAAACTTGTTCAAAATGTGAAAATGCATGGTATAAAGTTATTTTTTTTACATAAATATTAATATTTTACGATATACAGGGTTAACCACTAAAAAATAAGCTATAACATTGGGAAACGGGAATGGTATCGAAAAATGCGGAATAATGAGTTCTATAATTCGGTGAAAAAATCATTGTTCTATGATACTTCGTTTAGGAGAAAAAAACTGATTTTTGAAAAATTTTGTAAGGGGTACCCTTGTGTTTTGTTTAAAAAAAAAGATTTTGGATATTTTAACACTGGCTTTCGTTGTCTTCTCTTTTATCCTACTCTTTGTACCTGACACACTTTTTTTTCCTGTTCTTCTTTAATTTTTTATTCACGTTTTTCTGATTTTTCGAAAAGTTGATAAGGGGGGACCATTGGCAAAAATCAGTTTTTAATTTTTTTTTCCTAAACGAAGTATCGTAGAACAATGATTTTTCACCGAATTATAGAACTCATTATTCCGCATTTTTCGATACCATTTCCGTTTCCCAATGTTATAGCTCATTTTTTAGTGGTTAACCCTGTATATCGTAAAATATTAATATTTATGTAAAAAAAATGACTTTATACCATGCATTTTTACATTTTGAACAAGTTTTTTATTTATATATTTGCTCTAAAGTCAATAGGGAAAGAGATACAGCCGTATTTAAAAAATAACATTGAAATCCCTATGGTTCACATTTCATTTCTACACCCGGTATATATATATATATATATATATATATATATATATATATATATACGTATACATATATGTATTTATTGTAGAGCCCTGAAGGAGGCAATAGATATTACCGAAACGTTGGCCTAAAAGATAATAATAAAAACATAAAAAAAAATGAATTTTGTCAATTACTATTTATTAATTATAATGTAAACTTACCGTGATTTTTGGCACCGCGTTCACTACGGA
This sequence comes from Clivina fossor, assembly GCA_963966155.1. Lineage (NCBI taxonomy): Eukaryota > Metazoa > Arthropoda > Insecta > Coleoptera > Carabidae > Clivina > Clivina fossor. Next base: position 17,661,236 of record OZ014553.1, on the reverse strand, counting down.
TGAGTATTTCTCGATCATCTTCCTCCCAAATCTCACCATGTGCTTGTACGACAGTCAGGGTTAACACTGCTAGTAGTACAGAGATATGTGCGAACATTACTGGCCACTTCATTATGACACTAATAACACTACCCGACACTAATTGTAATAAATATACGAACTATTTAATACTGAAGAATGTAAAGTATTGTTTTAGTTCTGTGTTCTATGGCTGCTTATCTGTAACAAAAGATATAATACCTATATAGTTTATACAAAAATAAAAAACATTTGTTAACATTACATGGACTATAAAATATTTATTTGAAAAATTACAACAATAACATAGTAAAAAATCCTTCAGAATTTATTATATTAAAATAAAATGGCTATAGGTTATAGTTCTGCATTAACATTTGTATGTTAGGTATTTGTATCATTTTTCCTGATGAAGATGTACGTTAATATTTACTGCTTATTTTTTCCACGGAAAAAAGATTTGTAAATAATATTACAAAAAAAATTAAAAATTACAACAAAGTTGCAAAAAATATGTTTTACAACAATTGCAGTAAAACAAATTAAAATAGAACTGTTTTCTACTACATTGATAGAACATAAACGATCAACTAGGGAATCCCGTGGCCCTTAAAGGGTCACGTTTGAAGTCTAAAATAGTAATTAAACATAAACATAATAAAAATAAATAAATAAACAAATAATAATAAAATATCAATTGCACTATTATATATGTATATTACTCAAAAGCAACACTTCTATCAGTAGTGTATATAACTTCACACAGCTGTCATTTGACATTTACAGGTTAGCATTAAATATAATTTTTCACCACTCCCATCAAAATCGGTTCAGGGGTATAAGAGGAGATGCTGCAGAAACATACATACATACAAACATTTGACAATCATGGAGATTAAAATACGTCTAAATCATCCAGATAAATCTACTATTGCTCAACATGCGTTAGAAAATCTTCCTGATGTAAAATTCGAAGATATGGTAATAATTGCAAAACCAATCAATATTAACAGTAGACTGATAAAAGAAGCTATAGAAATTTATAAAGAAAAAAATAACATCAATCAGTGTGAAGGCTCTAATTTAAATAAAATTTGGCTTTCTTTAATTAAAAATTTATAAATTTTATGATCTAGTTACTTATTTTGTTAGCTAGTACCTTATTTCTATGTTTTGTTTATTTACTGTAAATAGCATTTGTATCAATTTCCCTGATGAAGATTTACGTTGAGTACAGCGATAATTAATAAATATTAATACAAAATTACAACCTAAAGTCGTTTGATTTTAAATTTAGTAAAGCAACGATTTTTGTTTGTAATGTCCACAATTTTTTCAATGTACGACTTATTATCATTTAGTTAATTAATTAATTAATGAAAGAGTTTGTGTCACATCCTAATGGATACATGTTGAGATTGTGTATGTATTAATTATTAAACAAATAAATTTTATATATATATATGTTACCGTCAAGACGTATAATTCCGATATTAAATGAAATAGCTAGTTATTTCATAGAATACCGATCTATGGTAGTTAAATTATAGAATAGTTTTGTTATTTGATACTATAACTAGTTAATCTATATATCACTTAGTTATTCTGTAAAATAACGTAGTTGTACTAAATAAAATCGTTATTTCATTATACAGGCTTTAACGGTGACACAATAAAAATTTATTTTGTAAAATTAGAATTGTATTTCGGTTAAGTCGGAAAACCTAAGTTTCATCCAACATTTGAAAAGTAATTTTGAAATAGAATTAAATCTTTCGGTTGTACATATTTTCTATAACATCTGGGACAAAGCACAATCAACCTATCTGGAAATTTACGAAAGACAAAATAACAATAACAAAAGCAAATAAATTGTCTTCGGGAAGAAGAACGAATGAAGAAAATAACAGTACATTATAATAAATAGATTAGCTCGAAATTTTTCTTTTCCGCAAATTGCGGTCGAATTTCTATGTCGTTCGTGTTCAAAAACCTATTTTCGTTTCTTATTGTTGCTCGTTATATTAGGTGGATTTATCAAACTGTGTCAAACACTCAGCTTATATACAAGAATACAAGTCTAATTTTGGATTTTTTAGCAAATAAAATCAAAACATTTTTCTTGTATTAAAGGAAAATTATCAAAATATTTTTATTACTTTTACTATATTGCCTATATAGATGGAAGTTAATTATGTTACTAGTAATACGGTAGTTAATTATTATACTATACAGAGTGATTTATAATCAAGTGTATCAACTTTTAGTTTGTTAGGGAGCTCATTTGTAGTGAAAAATGTCATACGAACATAGGTTCTATTCTAAGTTTATGACAAATCTAACATCTGACGGTGCATATAACATTTCTTGCACTTCTTCACACATTTTCAATAATCAAATTAAAATTTAAGCAAAAATAAACAATGCAATTTTCAATTAACTTAAGTTAACTTGATGTAATAGTAATTTCAATTGACGTTGAAGTTTTGTTTGGTGCTGCCACCTGTAGTGTATATATGTGTAGTAACTAACTGCTGTATAATAATGTCATACTTATACTAGTAATATAATGATCTCTTTCTATATAGACAATATGGTAACGTATATAAAGGTATTATTTATAATGGTTGTACAGCAAAATAGAATGTATTAATTTTAAAGTAATTGTAAAATTAAATAGTTATTTAATATACTAATGTATCTAAAGTTCTAAGAGAAAACGATATGTGCTATTATTTTTGTTCTAGACTATACCATCAAACAAATTTGTATTAAGTTAGCTTGTAATTTACCACACCTACTCGTGTTTCGTACAGTTACAAACTTAATTGAAACTTATTAGCTATTTATAACATTAAACAATATTTAAAAAAAATAACTAATGATTTAATTACTTCATCAAATAAATTAATGATGATTTAAGTAAAAACAAAATACTATAACCTAATATATAATACGCCATGTGTAATTAAGAATATAATATAAACACTAACATTGCTAGATTTATAGACACATCATGTGATGTACTTGACTGGATCAAACTTATGAATGCATTACCTGTTCGTCGTAATCTTGTAGCGCAGTGTTAGCGCAGTTGCCGGAAAAGCAAAAAGGTCCCGGGTTCAAACAAGGTCAATGCATTCAACAATTAACTAATAATTTAATTATTAGTTTGTCAAAATAAATTATTGGCAATTTAAGCAAAAATAAAATACTATATCCTAATATATAATACACCATGTGTAATTATAATTAAGAATACATATTAATAATACTTTATTTTCAGTTTATGATACGATAATGTATATAAAACCTAAGTCCAAATACATAATATAATTTATAATATAATTACAATATTATTAATACTATCAATAAATTCTTTTACATTGTAGAATGCAATAGCTAATAAAAATTGTTTAATTACATATACAAATTTTTTCTTATTTAACTTATTTGTAGAAATTGGTAGCAAGTTAAAAAGTGTTGCCCCCACATTCTGCGGCATATTTTTACTATGTTAAGTTTACAAATTGGTAACCTAATATCATCTTTTTGTCTGGTTTTATACTTATGGATGTAGCTATTTTTTCGAAAAAATTATTTAAATTTGATTTAATAGCGGTGTTTTTTTTTACATTCCACTCAGATCAGTAACTCTTGTAAATGAGCTGAGCTGAGCTGAGTTTTGCTGAGTGAGTTGTATTGATAAATAAAACAGTTTATTTGAAAGTGACATTTAAAATCTAAGTTCCACATATTATATAACCTAAAATATTAGATATATTTGTTTGCGTTGATAATTTATTGCAACTCGCCGGATATCTATTGTTAGACTTCACAATAAAATACTCAAATATAAATGTCAACGTATTAAACACGTTATCAAATCTTAAACTAGGAAAATTTAAATTTCGCATGTGCGCTCACTTGAATCTCAGCTAAGCACTAGCTAAATATCAAACTCAGTAATCGGTAAGGGGGAAAGCAATTCAGTAACTTTGAACTCAGTTACGAGACGACAAATAAAACAGCTATTATTTCAAGGTTACTGATATTTACTGATCTGAGCTGAGTTTTTCGGTAAAAAAACACAGCTATTAATATTCTAAAGTTGAGACATTTTCTCAAAATTTCACAAGTTACTCAGTCATTGAATCGGCTGTTAAGCTATGCATCAATGACTGGCCAGATTAACCATAGACACAGCTATTATATTCAAGACATTGTAAAATATAAATACATACAGGAAGAGGTAATATTTTCAGATCAATAAAGAGCTGTCGACAAGATTGACGATAGTGGCTACGTGTTAAGATTCTGGCAGAATATTTTTGTAATTTAAAAATCCTCTCACTATTAACAGAATTCTTTCACCCTTAGTAAACAACCATAATACAGATGTATATTAACCGAAAACTAATATAAAGTACACGCAGTTTTAAATGACCCTACATTTGTTATTTTGCAAAGCATATAATTACCAATATTTATTTTATTAGCAACATGATTTACATGTTGTTTCCAATTCAACTCTCCATCTAAAAAAACACGCAAAAATTTTGCTGTACATATTTTACTATAAATATTAGTATTGTAATTTACTATACGATTTACGCTGAAAATAACATTTTGAGTTTTACTTTCATTTAATAAAAGTTTATTACAAGTAAACCGGTCATAAGCTTCATCATTCATATATGCAATGATATCACCAGTGTCTTCAGGCTTTACGCTATGATTAACAAAAATATTCGCATCTGCATATAAAAACGTATTAGCAATGCTAGATGGCAAATCATTAATATATATCAAGAAAAATAAAAGCCCCAAAACAGAACCTTGTAGAACTCCATACTTTATATCCTGATGATTAGAATATTCATAATTTAAAAATGTGGTTTGCTGCCTATTTTTCAAGAAATTTGAAAAAAATTTTAGTGGCAGTCATCTAATTCCATAATATTCCATTTTGTCTAATAATATTTTATGATTCACACAATCGAACGCTTTACTAAGATCAAAAGAAGTTAATTATATACTAACATGTATATGCTAGATTTATAGACACATCATGTGATGTACTTGAATGGATTAAATTTATGAGTTTATCATGGCCTGTCAAAATTATAGAAAAATGCATTATTTTGTCGATGTAATTTTGTGGCGCAGTTAATTGGCGAAATTGCCGCGAAATCAGAAGATCCCGGGTTCAAACCCCTGCAAGATCAATACATTTTCTTCATTTAAAAAAACGAACTATTGATTTAATTAGTTCATCAAAATAAATTATTGACGATTTAAGCAAAATCAAAATACTATAACCTAATATATAACACACCATGTGTAATTAAGAATAAAAAAATATTTATGTTTGGCAAATATTGTTCTTTAAATTGACAATAATAAAAAGTAAGAAAAAAATTTAACTGGAGCAACGCGTCATAAACAGATAGCAAAGAAGACAGACGAGAAACAAATCGATAATGCATTTTCTTCTACGACGTGCTGTCCTGCTCTGCTCCATTCCTGCACAAAAATAACTGAACAAATCGATTTGGCGCAAGTGAGTGATATGTTTTTGAGCAAAACTGCATTACTTTGGCCCCTAGTTTAAGCAATTTGTTCGCGATTCGACAATCAATACGTTTGATTTTTAGAGAGAAAGAGAGAGAGAGAGAAAGAGAAAGAGAGACGGGGGTCCTTGAGGGTTTAGGTCAATATCCCGACAGCCAATTTACCGACTCAAATCGGGTACATATAAACTGCACGCGGCGGTTGGGTTTTAATCTCTTACCGAAATTTTGCATAGCGAAACTGAACGCCGGTTATTTCCAAAAACATTAAAGGATTAAGATTTCAACTTAAAATCAGATAAGACTCGGACCACCGCGTGTCAATAATTTGTATATATTTATTATTATGTAAGTTACAACTAACAATAAAACTATGATCTCCATATATTTTTTTTTATTTAATACACCATTGCTATAGGATCGGGTCGCGGACAATTCACCGAAAACAGTTTACCGAAAACAATTCACCGAAAACAAATTCACCGAAGTACCAATTCACCATTTCACAATTCACTGTAATTTCGCACAAATGATATAATTATTTCGTAAAAGTTGAATTTTTAGTGATTCTAACTGATGTACTATATAATTATTACTGATAGTAAAAAACTTTAAATTAAAAGTAGAAAACCTACCCACCACCCCTGACCTAACCTAACTTATTGTCTATTTTAATAATAATAATAATAATAATAAGAACTTTATTTAGCAAAGCTATTCCAAATTACTTTTACAAATTTTTACATATATTAATACATTACGAGTGATTTCAATTAGTATGTAACATAAATTGCCTTAACTCTAATTTAAATTTCTTAAGATCTAACATTTTTATATTATTAGGTAACTTATTATATTCACTGACACCTTTCACTAATACTGATTTTTTTTTAATTGTTCGTGTTTTTTGAAATCAATATGGAAATGACTAGCACTTCTAGTGTTGTAATTGTACAATTCAGAATTTTTTTAATTAAATTTTAGTAAGAAGGTGCAATTTTATTATTAATTTTCTGCACAAAAACCAGACAGCTACACATAATATGTCTATCCACATTCATCCACTTTAACTCTTTTAACATATCATCAATCCTACTGTATCTACCTTTATTCAAAATGTGCCTCATTGCTTTATTTTGTAGCTTTTGCAGCCTATCAATATCCCCCCTATTTTCATAATAAATATTTGGTTATTATTGACAGGACAATACAATATTAAGTTCAACTTCACATTGAAAATTGCTGTGTCAAATAATTTAAAAAATATGCTATAAAATAAACGAAAATATATTCCAAAACTCTTATAATCCGATAATCCGCTGGGGTCGACAAGCGGTTGACCGGCGTGCAGTTTCGTTATTTAAACTTGGGATTTTTGACAGCGGCGTGCAGTTTATGTGCTCCGATCAAATCAATCAAATTTATTATTCAAAATTTTGTTATCGTTTTGTATGTATTTACAGCAAATCTTTTTCAAAACTAATTAAATTTTTATTTTATTTGACATGCATTATTACATTTGTAAAATTATAAAGAATAAAACAATAATTACATTTAAAATAAAACGGCTTCAGACCTTTCGTTTATTATTAATAAATATTAATACAGACCTACAACCTAAAGCCATTTTATTTTAATATAATAAGTTCTGAAACATTTTCTACATTATTTTATGCAACTTGCATAATATTTATTATTTATAACTATAGCTGGATTTTGTAAATTTTACTGTGGTACTTTATGTAATATTACATTTTTATGAAAAAATTACAATCATAGAACATGTAAATTTACATCAATTTTTACAGTGTATGTTTTTCAAAATTTCAATGTAAAATGTTTTTGAAATCAGAAAATATTTTACATCTGAAATTATTTTATACTTTTTAGTCTGTGTTAAAAACGTGGTATATTAATTTATTTTTATTTAAATAATTATTTTTCATATACATTTGAAATGTATATTTGTACACGTATATATTTTTTATATTTACATATTGCTTTGTAATTGAACCTAATATCTGTTGGGTAATAAAAGTATTATTGCTACTATTACCAACCTTTTATCGTAATAATAATAAAAATAAATCTAATCCCTATTGAACCTATCCGAATCTAACTTTACCTTTAGTTGTCCGAAAGTTGGTCAGTCGAGATTTTAGCTATCGGGATGTTAGCCGTCGGAATTTTATCCAATACCCAGTTTATACGTGTCTAGGTGAAATGGAAAAATATGTTTCATGTCAGACGTAGCGAACTGCGATTTCATGTCAGTTGTGCAAAGTAAAAAAAAATACGACAATCATTTATGTTATACGATTGGAGAGTGAGTTAGAGAATTTATCACAAATAGCAACCCAAGATGTTGGCTGGATGGAAAATTTTTCATTCTGTTATTTTATTGAAATATATATATATAGAAAATAGATATGTGTAGATAAATTTCAAACGATTGGAGAAAGAGTATTGATGTTAGTAAACTGTTAGCGATATGAGTAGTACTGAAATGTGATAAATATACTAGTTATTAAAGATATGTTTCATACTTTGTGCACTGGCTAAATATCAAAAAATATCGAATATAATGTATTGATATTTGTATTTAAAATAGTGACAAATAAATTACATAATTATTTGCTCAAAAATATAAAAATACGTTAGTGAAATTCACACATATAATATTCGTCAAGAGACTAATTTGTACATTTCACGAACAAATATAACAAAACATGTTTTTGAATGCTATTAAATGATCTGTCTTAATTAGAGAATTTACATACAAATTAAGAAACTTTTAAATATATATTACATAATTATACTACTTTTTATATATATACATATATATTTAATTGTACAATGCCTGTATTTTTTATTATTATTAGCTTAATGCTATTTAAATAAATATTATTATTATATTTTCGCAAATAGTTTTTTACATATTTACAAAATTTTTTGTTAGCTTTTGAATTAGTTGTTAATCCAAAAATTAGATAAAACATCTAATTCAGTACCAGATGATTACGTTGAAAATAATTCGATATTAAAATAAGAATAGTTTTAGAATTTAGTATTGTATTGATTTAATTAAAAATCGACGTTTTTACGTACTCTACATACATCATTATGAGGAAAAATGATACAAATAACATACATATTTAATAAACAAACAGAACATAGAAACAAGTTACTAGGTAACAAAATATAAGTAAGTAGATTATAAAATTTACAAATTATTAACATAGTAAAAAATATTTCAGAACTCATTATATAAAGTAAAACTGCTTTAGGTTTAAGTCCTGTATTAAAATTTATTTATAATCGAAGTTTCGCTCGTCTTCAGCGTTCAGTTTCGTTGAAACGTAGATTATAAATAAATTTTAATACAGAACTTAAACCTAAAGCAGTTTTAATTTACAAATTATAAATTAAAGTAAGCCAACTTTTATTAAATCAGCAGTGCCTTCACCCTGATTGATGTTATTTTTTCTTTATAAATTTCTATTGCTTCTCTTATCAATCTACTGTTAATGTTGATCAACATTATTAAAATTAGTGTAAAAACTTGCACTAGAAAAAATGTCAAAAAATACAATAGATATAAATGTCAAAAAACACACAATAAATTAAATTAACACTAATATTTTTGGACATTATTGTAACATATATATATATATATATATATATATATATATATATATATATATATATATATATATATATATATATATACATACATATACATATATATATATATAATTAGCGTTGTATGATCACAAAAAAAGCTTTTAAGAATTTAATATGCAAACTTCAATGCGATCTACAAAACATTTTACGGTTTTTGCTTTTAACTCAAAAGTAAATGTGTTTTTGAATTGTAAACTTTTGTTTTTCTAATAAAAATAAAAATTTTAATAATTTTAAAATTGGAATAAGTAATAGTATAACTATTTTCATAGCATCGTATGAAATTAGTGTAAAAATAAAACTCCACTTTATCTGAAAATTGTTAATAATGTTACAATTACATTTATTTCAGAAAAACACAATGGCCCGTATTCTTACTTAAGTGATTTTAATCAGTTTATTTAAATTTTGCAATATTAGATATAATGATATAAATATATATATATATATATATATATATATATATATATATATATATATATATCAAAAATAGAAATACTATTCATATTATTTGATGATAAAAGGTAGAAGAAAAAATTTTAAGGCAAAAAATAAAAGCACTCTTACATAAATAAAAGAGGTGGGAATAGAGCCCTATGTATCTAAAGTAAATAGTCAATAATTTTATACAAATCTTTTAAAATAGTTCTACTGTTACTATTATTATTTTTTCCTGTTAAAATGTTTATTTCTATTAGAAAAACAAGTTTACAGTTCAAAAACATGTTCACTTTTGAGTTAAAAGTAAAAACTTCGAATCTAAAGCAAAATTTTTCTCAGTGCATGTTGTGAGAAAACAATAAATACAAAATAGGTATGTTAAGGTTTTACAAAAAAAAGTAATCTTCTAGTACCTGATCAACGTTGTATACTTTAGCTGGTAAATAATATAATCAGTAAAAATATTTTTTAAACTTACCTAAAAATCGGCTACACAAATTTGATAATCCTGACACTTAGCGATAGAAAACTGATTGATCTGAACAACAAGTAACATCTCACAAAATTTAATGTGATTAAAATTGGCAGTTGACGATTGTCACATGTTTTTCTGACATACGTGTAAACGAATGAACGACCAACTACAAGTGAACAGTTGCGAATCGCGAAAACAACTGAGGGTTGTGCTGTGTATGTTGCTTCAACATGTGCGCGAAGCTACTGCGCATACTGTCGCATACAAATATAGATATTTGGTCAGTATGTAATTTATTAGGGTTTATAAGTTACGACAAAAATATTGCTAATTAGGTTAAATAATAATTAAAACAGTAATTAAATTATAGGTATAATATAATAAATGTATTTGAAAATCGAAAAAGAACTTGTTTTGATGTAAAACATAAAAATAAAACGGCTTTAGGATTTAATTTTGTAATAATTTTTATTAATAATCGACGTTTCGCCGTACTCTACTTAAATCATCATCAAAAAAAAATGATACAAATGACATATAGAGTAAATAAAAAGAACATAGAAACAAGTTATTAGGTAAATAATAAGTAAGTACTTAGATTATAAAATTTATAAATTTATAAAAATTGTTAAGAAATTATATGTTCAGCTTCTCGAACATGTAGTTCCTATGTTCCACCTAGGAATTACGAGAACGATGATGATGATGATGATGTAATTAAAGGAAACCTTTAATTAATAATTTATAAGTTTTGTAATCTATTGATTTGTAATCTACATTGTAAAAAATGTAACTCATATTTATATAGTTTTATATAGATTTTAACAGTAAAAATAACAACATTTTGCAATTTTACTATGATAATTAACGTAATATTACATTTTTTTATAAAAAATTACATTTAAAAAACATATAAAATTACATAAATTTTTTGTAAAATTACGTAAATTTTTTTACAGTGCAGTAACACTTGTTTCTATGTTTTGTTTATTATTTATGTCATTTATATATTTTTCCTGATTATGATATACGTACAGTATATTAAAACGTCAAATTTTATTTAAAAATTCTGCAAAATCTTTTTATTATTATTATTATTTATTTTAATATAATGAGTTTTAAACGATTCTTTACTAGGTTAATAATAATAGAATTATTTAAAACTTAGTATTTATAGTATATATAGTATATATAGTTGGAATAAATTTATTCTTGAAATAATTTTAAAATTCATCAATAAAATATTTTTTATGTTATCTACGTCATTTAATCTGAAAATACATTTGAGAAAATCATAAATGATTTTTGACTTATCTTAAGAATAAATAAAATTAAAAACATTGGTTTTAAATGGATTTAAATTCAAATCAATCGAATGATATGAGAAACCTGTAAACATAAGTGACATGGATTAAAATACTATTAATTAAGCAGTTATTAACTAATTAAGAAATGTAGTCTCTTTTGAACGAGCGATGCTCGGTCTGCATGATGTTCATTTAAAATGAAACCAATATTTGTATGATTTTGAATGTGTAATACTCGTATATTTGTTTCCATTAAGTCTTCTTACAACAAACCATAGAATTTTCCATTAATTTGCCACAAAGACAGAGCCTTGTACGTAAATTTTTAAAATAATACTCAAATGTTGAAATTTTTGATTTTTCCCAAAATTTCACAAGTTACTCAGTCATTGAATCGGCTTGTTAGGCTATGCATCAATGACTGGTCAGTAAACCATAGACACGAGTTTCGTTCTGTAGGAGCTCGTCAGTATAGTGCTTTAATTAGTGTCCGATGACAACTGATGCAGAAGTAAATTGAAACGATGTTGTTGAGAAACAATAAATGTCATCAACACCATCTATACAATAATGCACTAAGCATTTATAATAACATTTTGAGTATTATTATATTAATTGCACAAATATATTATAAACATTTATTTATTCAATGACATTTTTAAAAGATAAAATAATTCAAATTTCAGAAACATTATCTAAAGATTTCTTTCTGCATATATTTGAGAAAAAAATCAATGATTTTATTCAATATAAATAAATATCGCAACTGATTATAAACTCAGCAGGATTGTGCTGAAAATAATCAACAATCCCTTGAGGAAAATCTAGTTCCCAAGGCAACAGAACCCAACTTCCGTTTTCAATCACATCGAGAGAGAGAGATAGCGAACTTCCTGTTTCCCTGTTCTTTGCTCTTCAAGAAGAGTTTTTGTCATTTTGAATCTCTGACGCGGGTAGGTGTACTTTTCATTTTAGACCTTATAAATTATTCCACTTGTCAGTTTTTCATTGGGATTTTGATATTTCTCTCTCTCTCTCTCTCTCTCTGTGAGAGAAAGAAAGAGAGAGAGAGGTGGAAAAGAGAAAGAGAGTATACTTTTCAGAGGAGTCTAAATTATCGAACTGTTTACCTGGACTGTCTGTTTGTTTGCGGTTGTCTGATGTCTGTCTGAATTTCAGATTGTTTTGGCAGTTACAAACTGACTGAATATGAAATGTAATATCTACGCTAAGTTAATTTAAGTTTAATTTAGGGCCAGTACTTCCAATTTTTATTTATTCTTAAGATAAGTAAAAAAAATATAAAATATAATCTTATGTTAGTTTTACACAATGCAATTTTCTATACAAAAAATGCATAGTTTTTTTGTGCAAACAAAATTTTCTGTATTACACTATCCAATATTCGATTCTATATAGATATCTGTATAAAATATTTTATATACGTTCATGCTCAGTTTTTCCGTGACAGTAGATATAGAAAAATGTATAAATTAGAACATGTTCTATGTTTTATGCATTTTCGATCTGAAACTGAATGCGTATCGGTATTAGAACAACGTCAAAATTTCATTTATCATCAATTCATATTTATGTGGAAATTTTTTTTTTTTAATTTCTTATTTTATTGAAGCAGTAAATATTATTATTGATAAATATGCAATTTGCAAATTAGATTTAAATAAATTGTGAAAATATCGTTGCGCATGCACCTGCACCTGCACCTGCACTTTATTCTATGTACCTATATCGTGTAAAACGTATTACTTTTGTATATTTTCTATTTTGTATAGAAAATTGTACTGATTTTTTTATAAAAAAATGCATTGTGTAAAGCCAGCATGAAAATAAATGACAATATTTAATTGGTTAATTTTAAAATTAATTCAAGGACAAATCTATTCCAACATTTGGAAATACAGGCCTTTAAAAAAAAGAAAGATTAAAATAAATATGCAGAATATTATTTATTCCATATTCTGTGATGGAGAAGAATTATGAAGAAATAGGCCTTTTAAAACTGCACATATCAACCTACTACTAACACCAAATTGTAACAAAAAAGAAAGTCAGTATTACGCAGAATAAGATAACTAGATTGTAGTAACGTACATTTAATGCAGCAAGTGTACTTTATTTCTTATTAAAATTGAGCGAATATTCTAATATTAATATTGAAGAAGAAGAAGAAGAAGAAGAATAAATTATATGTATATATATATATATATATATAGTATCAGCATAGTCTTATGTATGTGTTAGTGAGATTTTTACGTGAAGTAGGCGGTGTAACTAGAAGAGATCTGGTAAGAAATAGTTTGGTATAAGGAGAGTATAAAACTGGAAAAAAATATTGCAAAAATTGGTAGATTAGTAAGTCAAGATAGTTCGGCCATTTTCAGTCAAATTAAAGATTTAATTATAAGAACATATGTGAACAATTACAATTGGTATGTAAAGTAATTAGATGGAATTGAATTTTTTACAATAATTTTTTCCTAATGAAGACGGACGTTGAGTTCGCCGAAATGTAGATAATTAATAAATATTAATATATAGAACTTAAACCTAAAGCCGTTCTATTTTATATAATGCATTTTTTTTTACTGTTTTTAAAATATATTTTTAGTCAAGTTTTAAAATCTTATAAAACACGGAAACAACATTAAATTACATATTATTTTATGTAATTTTTTTCTAACAGTGTAAAAACTCATTATGCCATTCTACTAACGAGTCAAATACTGCTACAGTTCCTGTCATTTCATTGAGCAGACATGGTAGTCCAACCGCTTGCCTCCATATATCACCTGGAGAAAAATCAATCGTACCAGGAAATCACTTACTGACATTGATAGCGTATTTCAGTTGATTTCTTGTAATTAGCGTCTCTCGATCTGCCACATTTATTTTTCTTTTCAACTTTTCTTCTGCAATGAGTTGTAGAAATATTACTGTTACCTAAGATGATATAATACCAAAACAAATTGCGCAATAACGCAATTTATACATGCATACATACACAATCACGCCATGTACCCAAAAGAGTGTGACACAAACACTTTCAACTATCTCAAAATTAGTATCCTCCAAACATGCCTATTCAGACAAGCAACTTTAGCAGTTCATACAACAAGTAATTTAAAGTATAATGTATTACGTGTTAATTTTAAAATCAAATAGATTCAATTAAAAAAAAGTAAATAGGTTATTGTTTATTAAGAAATGCTCTATAAAAAAGTTAAGAAGAATTTTTATCACAGGTTGAAAATAAACGAGTTATCTCATTCAAAATATTTCACCTCTAATATTTTTGCTCATAACATTTGTATCATCTACGTTACGTCGAAAATTTATTAATAAAAATTGTAGAAAATTGTATTATCTACAAAACAAATTTATAAAAATATTTTTTCTTCAAGCGTATCAAAATATTAATATTACGTTACTATATTGAGTATGTAGAAGGAGGTGATTATGTTATTAGTACAATAATGTATATTATTATATAGTAGTTAGATATTATGTGCATCACTGGTGATAGCACTAAACGTAATTACAAGATTAAATGTATTTAGTCTGACTTCTTTGGCGGCCATATGAAAAATTATTAAGTCAAGTTATGTTAATTGACAATTGTATTGTTTGTTTTCGCTTAAATTTGAATTTGATCATTGGAAATGTGTAAAGAAGTGCAAGAAATATAATGGATTTGTTAAAAATTGTATATTTGACCAAAAAAACAAGATCAAATGTGAAATTTGGCATCTTTGACGAGCATATTAAAAATTATTACGTCAATTTAAGGTGATTGACAGTTTAATTGTTAATTTTTGCTTAAATATGAATTTGATTATTATAAATGTGTTCAGTAGTGCAAAAAAATGCAATGTACACCACCAGATTTATCAGAAATTTGTAACAAATTACGTAACAAATATAAATAATATATACACATACAGACTATTCTACAACTGTTAGTAACTGGTTAAGTTTACTTGCCATGTATTTTTATTAATTTTTAGTTTAGTTTATCTTGAAGAAAAAATATCATATGTCACTCGGAGCAGAATGCTCTTTTTATATTTCGCCCAGATTGCTTGGCCTCAACCGTAAGTATCTGGGCTCAACACAATAAAGATCGTTTTCTGCTCCTCGTAACATAATATGCTATTGTTAGACTCACGACTACGGAGTTACATAAAAAGTAATAATTTTACCCTAATATCAATGGCGGCTGAATGATAACACCCCACCTAAGTTTCAAAAACTTGGATTTATATAATCGACCCCTCTACGAGACCCCTCCTCTACAAAAATAGCACTATACCGAAAATATACAGTATTATGCCGGATTGACTGTGTACTGCTTAATTAGCACGCAATATTTTGTTTTCATGTTGTACACAGAGCAAGATAAGGTAAGATTAATCAAGATAATTGATTGACAGTTTAATTAATAGTATATCCTTTGCACACATCACGACGTAATTAACTGACAACATGGTTAATAACATAAGCAATAATAACTACAAGCAATATACATATACCGCAGAAAAATGGATGTAAATTTACAAAAGGTAATAATCATATTAATTTTCCTATGCATTTGATTGTAATTTTAAAATTCCTTGTAAATTTATTTAAAATCGGTAAATATTAGAAAAAAAGTTATAATAATTCTGAAATATTGCAATTTTGATATATTTTTATATTTATATCTTTATTTCGTGTAATATTATTATGTAAAAATGTAGAAAAAATATATATCATCAGTATAATTAATATTAGTAATATTATCATTAATATAGTAAAAAATCTTTTAGAACTCATTCTATTAAAATAAAACTGTTTTAGATTATAGTTCTGTATTAATATATATTTTCAGAATACAGAACTTAATCCTAAAGCCGATTTATTTTTTTATTTTAATATAATAAGATAAATAAATAAAAATAACTTTGTTATATCACTAAAAACTTTAATTTCGTAACTGCAGTTTCAACCTGTTAGGCCATCGTCAGACGAATACATACTATATAATACATACTATATAGTATGTATTCGTCTGACGATGGCCTAAGAGGTTGAAACTGCAGTTACGAAATTAAAGTTTTTAGTGATATAACAAAGTTATTTTTATTTATTTATCTTATTCAAAATGTATCACAAAGTTACGGCTAATCAAGTTAAATATTTAATATAATAGTTTCGTCAAAAATTTTAAAAAATGGAAATATTACATATGTAAATTTACAATAGCACAAGTAATAATATCAAAATGCATTACATTCTTGAATTGTAATTTTACATTAAAAAGAAAGATGATTGTAAAGATACATTTTGCCACAGATTTACTTGATTATGTTGGTAATAAAGTGTCCAATGATAATCATTGTAAATTTTTTGCTCAGTGTAATAATAAGTTACATTAGATAAAATTTACAAATGGGTAATTCCACACGAACTCAGCATGACATGCAATGGACCGAATTTTTTTCGAAAAACTGATAACATTTTCGGATTCTACGCCCAAAAATTAGTCTAAATCCAAATTTACAGATTTTTTCGACTGTTGTATTGACCTGTACAATAATAATTACTTTTTATTGATTTTGAGTTTGTCTAAATTGACAGTTTTGATTGTTTTATTTTAACAGTAATGTTTTTGTTCAAAAAATAAGTGTCGCACATGATTCTTATTGGAAATTAAACGTAGAATCTGAAAAAATTATCAAAAATTGCAAATTCATCATCTGGAATGTGAAAAATGCGATTTTTCGTTGTTTTTTTATGATTTTTTTCAAATTTTTTTTCAATATGAGTATATAATTTTTTTTTTTCGTTATGACGCTAAATCTATTCTAAACTAGTTGAACTTTGACGTTATCAACAATTTTCGTTGGGGAAACCATGTTTAATGGGTGAAAATTCATTTTTAATAGTTCCGTTGATTTAATCGATTTTAATTCAATTCCTTCTTCCAAAAAAATTGTTTTTCTCGAAAAAAATTAGTGTTGCTCTTGGGTCTTACAGGAAATTTTCCGTAAAATTCAAAAATTTTCTCAAAAACTCGAAAAAGTACTTTTATTACAACAAAAAGTATTTTTTTTTATTTAAAAAGACATTAAATTCAATTGTTAAAAAAACGAGTATAGTAATGGGAAACAATTTAAATAAGTTTAAAAATCAAAAGCCAGCATAAGCTTTAACTTTTTTTTTTATTAATAAGATCATATATCAAACAATAATTTGAATCGGTGCTCACTTTTTTACATTGAATTATATGACTGTTTTTTGGAACAAATTCATGAAAATTGCGGGTACCAGGTACTGTGACTGCTTTACTGGTTCATTTGGAAAAAGGATGTAGATGCAATCCGGAACATAGAAACCAGTAAAGCAGTCACAGTACCTGGTACCCGCAATTTTCATGAATTTGTTCCAAAAAACAGTCATATAATTCAATGTAAAAAAAGTGAGCACCGATTCAAATTATTGTTTGATATATGATCTTATTAATAAAAAAAAAGTTAAAGTTTATGCTGGCCTTTGATTTTTAAACTTATTTAAATTGTTTCCCATTACTATACTCGTTTTTTTAACAATTGAATTTAATGTCTTTTTAAATAAAAAAAAAAACTTTTTGTTGTAATAAAAGTAATTTTTCGAGTTTTTGAGAAAATTTTTGAATTTTACGGAAAATTTCCTGTAAGACCCAAGAGCAACACTAATTTTTTTCGAGAAAAACAATTTTTTTGGAAGAAAGAATTGAATTAAAATCGATTAAATCAACGGAACTATTAAAAATGAATTTTCACCCATTAAACATAGTTTCCCCAACGAAAATTGTTGATAACGTCAAAGTTCAACTAGTTTAGAATAGATTTAGCGTCATAACGAAAAAAAAAATTTATATACTCATATTGAAAAAAAATTTAAAAAAAATCATAAAAAAACAACGAAAAATCGCATTTTTCACATTCCAGATGATGAATTTGCAATTTTTGATAATTTTTTCAGATTCTACGTTTAATTTCCAATAAGAATCATGTGCGACACTTATTTTTTGAACAAAAACATTACTGTTAAAATAAAACAATCAAAACTGTCAATTTAGACAAACTCAAAATCAATAAAAAGTAATTGTTATTGTACAGGTCAATACAACAGTCGAAAAAATCTGTAAATTTGGATTTAGACTAATTTTTGGGCGTAGAATCCGAAAATGTTATCAATTTTTCGAAAAAAATTCGGTCCATTGCATGTCATGCTGAGTTCGTGTGGAATTACCCAAATAGATTACTAGATATGAATATTTTTCAAATTTAATTTTTCTTAATGATACTGCAATGCAACTTCGAATCATTCCGAGAAATGGCATTCATTAGCTGCTTGCAAAACTTGCAAGAACACTGGAAACAATGTATTGACTACCGAAAGAATTATTTTAAAGAGAGCAGACACTATTAGTCAATAATAATATCGACACACGAGAAAATTTAATAATCATTAAGCTACCTTCAGATTGTGGTTTTAGCAATAAAATGGAAATGCAGTTGTAGCTATGTTATTAAATTTTGTCGTGTGTCGGAAGAATACGTTGCAGTTTGTAATTTTTACAGACTCTGACTTAAAACTTTATAGATAATGTAATACTGATATTTATAAAATAGTATATTGTTCAACAAGTGTAGAAAGATATTAATTTCCGATGAGTATGAAAATGAAAATTTGTACAATTGAGAAATTGACATTCTTTGTGAGTTTTACACTATACTTTTTCCACGACTATACAAAACGAAATTCTAGCGACAACGCTGATTCATCAAATATTTTAAATGTAATATTTTTTCTATAACTCTATATCTATTATATAAATTAAAAACAATTGCAACTTTTTTTTATTTATTAACATAATATTAAGTGTAAAATTACAATTACAGTTATTGAATATCATTTTTTTTCTATAACGTACATAATTCATTAGTATTGAATAAAATATTTTCATGGGTCAAAACTATTTAAATTATTTGATTTCAATAATTTTTATGTGTCAAGCGAAAGGCGATCTTATGTTAACTAGTTTTATGTAGCAGTTTTATTATGTGGTTAGTAATTGGTAAAAATACTATAAGGAGAATTCGGCCGATGCGCCGCCATTAATCTCTGGCGCCAAATTTAAATTAAAATTTGTTGCATCAAATGAACACAGAATATTTGTTCTTGTGTTCTGCATACAAAAAAACATATGAAACATAAAAATGTAATGTATAATATTGTAATGACGTTTATTATAATAATAAATATACTAATATAAAAAAAAAATGTCAAAAATATCAA
This sequence comes from Clivina fossor, assembly GCA_963966155.1. NCBI lineage: Eukaryota > Metazoa > Arthropoda > Insecta > Coleoptera > Carabidae > Clivina > Clivina fossor. The sequence continues at coordinate 17,641,395 of OZ014553.1, read as the reverse complement.
AAATGTCAAAATGTCACAAAAAAACAAAATCGAAGTGGCGCATGAATTTTTCTTCGTTGAAATATTGAAAACTGTCAAATCAAATATGAAAATGATAAAAATCCCGCAGTAAAATATATTTATTTAGCAGTTAGAGTGTACGTTTAGCTACAGTTTAATATGCGATAATATAATATTTCCAAAAAACAATGTAAATGTAATGAGTCGAACTAGCGCGCAAATTCAATCATTCAATCAGAAGCTGAACACTATTTAGGCTATCAGCCGAACTCTAGTATAGTATCTCTACTAGTAATTGGTGCAGTACGCCGCCGTAGTGGCTAAATTACACACTACATGTTGTCATAGCAACTTATTTCGTCACATAAATCAACAAAATTACTATAAAAATTTCTGTGCTACAATATGTATATTGTAGTAGAAATTTTTGGGTAGTATGTATAATATATCACATATAGGTACTAACCAGTAACCGAATTCATAAGTGATAAATTTCACTATACAGTCAAACCTCTTTTTGTGCGGTCCTTTTCTATGCGATTTTTTTTGTTTGATTTTTTTTATGCGGCATTATAATGTAATGTTTTCTATCAGTGTACATATATGTATATATAATATGTTCGCCTTTAGGCGCCTATGTTCATTTGATATCAAGTCTCTCGACAATGCACATTCAATCTCTAATGTACAATTTTCTCTAATACGTTGTAAAAAAATTATTTGTTATAAGTATTTATGAAATTTCCCAATATTTTTTTTGTGTTATTTTTTTATCCGGTCTCATTTACCTCACAAAAACAGATTTGACTAGTCGTAGAAAAACATAATTGTAATTTCTAGAAAACTAGAAGTACGTACAAAATTAAACAAAAAGTATGTAAATGCACAATAAGAAAAACAAGTGTCTTACTAAATTCTAAACACAACTTGTTCGATTTCAGACTAAACTTTTTAATTTTTCTTCCAATTTATACTACTCTAGTCAATTAGGCGCAGTTACACAACACATTGTTAACTTAACTAATAAGTTAACTAGGCAACTAGATTGTCAACTGTCTTCGAATCATCTCCATGATTGGTTAGTTGACGAGTTAACAAATTGATTAACTTATAACGCGTTGTACAACCGGACCTTATTCCTGGACACACTGTATATCAATCAATTAAAAATAATGAACAATATTACAAACATTATTTACAAGTTAAATATTCAATACACATTCATATTACAAATCTAATATTTTCTACGTTGCTGACAGTTACACAGAAAACACAATAGTGAAATTTGGATAAATACATTACTATATAACTGACGTACATGAACAATAAACATACAGCAAAAGCCCCAAATACATATTTATATTAATCAAAATCATTGTTCATTTCATGTCACTACACTGCAATGACAATTCATTGATTTTCATAGAGAACAATAATAGTATTTTATTATTGCAAATATTTGACATCGTAAAACGTAATAAAATGTTTGTATACTTAAGGCCAGTAGCATAAAATGTTGTTTCATTAATTAGTAAGCATCTTAACAAAATCGTTAAAATAACAAGGTTATATATTATTGACTTTTAAAGTTTTGCCTTTTTTGAAATACAGGAAATAAAATATTCTAGGTTATTATTTGGAATTTAATAAACGGGTACCTAATTTATTAACTGTATAATAAAGTTTGACAGATGAAAGCTGATGCAATTGAAAAAAAAAGTTATATAAAAAGGTTCGATTCGTCTTAATTTAAGAGTAATAAACCTTTAAAAATTTAATACGGTTTCACTTATTAAAAACCTTAAGAAAAAACATCACTCTGGCACTTTTAAAAAATCTATTTTTTTGCATTTTCTGAAAGCTTACAGTGTGTATAATAATGTATTAAAACGCTTTTTCAAAATTTGAAATATTGGCGGAGTTATAGCGACCAATATAAAGTTGTATCAAAGCAGGTAAAATGTACAGATCAAGTAGTAAAAAACATACTTTACACGCGTTTTTCTCGGAACCATGTTTTTTTAAATCTTATCTCGCCGAGATTTCGGAAATTATTCGTCCGATTTACTTTGCTTTAAGACGTAATTATAGAGAATTAAATTATCTATTATATCTCTACTTATATCTCTTTTTCTCAATTTTTTATACTCTTTAAAAGTTGATATTTACACTGAATATATTACCAAAAAGACATTATTTTCGTAATTTTTTAAAAATTTAAAAAATCCTACGTATTATGGTAGATTTCTTATTTTAATTTTAGAATATTCTAAGGAAACTTATCTATTATATTTCAGAACTTTCCGAGGGACAGGACAAGTGGCAGACTGGGGCTGACAAAACAACGCGTGATGTCACAATTTGAAAACATTTTTTGTTATAAAAATTCTAAAAAGTAGTTCAAATATACGGTAATAATATACAAAAAATCTGGAACATTTGAATTATTATTTTTTTATGAAAAAAATTCTCAAACTTTGCTTATTTTCAGAGCGCTCAGGGTTGTGTCTCATAACAGACAAATTTGAGTTTAAAAGTTACAGGAAATGTTTGAAACAGCCATCTTTAGCTTGAATGTATATTGCACATTGACGAATTAAAGATTTTGTAACTCGACTGCGACGTACTATCATAGATATGTATTTGAATCATTTTTTATGTGAGTAGGCTGCGATCTGTTATTATTATATAAACAACTTTTGTTTTTATCACAGCTAGCTATATTTTTGTTAAATTAAAAGTTGTTTTAATTATACATTTTTTGTGATTCATCAATGCTATCTTCAAAAATCTGAATTAAGACGAATTGTCAAAGTTTGCTATAGAGCTAATAAACGACACCGTGTAATGATTGTTTTATTAAAAAATATTTCAAATGTAGTAAGAAAACCTTTCAAAATTCATTATATTAAAATAAAAGCATTAGGTTGAAGTTTTAGTATATTATAATAAAAGGTTGACATTTAGATTCACTACTCGTGTATTATCATCAAAAATAGTAATACAAAATCAGTTTATAAACAAGTTCGTGTTTATTATGTTGGAACATTTGTCTAACAACGCACACATCAATTTGTTATTTACTCCTATAAGTTACATCGGAGAGTTTTTTAGAACCAGTACTATTTACTAAAATTAAACTATTTTAACAAAAAAAAAAAATTAATATTACCTTTAATTGCATAATTTCAAGAATCACATTTCCACATTGTCATATACACTTTGTTGTATAGTACAACGTATAATCGTAAAATTTATTTTACTTATAATACAATAGTATAAGATGTGAAAAGAACAACTTAACTTATTTTTTGTCGGTTACTGCAAACTAAAAATTTTTTTCAAGTAAAATTTAAAGTAACAAAACTGTTCAAATTAAAAAACCGTCATTTTGACAAGTATGGTAGTGCTACAATGCAGTGGTGTAGCCAGAGGGGTGTTAGGGGGGGCAACACCCTCCCCCAAGAACCCGAACTACCAAAAACATAAGTATGTGAAATATGAAATATGTTATTTTACTTTCATTTTTATAAAAATAATTTTTATTGTTTTTTATTTTTTATACAAATTATAGTATTATGTTTATTGATTAATATTATATCATTTTTTAGTAACCCCTTTACCTCCCATGACAAGTTTCTGGATACGCCACTGCTACAGTGTTTAAATTTAAATAAATATTTAATAATTAAAACATTTATTTTACTGAAAAGAAATACGAATTACAATATTTACATCTACAAATATATTATAGTTAATTATTTTAAATATTTTAGTGTAATGCATTTGACTAAACAGAGACGACATGTATAATATTTATTTATAATTAAATGTACAAAAAATGCATTTGGTATAAAAAAATAAAGGCACGTATTTCCACCTCTTTTTTTGTTTTATGGAAAAGTGCTTTTATTTTTTGCTTTAAAATAAATTTTTACTTTTACCTTTTATTAAAATGAATAGTATTTCTATTTTTGATATATTTTCTTATATTAAATTTATAAAATTCAAATAAACTAATTAAAATTGTTTAATAAAAATTCTAAGTAAACGTCAAAAGTAATTTTGACAAAAATTATTTTTAAAAATGAGAATTTTTAATCAAGAAACCTATTCAGTCTTTTATATTTGTTTCATGTTATGGTAATATTATTATATGAATTACTAAAAATAAATTAGAAATATTTTAACAATTAACCGATTATAAATAATTTACGAGCTACATACAATACAAATATTTCAAATACGAATCTTTCCTTTGATAATATCACTATACAGTTCTACAGTTAATGGAACGTATTGACTAAGTTTCGAATCATAAAAATATAGTTTGTCTTTCACTTTATTAATGTCATAGCCTTCTGTTTGCAAGTCGACTTTTTTCATTTTAAATGTGGCCGTCATTGGAACTTCTTTGACAATTTTAAGAAAAAGCGGACGTGCATATGATGGTAAATTTTCAGTCAATGCTTTAGAAAGTTCTTGTAAATCCAAGATGTTTTTTGAATCTAAAATGGCTGCCATACCACAACGGCCGTCTGTATTGAGAATCTAAAAAAAATATAGCAACAAAATATATGTTACAGCCAATTTTAGTATTAATTTTCAAAAAAATTTATTTTGTTTTTATTTTCCTGTATAGATCTATACCATAGTATCTATACCCCCACCAAAAACTAGAAGATATAAATTGACACGACAACGCACGGATCAACGTACTTGATAATGATCGCAAGATCGAAACGCGTCGTAGAGTAAAGAAAAAAGAACTGTACAAAGGAAAACAAAAAACAACAATTTAAAAAAAATATTTCTCTCCAGCCTATATTTCTATTACAGTCCTATTTAAAGTAAATTGTGAAAAAAAAAGAGTATATTTTTTACCTTTACACCATAAACAGCCGAATCCTCAAATTTAATAATATTACTAATAATTGCTTCTATTTCCGTTGTAGAAACAGTTTTACCTTTCCATTTATATGTATCGCCAGTTCGATCCTTAAAGTAGAAATAGCCAAATTCGTCCATTAGTAATATATCAGCCGAATTAAAATAGGCGTCATCTTTAACGAAAACGTTTCGTAAAATCTTTTTGTTTGTCGATTGTTCATCTGTATATCCGTAAAAATCATGTGCTGGTGTCCTAAGGTACAATATTACAATTTAACGAGTTTATATAAACAGAATGGTAAGGGCGACTTTCGGTTATAGATAATATGCAAAACCATAATTGCTTGATTTTCTAATTATTTTAATAAAATAAAATAATTTCCAAAAATAAAATGGATTTTTGTTTAATAATCGACATTTCGACGAATTAACGTCCGTCATCATTTTAAAAATAAATGGCACATAAGTAAATAAAAATGATTTTCTGATATGCTTTTTATATAACAGTGATTATTTGTATTTTTAAATTTACTGATCAAATGATATATTTTTTGCATTATATGTAAAATCTAATGAATAAATATATATATATATATATATATATATATATATATATATATATATATGTACATATTTATATTCATTGAAGAGCCCCGAAGAAGACAATAGTGATAGCCGAAACGTTGGTTTAGTAGTTAATAAAAAAATATAAAACACTTAATTCCGTCAATTACTAATTATTTATTAAATATTAATAGTCGATTATTTTTCAAAATTAAATTAAAAATATGAATAAAACCATTACATACTTAACAATTTTACCAATAAATATGCCTGCTTCATTAGGTGGACATTTAATGCAAAATCCGCTGTTGTCTCTAAGTGGTTCTTTAGTATTTGCATCGTAACGGATACAATGGTATGGAAAAATAGGAAGCCAAACTGGTAAAAAACCTATTGCACCAACAGTTCCATCAAAATTTCCTAAAAAAATAATTCATTTTCAGATTGCGTATGACTTCTTTTAGTCAGATTGTTTGGCAGCTTTAAAAAAGTTTTAATTTGTAAACCGTGTTCCATCAACGCTTTGATTATATAGAACGGTGTCTGGACACTTCGCCGACTGGACACAACGCCGACCGGGGACACTACGCCGACCGTGGACACTACGCCGACCATGGACACTACGCCGACCGGGGACACTACGCCGACCAGGGACACTACGCCGACTAGAACACATTATATATGTTGCAATCTAGGACATACGTATTATTAGTCGAAGATCTAAAGCTTTGTACCGTGCAAATGTTTTGTAACTTTTTTATATATATTTTTTGAAAACATCACCTTATAAGAAATTTTTTGCCCGATCTGATGGGGGGGTAGATGCACTTTTTATTTTTTTACATAATTTCAAAAATTCACTTTTTCCAAAAAAAATTAAAATTATAAATTTAATTATTTTAAAACTTTAGCCGATCATATCTCGATTACCAGATAAATTATTGGCATAATTCTTTCTTTATTTTATTTACCAACTATTTCTGTGTATGTTTCTTGAAAAAAAAAATTATAAAACTTGCTGATTAATTTACTGGTATAGTTATAGAACAGCCTCCCGTTTTTGCGGTAGGCACGCGAGTTGAAAAACCAGTGACTGTCAAACTATTCGACATGACAAAATATGATTTTAAATGTGTCCTAACGGTCTTTAAAAAACAAACTCCTACCTGAAACCTACCTACCAAACCTACCCTAACCTACCGGACTTCTTAACGGTCTTTAAAAAACAAACTCCTACCTGAAACCTACCTACCAAACCTACCCTAACCTACCGAACTTCTTAACGGTCTTTAAAAAACAAACTCCTACCTGAAACCTACCTACCAAACCTACCCTAACCTACCGGACTTCTTAACATAACATAACAAAAGGAAAATTACTAATGAAACACTTTGAGGTTCACTGGTTTTTATACACCAAATATGGGCGTTCCGATGCTCACGCATGCGCAAATCTGACTTTTTTAAAATTTGTGAAACGGGAGGCTATTCTGAAGTTCAGCCAATTTACTAAAATATGTCTAAACAATAGTAAACTAAGTTGTCGGTTTTTGAATTTTTGTACACACAATTACACTGAAAAATATTATTTATAACAATATTATCAATTCTAATACGTATAATGAGTTCTGAAAAATTATTTACTGTGTTAAATAGGTGTTTTTTATTGTTTTAATTAATAACTATATTATTAATTTTTTTTTCAAGAAACATACACAGAAATAGTTGGTAAATAAAATAAAGAAAGAATTATGCCAATAATTTATCTGGTAATCGAGATATGATCGGCTAAAGTTTTAAAATAATTAAATTTATAATTTTAATTTTTTTTGGAAAAAGTGAATTTTTGAAATTATGTAAAGAAATAAAAAGTGCATCTACCCCCCATCAGATCGGGCAAAAAATTTCTTATAAGGTGATGTTTTCAAAAAATATATATATAAAAAAGTTACAAAACATTTGCACGATACAAAGCTTTAGATCTTCGACTAATAATACGTATGTCCTAGATTGCAACATGTATAATGTGTTCTAGTCGGCGTAGTGTCCCTGGTCGGCGTAGTGTCCCCGGTCGGCGTAGTGTCCACGGTCGGCGTAGTGTCCACGGTCGGCGTAGTGTCCCCGGTCGGCGTTGTGTCCAGTCGGCGAAGTGTCCTATGCCCTATAGAACTGGATACGCTGAAGCCTATAATATAATGTACAAGGTTTTGTACTCGTACGCCAGACGAAGACAGATATATAAAACCAACTAGTGTAAAAGTGACAGAGGATATAAAATGTGAAACTGTACTGCGCAAACTCCATCATATACAGTTGCGCTTGCGCAATTCGTTTTTACATTTTATTCTCTATCTCTGTTCTTCATACACGGTACACACTTCATGTCATCCAGTTCTATATAATCAAAGCATCAACGTCAAAATGACTACGATAATACTAAATTTTTATGTCAAGAAAAATCGTAATTAAAAATATCTAAATATTTTTACTCTATTATAAAGTATACTTAAAAAAAATACTTAGCTTTTACAAACTACAATAACAATTTAAATCTATTTCAGAATCATTTTTATCTTGGAGTTGTGATTACTGATTACAAATATTGTATACACAGAAAAAAAATCTTATATAAAATAAAGATGACTAATTTCATTCATATCTGATTTACTTATTGAAAAACAAATATGTGCGTAATTGTATAATGTAATTATAATATTGTTAAGTTTTATGAAAACCTGAAGATTGCTATAACAATATATAATTCTTACCAAAATTGCAATTTCCTTCGGTAGATCCATAAAACTCACTAATACTTTTAATATTAAAACGATTGAGAAAAGTTTTCCAAATTGGCGTCTTTAACCCGTTTCCAAACATTAACCGAATGGAATGATTTGTTTCGGATGGATCGCCCGGTGGTACAGCCAGTAAATATCGACACAATTCGCCAAGATATTGTGCAACTGAACATTTATATTTAATACAGTCTTTCCAATAATTGCTAGCTGAAAATTTCTTTCTAAATGCGATTGTTTTATTGTAAAGTATCGCTAAGCCGACTGCACAGATACCACCTGATCCGTGATAAAAAGGTAATGGTGAATAGATAATGTCATTAATTTTTAATCCAAGCATGTAGTTTGGTGCTGCCGCCATCATCATGAATCTAATAAACATATATTGTTTTTAAATTTATACAGAAACTACTAGAAAATCATAGAATACGGTAATAATAATGTGGGACCTCAAACCAGGAGTGTGGAATTGAAATCGGGAGTTGCAGCTACGAAGAATTTTATCGAAGTTGATTGATTTTTGTCTCCGATTCCGACTTTTTTGTTAAATCAAAAAAATTAACAAATTATTTTTAACATAGTAAAAGAATTTTCAGAACTTATTATATTAAAATAAAACTGCTTTAGATTAAAGTTCTGTATTAATATTTATTTAAAATCGACGTTTCGACGAACTTAACGTACGTCTTTATCAGGCTAAATGATAAATGATCATTTATCCTGATAAAGACGGACTTTGAGTTTTGTCGAAATGTCGACTTAATTAAATATAAATACAGAACTTTAACCTATAGTATAAGTAAATATTAATACAGAATTTTAACCTATAGCAGTTTTATTTTAATTTTTTTTTTATAAAATAAATAATGAATCTTTTTTTCTTTTGTTATAGCAAAAAATCGATTTATTATTTAAATTTGTTATTTTCAATTTAAAAACTGTTAATATTAATAAATAATAAGTAATAGACGAAATCCAGTCAGTTAAATAATTTTTATTTCCTTCTATGCCAACGTTTCAGCAATCACTATTACCTTCTTCAGGGCTCTACAATAGATATAAATATGTATACATAAAAATACATTCATACATACATATATAATAATATACAGAACAACTAAACAAAAACACACATACAACAGAATATAATTAGTTGATGTTATATGTGTGGAACATAATTAGTGTTTAATATTATGTAACACAATATATTGCGTAAGTAAGGTATAAGTATATACTTAGGCAGAAAATTAAAAAATTAAAATTATCGTTGTTAAATTAAATTCTGTCATTGTTTTCGTTCAGTTGTTTTGTATATATATATATATATATAAATGAATGAAATAGCTAGTGATTGGTAGAAATATTTGTGTAAGTAAACAATGGGTGTAGCAGCCAATTTGGAAAAACATGTTAAATCAAACACATTTAAGTCTAATAGGCAATTTAGGTTTAATATGGTAACATAATGTCTATTTAATATAAATAATTTATATGAGCAGTCGAATTTAGATAAAACAGAACATAGTCATAATAAATTAAAAAATAAAATAAACTACTTACAAAACTAACAGAGTTTTTGTTATATTACATAAACCATATTGTAAGTAGTTTATTTTATTTATTAATTTATTATGACTTTTTTTCTGTTTTATGTAAATTTGACTGTTCGTACAAATTATTTATATTACATTGATACTATGTTATAGTCAGAGGCGTAACTAAGATTTTAGCACTCTTGGCAAATACATAGCGTGGCGCCCTTTTGTTTTGCAAAAAAAATCAGCATGAATTTTTTAAAAAAATAATAAAAAAATAATTAATAGGGAGGAAATGTTTTCCAATGTTCATGTCAAATTTCTAATTATTATAATTTTTTATTTCTATAAAAACAATACAATATAATTAAATAACATCGAACAAAATTGTTCATGAATGTCACTTGGTGAAATTAATATAATAATATTCTAAAGTTGAGACATTTTCAATGACTGAGTAACTTGTGAAATTTTGAGAAAATGCCTCAACTTTAGAATATTACAATATAATTAGTATATTAGTTATTTATATTAGTGCATAAGTAGAATAATAACTTTAAATTTACCTCACGAACATGTTTGTCTATTAATGTGGCAGCAATTTAGTGCTTAAAATATTTTACTTCAATTTTATTTTAGACATTTTAGGATATAATTTTTATTGTATTCACTTCAAAAATATCTCAAAATAATCACCAAAAAGCTAATGAAATATGCTTTTTACTAGGCCAAAATTCATGCAATTCCGATGATTATTAACGGAGTGGTGTGAATTTGAAAAATATGATCATTAATCATTAATCATTATAGCTTTTTTCTGAGTCAGAAATTATATTTTTTAAATTCACACCACTCCGGTAATAATCATCGGAATGGCATGAATAAGGACCACCCTAAATTATATATATATATATATATATATATATATATATATATATATATATATAAATGTATTATAATGTATCTATCTATCTATTCGAAAGGTTGGTGTCATTTAGTCTCAGAGCACTGCGGCTTAGTGACCTATTGTACTGTCTCTTTGATCTATCTCATGTAAAAAGTCCTGTCTCTCTCTTATCAAATCCAGTATCTTGGTCCACGGCAATTTATGCACTAAGTCTCTCTCTATCTCGTCTAGTCTAAACTTGTTGTATCTTTTTTGAACTAGAGAGTCACAATCGCAAATCAGGTGTAGAGGTGTTTCAAATGCCTTTCCACATTTTCTGCATATTGGGCTATCCTTTAAGCCCAGTGTGTGTTATAATGTATACATAATTGTGTTTATTGTAGAGCCCTGAAGAAGGCAATAGTAATTACCGAAACGTTGGCATAAAAGATAATAAAAATATTTAACTGATTGAATTCTATCATTACTTATTATTTATTAAATTTTACCAGTCGACTATTTTCCAATTTAATAAATACCAATAATATTAATACTTTACTTATAATGATTATTTTACCGCACAAATTATGAACTAATGCTGTATGAATAATAATAAAATGTGTTGCAAAAAGACAGAGTCTAGGATGGAAGCCCGATAATTGATGCAATATAATAATGAAAATAAATTTCTTATACTCATAATAACAATCAAATGTTTCTTTTGCGACTACTTCGATTTTCCGTTAAATAACACAAAAAGCGGATTTAATGAAAGTTAGCCGATCTTTTTGAAATTTTGCGTAGAGTCATAGTTTCAAATTCTAAACAACTTTTCTTAAGAACATTATGCCGTATTATTGACCAAAAAAGCACTTTACCTAAACATAAAATAGTTTTTTACATTTTTCATGGCCGCCTTGATTTTTAGAAAACTAAAAATATGCTTAAAATTGTTTTCAGACAAAGCAGGGCGGAATCCCAAACTATGAAAATAAAATTCTTAAATTTTTGGCCGATTACACCTATAGTGAACTCAATCCGGGGACATACTGTATATATATATATATATATATATATATATATATATCAGTTTAACAAATGTAAACAAAAAGCTAACCTTTTTTTATATGAAAACGTAAAAAATACTTTCTTGCGCCTAAATACCCATCCCTGCAAATATTATATGCATTTGGAGTAATTATTGTTTAATTATCTTTTATGATTATTGTGAATAAAATTTACCTAATTTAAAATCTGAACTGTATACTATGTATTTTGCTCCAGCTATAGTAAGGCAATGAGTTAAAGGTTGTTTAGTTAAATTTGTATTAATTAACGCAGTACAAACACCGATTTTCGACAATCCTATCCAAATACACATATATTCGACACGATTTTCCATAAGTAATGCAGCAACATCGCCTTTTCGTAAATCTTGTTGTTTGAAATATCTCGCAACTTTGTTACTTAATTCTCGACCTATAATCTAACCAAATTAACATCTTTCAGAACTCATTATATTACAATAAAACCGCTTTGAGTTCTAGTTTTGTAATAATTTATTAATAAATCTACGTTTCGACGAATTGAACGTGCATATATAAAAAAAAACATGGAATCAAGTTACTAGGTAATAAATAAGCAACTAGATCATGAAATTTATATATTTTTCATTTAAGAAAACTAAATCTTATTTAAATCAGTGACTTTACAATAATTGATGTAGTATGAAGGCACTCTGTTCTAAATAAAATTTGAATTTCTTTAATAAAAAATTTATAAATTTTATGATCTAATTACTTATTTGTTACCTAGTAACTTATTTTCATGTTCTGTTTATTTACTATAAATATTATTTCTATTTTTTTCCTGATAAAGACGCACGTTCAGTTCGTCGAAACGTTGATTTATTAATAAATTATTATAAAATTAGAATCTAAAGCCGCTTTATTCTGAAGAAATTAAATTTTTATCATATTTAATTATTCTATATTGAAATTTTAGAAGGACCAGGGAAGACCAGTATTTTGTTTCAAGGGAGCACATATTTTTTTATGAAAATGAGTAATAATTTTTGTACGAAAGAGTATAAATATATTAATTTTACTAATTCCTACTTTTTTTAATTCATTACTGAATGATTTCAGTTAATCAAATTACACACCAAACTGTAATCTAACAATTTTGATAAAATGTGTTAAAATGTATTTACATATATTTTTGGTTGAGAACAAGCAATTCAGGTGTCTTGATTTTGTGAAAATTTATTTACAACAAAAAAAAACTATTTAAAAATTCATTTTTGATACATTGCTTTTATATGGTCACCATCAAAACAATACCAAATTTACATATCTTCATGAATATAAGATAAACTATAATATAATATGTAGATTAGACTTAAGCAAAAAAAAATATGACCAAAGTCCAAATATATATATATCTTCCTCCAATGTTAAAATTAGTTGCTCTTTCGTCTTTGACCTTAACATAACATGTACTACTAAAAAAAATTAATTTTACATACAAAATCAAAATACATATTAATATATATATATATATATATATATATATATATATAGGTTAAGCTTCCGTTAGTCGTGTCAAAAAGTTACTATATACAGCCTGTTTCAGAGTAAGCGCCTTATTTTTTTTTAGCCACACTATGGGTACTACTTTCAAAATATTTCGACATTCTCTACACGATGGTGATACCAAATTTTCAATTGGATGAATTACTTCAAAATGGCGACATTCAACTTTTTTTTTAATGGGATGCCTTAATTTTTTTTTTATTATTGAGATCCTAAAGACATTCTTTTTACGATAGTATTTTGTTTTTACACGTAAAATCGGCAACACTGTACGTCGTGTTTCCTGTTTCTCGTGTTTTCGTGTTTCTAGTTTCCTGTTTTAAGGTGAAATTGAAACGTCGTCCAATGGTGGTGTTTGACGTTTGACTACTAGTTTGTCTACCGCTATATTTGGACAAAAATAACATCGAGTGTAAAACATTCAGCGCTACTAGATTAAAATGTTAGTTTGCTTTTTGATAGGGAAAGAAATGAATTAAAAAACAAAACAAAATACTATCGTAAAAAGAATGTTTTTAGGATCTCAATAATAAAAAAAAATTATGGCATCCCAATTAAAAAAAAAAAGTTGAATGTCGCCATTTTGAAATAATTCATCCAATTGAAAATCTGATATCACCATCTTGTAGAGAATGTCCTAAAACATATTACTGACAAATATTTTGAAAATAGTACCCATAGTGTGGCTAAAAAAAAAATAAGGCGCTTACTCTGAAACAGGCTGTATAATGTATATATAGACAGAGTAAAATTTAATTTATAAAATTATTATGATCTAGTTACTTATTTGTTACCTAGTAACTTGTTTATGTATTTTGTTATTTACTATATATATATATATATATATATATATATATATATATATATATATATATATATATATATATATATATATATAGAAAATGATTAATGGGAATTGTAGTCAGATTTGGATGATATTAAATAAAAACCTCAAATCTAGATTTTTTAGCCGAGCTTTCAGTGTAAATTTTCACTTTTTTCAGAAGCTTATTCTAAAAGAAATTACTTGAAACGTATTTGATAATTTTTTTTTTATTTAAAACATATTTTCATGTAAGCAGTCAACATAACGTTCAACATTAAAAATAAACTGGTTCTTTTAATACACACATACATACATACATACATACATACATACATACATACATACATACATACATACATACATACATACATACATACATACATACATACATACATACATACATACATACATACATACATACATACATACATACATACATACATACATACATACATACATACATACATACATACATAAATACATACATACATACATACATACATACATACATACATACATACATACATACACAATCACGCCATGTACCCAAAAGAGTGTGGCACAAATTCTTTTCATCATGCCGAAATCAGTCGCCTCCAAACATTCCTATTCAAATAAGCAACTTTCGCTTTATCCACATTCATAATTCCTCTCATACATGCTCTTTTATTCCTACTACTTGGAAACTTTTGCTCACGCAAGCTACCCTCTCATTCATACCACTCCAACTACTCATCGGACGTCCACGCAAACGTATACCATCAAAATCATTCAAATAAATCTTTTTAACCAAGCGTTCATTACACATTCGCTCAACATGTCCTAACCATCTTTTAAATCTATTATTGTATATTTGAAATTACTATTATTAACACAACAAATTAAGAAAAAAATTTTATTCGTAAAATATGTGTCAAGAAATCTCTTTTAGAACAAGCCCTTGACGAAGATGAAAATTTGCACCGAATTCTCGGCCAAAAATCTAGATTTAAAGTTTTTATTTAACATCATCCAAATCTGACTATGATTCCCATCAATCATTTTTAAAATTATTTGTACTAGTCGTAATAATTATTTACCAATTTACATATCTAATTTATAAATTTTTTATGATCTAGTTATTTGTTTGTTATTTCTATTTTTTTCCTGATGAAAACGAACATTAATTACATCGATTTTTAATAAATATTAATACAGACTTTAAATTTAAAACCGTTTATTTTATATATTCAAAGTGTATCCTTCTAGGATTGAAATTTCAAGAAGATTTAAAGATCTGACTTGAATGAACGATATTAATAGTTAAATATCGTAGCATTGTTCGAGTATTAAACTTTTAAACAAAGATAGAAAAAAATAAATAATTATCAACTAATGTACCTGTTTATACGTCCAAGCGTTGTCTTCAAAATAAGCCGCGACTTTATCTGGATTTTTATTAGCAAGTGTTTTCACTACATCTCCTATACAATATCCAAAAAACTACCAATATTTTAAACGAAAAATTAACCTTCCATATCTAATTCCTACTCTGAAAACAATATATATTTTTTTTTAAATAAATTTTATAATTTATTTTAAAAATTAGTTTTTATTAATTTAACATTTATATAAATAATTATTTAACAAAAATGACTCCTAAAATGATCTATCCCACTTTTATAAAAAGACCTTCGACTAAAAATGCATTTTTACATCTAATAAAAGGGGCTATGAAAACGGAAAATATAAAAGCGCGCTTATTTTTCTACAATTTTCCTTCTTCCAGTAGCGACTACTAATAGTATATTATGTTACGAGAAGTAGAAAGCGATGCTCAGTTATTTGTGGCCGAGGCAAAGCCGAGGCCAAGCAATCTGGTCCAAACACAAACAGAGCTTTCTGTTACGAGTCAGACATATACGATTTTTCTTCAAGCGTTCTGAACGAGAAATAAAAATAAAAATAAATAAGAATACATGCCAAGTTACCTTCACAAGTTACTAACAGTAGTAGAATAGTATTTATGGGAATATGTTATTTATAATTGTGTTACGTGATTTCTGAGAATTAATCTTTATTTAGTCGAATATACAATTTCTGACTACCCTGGGCGATATTTATATATTGCATTTCTGGCACTTCTTCACACGTTTTCAATAATCAAATTCAAATTTAAGCAAAAAAAAAAACAAATTTAAGCGAATAAATGACAACATTTCATTGGCTAATTTTAAAATTATTCCAAGGATAAAATTTTTCCAACATTTAGAAATCTGGGCTTAAACAACACTTTACAAACTATATAAAATTAAATTCATAAGTATGTAAATAAAAATTGTTTATTATGAATATACAGGGTGATTCATAATTAGTGAATCAAACTGGTGAACTTTTTCAAAATATAACTTTTTTCAAAATTTGCTCAAAAAAATCTGAAAAAATTCAATAAAATAGAGAAAAACATTAGCTAATAATAGCTAAGTAACTTTTTTCTCTAACTCATATTGATTTAGGAGGAAAAATTATTGAAAATTCTATTTTAAAAAACATTTTAAAAAAAATTTTAGCGCCCAAACGGCACATGCTAGCAAATTAAAAATAATTGTTTCCAATTATTAATAATAACAAAACATATTAGGTAATTAGGTGGTAGCAGTAACCAGTTACTAGCAAGAATTGTTAATGAGGTGCACGAAATTCAAAACCAAAATGTAATTTCTCGAGTTCGTTATTCACTGATATGTCGCTGTAATGCTTGTATTCGCTCTCATGGACAACAATTTGAGCATTTACTGTGACTGATATTAAAAATAATAATGTAATATTAACACTTATTGAACACTGCACACTGCTACACCTAATATGTTTTGTTTCTATTAATAATTGAAAATAATTATTTCGCTTTTGCAACAAGCAACAGCCTGTATCTCGGTAACCGTTTGGTTAAGTACCTACATATGTTCGTATAGACATTTTGTCTTCTTTTGACATGAGGAATCCACCATTTCAGTTTGATTCACTAATTTTGAATTACCCTTTATACAGGGTTGTAACAGAATAACTATTCCTAATTTTCAGAAATAATAGAGGGCACATAAAGAAACATTTTTTATTAATAATTTTCGGCAGTCGATTGTACATCGTTACAACTTGTGTATCGAATATGGTGGTCGTAACTTCGAACAATTTTTATAAAGTTTAATGCGCTATTATTTCTAATAAAATGTTCCTTAACTTAACTACTTTTTGATGTTTTGATTAAGATTGTTTTTAACGATATCTAGTGTATCTTGGCACCGAGAAATTTCCGAACACTAGTTTATTAATAAAAAATGTTTCTCTAAGCGCACTCTATCATTTCTGAAAATTAGGAATAGTTATTCTGTTACACCCTGTATATATATCGTATAATTTTTTAATGAAATACAATGACTCGTATTCATAGCCACTCTTAAGAGCAGTTTTAGTTAAAATCGATTAAGATTTCAAAATTAATTTTTGCTTTTAGTATATGCCATATATAAACTAATGTTATAAATTAAATACTTTTATTACATTTAACATTTTATCTAAAAGTGTACTTTGCATAAATTCAATGTCTAATTTTTAGACCGCAAACTGTTTTTATAAAAAAATAATGAGTAAAAAGTTTGCAATTTTAAAATAATTTTGAAATAACTATTTAATGTTTTGCAACATTTATTTTTGCAAGTACCCCATTATATTAAATACCAGTTATTCTGTATATTCATTAATTTTTTATAAATATACCTAAATTAAGATATAAATATTAGTATAAAAAAAAATACTTACAATACATCGCGTGGAACTGTTTTATATAATATATAAATCCATTTGAAGAAAACTAATAAAATTTTAGAATCAAACATTTTGCTTGAATTAAAAACAAGTTACATAATAATGAAAGATGAAAAAATTAAGTCTTTTTTCAATTTGCTTACAAAACAATAGACTTCGATTTACAACACAAAGCAATCAAATGAAATATGTGCAATGAACGACCTATATACCGGTGGCACCCTCACTTTCACAATCGAGAGACGAATACTAAACATAATTTTTCGTAACAAAAAAAACTATAAAAGTTTCCTGGTTAGTTTTTAGTTAATCATTGAAAATCAGTTTACATTTTCAAAGCAATTCAAAAATGATGACGTACGTTATATACAGTGGAGCTAAAAATGACGTTTTACTATCTGATTGGCTGAGAACATATAATAAATGCAAGTAGACAAAATAGAGTACGTTTTATATATATTCTAACTAATAATATACATTTAAAAAAATATATGTTTTGATAGAATACTTTATTATATATTTATATAGTTAATTATAAGTGTACTTCAATTAACAAAATGTATCTCAAAACAATTTTTAAAAGTTAATTTTGTGGAAAATTATAAACTTTACAATACAAACGAACTTACTAAGCGACTACTGTCACTTGCTTTAAAATTAACCTAAAACTCTGTCGTATGTCAAACAACATCGTTCTTATTAATTTTCTTTTTATTTATACATTTTAAAAATGAGTTTAAAAAAAGCACTGAATAGTTTTATTATGCATAATAGGTACCAGTCAAAGGATTTAACAAGGCAATAGCATCTAAAAAAAAAATGTGTAATAACCCTATCTAATTTTTTAAAATTACTAATTGATTACTAATTACTAATTGATGATTAAAACGTATGGTTAAAATAATACGATAACGTAGACGAATAATATTTAATAAACATAATTTTACATTTTTCTAAATAAAAGTTTCTAATATATAAACTTACATTTTTCTGAAGAAAAATGTCTTGCACTAATTGAAATTGCAACTATAACCAAAAACGGGGCCATTTACTTTGTAAATTTAAACAAAGTAATTTAATTGTTTAATTAGTTCTTCGGTATTTATATGAAATTTTGTATCAAATGCAATTATTATAAAATATTTATACATTTTACAACTTTTTTCATACATTTAATTTCAGTTATGAACTGATGAATAAAATACGTTTATAAAACCGTTTTGAAAGATTATATATAGGATATCAAGAGATGTATGAAAAGTCAAATGTTCATTTGACAAGTCTAATCAACAAATACAAGATGATGAACTGATTCCCATTTGAACGTCACGAAACGTATCCAAAACGGATACATTTCATGACCGTTAAGAGGGTACACTTCGATGTCAAATTTTGAGTATTTTTCTGTAGCAAATTACTATAAATTGGAATCAGTTAATGTAAAAAAAAATTGTGCTCAATGCGAGTACAGAATTTGACAAGTATGTATCCATAAAGTACAAAATTAGTACGAAATTCTAGTATACTTTTTGAGTACTTTAACTAACTCTGTACGTAAAAAAAACTGCATATTATTATTAAATTTTTGTTAAATATTAACATATAGCTAGCACCTCCACATTCGTTATTTGAATTCCTTGTGTTTTTTTTTGGAGTACAAAATTTTTACTTTTGGAACGAAATTAGTACATAATTAGATCAATGAACGTATAATATACATAAAAAAAAAAACATGAGTTTACTTCGGAACAAATCGTATCTACTTGAATATATTCGAAAATGTAAAACAAATTACTTTACATTGCTTAAAGGCCACTTTAGACGGTATTAATTTGTAAATAACTATTTAAAATAAATAATGAATACATATTTGGGATTGATTTAGTTTCACTAAATATTTGGAACATATTTGTGAGGACATGCACATTCATGTCATCTATCACTGATACCAACTGACAGCAAATAACCGCTATTGCTTTAAATTGCCAGTCAGCTGTTGTTTATGCTAGTATTACTTATGCTAGTGAGTTTCTGATTCATTATTTAACAATTTTTGATCAAACAGAATAAAATTTTGTAAGATTATTACTCAACATAATTTTGTAACATAATTTCAAATATCTAACGAATTATTATACTATTGCTATTATGATCAGGGTTAGATACTAGATTTATTTTATTAAATTTAAATGTTTATTCATTAAATTTGCATTTTTATGTGTGGTTTTCTTAATTTCAAATTTTTTTAAAAAGATCAAATCGAATCCTTTGCTTTCTCGGTGCAGTATTTTTAAGGTATCTATTGTACGAATTTACATTTTATATTCTTAATTATACATAGCGTTAAATTATAGTATTTTTGTTTTTGCTTAAATCGCTATTAAATTATTTTGTTGAACTAATTAAGTCATTAGTAAATTTTTTTAAATGAAAAAAAAAATGGATTGACCTTGGATACTATAACCTAATGAATTTACATGTTAAACTATTATTAATTAATTAATTGATCTTGCATTTTCATTTAGTTCTGAGCTTAAAGTTTCAAGTCTCTAGCTCATCGGGAAGTTGGTTTAAAATCGATTGCAAAATTTGTACTGAACAGACAAACAAACAAACAGACAGACAAGAAAGTTAGTTAATAAAAACGTGTTAAAAAAAGTAAATTTTGCAAAAAGTTTTCATTAGTCATATACGTATATGAATTATAAATAAATGTAAATTTTTTTTAATGAATGACAATTTTTGTACTATTACAATGCGAAAGTTACATATATATATATATATATATTAGGAAATGAAATTGTTAACCAAGAAATTGTATACTCATCAAAACACATTTACTTATTGTGTCACAATTTGTTAATTAATACATTATACATTATACATTAATACATTATAATAAATAAACAAAAACACTAATTCATTTTTTTTTCTTATTATCTCAGTACATAAACGTGTCTATATAAGAGGTGGATGATCTTTTATAAACAATAAATAATTAAAAAATTAAAATTACGTCAATATTATTCTTAATTGGGCTATCACAATATAAAATATATGTATATATTGATGATGCACGTTTAGAGAAGGTAGATGAATTTGGGTATTTGGGTAGTTTGTTATCTAGAGATGGCCGTTTTGATCGTGAAATTGAAAGGAGCGTAAATGCTGGTTGCAAGGTTTTGGGTGCTTTGGGAACTTTTGCTAGAAATGTAAATGTTTCCAAAGAAGCCGGTTTGAGTATATACAATGCAGTTTTGATGCTTACGTTGATGTACGGTAGTGAATGTTAGGTTTGATTACAAAAGCATAAACGGAAAATGACTGCTGTGGAAATGAGATTTATATGTGGGGTATGTGGTGTAAATAGGAGAGATCGGGTACGAAATGGATTAGTGTATGATGAGTGTGAAATTGAAAAAAATGTCTTAGCAAAAGTTGGTGTTAGTCAGTTAAGATGGTTCGGACATGTTGAGCGAATGTCTAATGAACGTTTGGTTAAAAAGATTTATTTGAATGAGTTTGATGGTATACGTTTGCGTGGACATCCGATGAGTAGTTGGAGTGGTATGATTGAGAGTGTTTTGCGTGAGCGAAAGTTTCCAAGTAGTAGGAATAAAAGAGCATGTATGAGAGGAATTATGAATGTGGATGAAGCGAAAGTTGCTTGTTTGGATAAGAATGTTTGGAGGCGACTGATTTCGGGATGATAAAAAGAGTTTGTGCCACACCCTTTTGGGTACATGGCGTGATTGTGTATGTATGTATGTATGTATGTATGTACAATATAAAATTCAATTTTAAAAAAAATACACAATTAAATATGGAGTAAAAATACATGGTGTAAAGAGATAACTTTACAAGTGTATAAAATAAAAACTAATACTATTGGTGGATAGCTCTTAAAAACAAAAGTATTTGTACAAAAAAAAATTTACTCTAAACTTTGGGATTGATTTTTACTTTTGATGGTTGGGGATAAGAAAAATACGTGTCGTTTAGTTTTTAGTGTTCTACTTGAATATTGAAACTCAGTTTAATCAGCGATGGACTCGATATAGTTGCTTATCAGTTGCACAAAACATTGTTAAACGCTTTCTAAGTTAAGCAATCTGTTAACTATCAATGAAGTGGTTCGAAAACAGTTAACAATAGAGTTGTCTAGTTAACTTATTGATTAAATTAATAATGCTTTCTGCAACTGGGCCTCAGTTTTCTTTCTGAAAACGTCAGTGAACTGATTAAATCGTTTTGCGTTGAAACTTGTAAAACATCGTTTTTGAAATTAATCAAATACGAATTTGTATTGCATACGAGAATCTCATGTATGACTTAAGGGCGATACCACCCTAAGCAAAAAATTACAAAAATCGCCGCTGTATGAAAAATGTATTTTTTATTTCAGTGTAAATAATCAAAATATATACAGCCTTTGTATTGGTACGAAAGGATTAGTACCTGTGCACTGAATGGGATTATAAGACTTAGTTGTGCCCAGTTTGTATGTGCAGATTAAGGCTACCTGAAATCTGTGCCCACTTTACTTGCGCCGTACTTTTCTACTGTCCGATATGTTCTTTTTACCTGCTCTAACACAATTCTGTATTGGTCGGTGTAACTCTACCAAAAGTTCGAATTTCGGAAAACCATTTTAACAAATTATTCTACGCAATATCCGTTTTTAGAAAATGCAAAAAAAAGGTCAGGGTTGTGTCTCTCCCATAACATAATATATCAAAATTACTATCTACACGTGTACGATTACCATTTTCATTAAATAAAGGAATAAAACATATTCAAAAAAATCAAAGGTTAGTAAGCTTATGAATACATAATTATTCATAATGCATGTTTTTAATTAACATAATGGGAAATTTAAAGTATTTTTTTTATTTCTTTATTTGGGTGGACATGGCTTAAAAAGTGATGTTTAATTTTTTTTTCAAAGATGCCCAAATTTTCTAAAAAATGCAAAAACATGTCGTGATGATGTCGTAATGTCTTGGCAAAACTTATGTCGACTTCTGAATCAGACGCACATGTATTGCCATGGTTACCGGTACAAGCTATTGGCTGGGCGTAACCGAATCAACAAAAATCAACATTTACTACAACATATACGTTTTCAAAATTATATCTCACCAACTCTTCTGCGCTTGCGCACAATAGGCTTGTAACGTCAGTAATGTTTTTACAAAAAATGTTAATAACAAATAAATGAAACAATTATCAAAAATTTTAATGACAGTTTCTGTTATTATTTTATATATATATATATATATATATATATATATATATATATATATATATATATATATATATTTGAGAAAAAATAATTTTACACGCAACTTCAATCACGCTAAACTTCCCCATTAGAGTTTCATAAAATAAAAAAATCTGCTATGGTCACCACAGATCCAACTATCAACACAATATATTTAAATAAAATAATTTTTAATAAATTATTATTAATAAAGTTACTGACACAGGGCCCGGCTGCACAAAGCATTGTTAAACGCTTTGTTAGTGTCCACAGATAGACCGACAAACTGACATCACCGTAGAAACAGTTAATTCATGTTACAAAAAAGTCTAAATTAAATTTGATATGACTACTCGTAAAATATTTTTTTTACAGTCGTCATGGTCAGTAAAAACGCAAAAAGAATATAAATATCATTTCATATGTAAATTAATGAGCAATAAGTGGCTATGCCACTCGATTCAACTGGCAACTGCCGTAAGTCAGTGGTAGCGTGTTAGATTCGAACTTCAAGCGTTTCTGGTTCGCGCCGCGCTGACAACTAAATATTATAAATATCTGATATTAAAACCTTGTACCACTGAACTGATATCGGTTGGGTCTGAGTAGTTCGGAACCCACTATAAGCTGTAGAGCTGTTGCTTGGCTGTGTGCTTACGACTCGTACCACTGACAATGCAAGTAAAAATTGTTAAGAAACTAGTAATATGTTTAGCTTCTCGACCATATTGCCCCTATGTTCTACTTAGGAACTACGGGAACTGATGATAGTGATGTCACTCTATTCACTTTTGGAGTGAACTGGAGCGTGAATGTAGGAGCAGGACTTCAAACCGTTACATTTTTCGTTCCGGTTCAATTAAAAAGAAGAATATATCGGTTCGGTTTCGGTTTTTGTTTCGGCAAAAATAACGGTTTTTCTCGATATTCGGTTTAGTTCCGAGTGATCAATTTTTAAATTTTTTAAAACGATTTTATTTGTATTAAAAACTTATTTTCTATCATTATTTAGAACATTTTATTCCTACTTTTATAATAAACATGCTACATAAATTAATACAATAATAATATAATACTAATTACAAATATATAATATATGATAATATTATAATTCATTATTCGAAATTTTATATAATTTATGTATGTTTTAATTATATAATAATAATTTTACATATGTTAACGTAAAAAATTTACTTATAATTAGAAAATATGAAAATTATTTTAAATTATAATTATTAAAATATTTTCCAATGTGTTTTTATTTAAACTATTAAGATTATTATTAAAAAATACACTTTCCTCAAAGTGTTCCTTAGTTTCATTTTAAATTTCAATAACTACTGAGTTTCGACTTACTACGCTACGAGATCCCAAAATTAAAAAAAAAAAGACAACTGACATGGAAAGTAAGATTGTAATAACGCCCATATTTCAACATGTATCGAACCGAAATAAACTTAAATTTTTTTCGATTCAGTTCCGGTTTTTGTTCCAGCAAAAATAACGGTTTTTTTCGGTGTTCGGTTCAGTTCAGGTTTGAAGCCAGGTGTAGGAGTGTACACGCGCAGTAGCTTAAAATGTTAAAATTATAACATTTTTCTGAACAAACTTAACGTTTATAATATGAAAATAACGATTCATTATTTTTATTGAAGTACATGCGAAAGTGCCGTTTGAATTGATGATTTACCATATTTGAGATGGTAATGTTACAAAACGCAGTATGGCACAATTTCTGAATAATGTTACGCCTGCATTAAACACACATAAACAAAGTATAACAAGAGTGATGCTGTTATTTAAGTCGTATTTACTACAAATAGAATGCGATGACGTATGCGGAACGTTGAAATGAAGTTGTGCCAATAGTATAAGCACAGCACATGCTTTTCGAAGCAACCCGAATAACAGTCTAGAACACCGGATTGCAGTATATAAGAGCCGCGGTTATAAGCAAGATTCAGTTACCATCTAGCAATCTGGTTGTGTCGCCAGTAATCGGTCCGTATGGACCGAACGGTGATGCGATGGTGGATCGCAGCTCACGTAATATAAATAACAAATTAGTGATAGTTCGTGTTGGTGAAATAAATATTAGTGATAGTTGTAATATTAGTCTAATAGTGTAATATTGCAAATAGATTAAATATAGTTTAAATGTTAGTAAGGTATCGCTCGGCCAAGAAGCTAATGTTTATTAATGTTTAATGTATAAGTATTGCTAATTAGTGTTTAAGATGTATATAGTTATTGTTAGTTAATTTGTAAACGTTATAATATAATTCTAGTCAAATACAATCGCAAGTACAAAACAAGATGAATAATGGTGTTGCTTTATAAATTAAAATTTCAATACTGCCGAGACACCTGGAGTGCAAACACCGATTTACGTTACAGTAAATTCTGCGTAGTTATCAATTTTCTCTAAAACATTTTGAACTTTTTTATGCTCGTTGTCGTCATTAAATAAAAATTCTCTTCTGTTTATAATAATTACTCGACGATGGAACATTGTTTTTACATAGAATATTGTTCATTAATTTGGTGTTCAATCTATGTAAAATATATTAATGATATTGAGAATATATAGCGGAACTATATAAAGTTTCTTTATTTCAAATTCAACTGTGTATTCCAGAATGTGGTGCAGACTTGTCTACATTTATAAATGAGTTAAAAATATATACAAAACATACTCGTCACATCAAGTTTTCAATATTAGTGTTATAAAATATACTACAGTATAAAGTTGACTGTCCATAATTATTAGATAAAATCAATTTCAACGTACCACGAATAATATCACGGTGTTACTACACTTTTTATTAATAATATTGGAAAACCAACTACGCTCAATATTCAATTTTAAATGTAATTAATATAACATTACTTTTTTTTCTAATGTAATTATTTTTGTTTTAAACATTTACTGTAAAATTGCAAAAATAATTATTTATGTTAGCTTATAGTATTTTTTATTTGATTAAATCGGCATTAATTTATTTTGATAAACTAATTAAATCATTAGTTAATTTTTAAATAAAGAAAAATGTATTGACCTAACCGAGGTTTGAACTCGGAACCTTCTGCTTTCGTGGCAAAAGCTCCTGGATTCAAACCACGCCAAGGCAAGGTCAATGCATTTTTCTTCATTTAAAAATTAATTATTGATTTAATTAGTTCATCAAAATAAATTAATGGAGTTTTAAGCAAAAACCAAAATACTATAACTTAATATAATACGCCATATTGTAATTAAGAATATAAATATATACTGTTATGATAACTTTGTTAGTATAATATGTATTATTATTCTGTAATATTATTCTGTAATATTTTTCATTTAATCCATTAAATCTGTAATTACAAAATTTTTCCAAACCTGCTCTAACTCCGAATAGTCGAACTCACCAATACTACAAACATGATTTGCTTATTTAGGTTAGGTTAGGACAGATTAAGTTGGGAGTAGGCAAGGTTTAAACAAGATTAAAATTAAAATAAAACGGCTTGAGATTATAGTTCTGCATTAATATTTATTAATAATAGACGTACTCAACGTACATCTTTATCAGAAAAAAAAAATACAAATGACATTTACAGTAAATGTCAATTATTAATAAATATTAATACAGAACTACAACCTAAAGCAATTATATTTTATTATAATGAGTTTTGAGAGATTTTTTACTATGTTAAGAATAAAATTAGTTCTATTGTATTTATTAAAAAAAGAAAAGAAAAACAATTTATAAATAATTCACCAATTATAATAAAATATTTAGAAGAATATTTTTCAAACACGAATTTTTCCTTCAATAATATCCTTATATAAGTCTGCAGTTAATGGAACGTACTGACCAAGTTTAGAATTATAAAAATATAGTTTATCTTGAACTTTATTAATGTCATAGCCTTCTGCTTGCAAGTCGACTTTTTTCAATTTAAATGTGCTCGTACGAGGAAGTTCTTTAACAATTCTAACAAACAGTGGGTGAGCGTAAACAGGTAGATTTTCTTTCAGTGCTTTAGTAAGTTCTTGTAAATCCAAAATGTTATTTGGATCAACTATAGCTGCCATTCCACAACGACCGTCTGTACCGGGAATCTAAAAAAAACGATTTTGTTTAACTATTTTAATATTAATATTTTCAAATTTGTATTTAAATTATTAATATCAATATATTAGAGTAAGTAATTGAGTTTATGTGTTTCATAGCCGCTTAGTCGGAGAGATTGAAAGATGCGTAAATGCTGGTTGTCCGATTTTGAGTGTTTTGGGCGCTTGGCCTAAAAATGTTTTAGTGTATGGAATAGACTATTTGCACAAAGAGAGCTAGATATATACTGCGATTTTTTTAATGAATAAATTTTAGTATAACGGCCTATATATTTCTTATGATACATGTATAACAGTAGCGCAGCCAGGATTTTGTCTTGGGGGGCCCAAGGATTTTATCTTGGAGAAGCAAAAAGAAAGCAAATACTAATCAGATTTCCACTTTATCTTACATGAATCGAATAATTAATAGTTTAAAATAATGAATGTTGGCTCAATATTTTGGGGTAAATAATTGTAGCGTTAGAAATGACTGCTGAATATATGACTAAATGAATAAAAATTGTGTTAATTTTGCTAACCTTGGGGGGGGGGGGGGCGAGGCCCGTCGACCCCCCTTTGGGTTGCGCCACTGATGTATAATATTTGTGAAATGATCAGAGATGTGCACGTATAATACGTCATGGATTTATACTAAATTGCCTGACAAATTAACTGCTACACCCATTAGTTACTTTTACTTACATATATATTTATTTCTACCAGTCACTAGCTATTTAATTTATATATATATATATATATATATATATATATATATATATAGATATATATAAGTTGATATAGGACATTAACATGGGAAATCGACAAAATACGAAATAATTCTCTCTCGAGTTAAATTTCGAGAAACTATCATTAGGAATGATTAAATACAATAAAATTATTTGAATTTGTATTATTATTCAAAAAAAAATCATTTTGAATAAATTATTTGGCTTTATCAGTATTGCTATAACTATATTTAAAAATCCTAGTAAATAATTATGAATTAGTACTATTATTAAGTATTGTGCTATTTTGTAATATAGTCATTATAATTTGGTAATTATTAAAAATAAAAAATATAAATAAGTCTGTAGCTGGAATCGGACTCTGGATTGATGGACTCATAAGTCAGAACTCTAAGCACTGTACCAGCAGGACAGAACAATCAAAATTGCACCACAAATAGTGAAATAGTAATATTGTCGAACAGTTCATTTAAAATGTAATTTTCAAATAATGGTAAATAATTAAATTTTATTTAATCTTTGTTATTTTTTAATATCTAAATAATCCTAATAGTAGTTTCTCGAAATTTAGCTTGAGAAATAAGTACTTTGAATATTGTCGATTTCCCATATTAATCGGCTACATCAACTTATCAAACAAACATTTATATATATATATATATATATATATATATATATATATATAAATATAAGTAAGAGTTTTTTTATGCCTGCCAGCAAGAGTATTAAATTGAATAGTTGAATAGACGAGGCAGTTTGACAATTTTTAATTTAATTTTCAAATTAGTATCGATGAGTATTTATTCAACTATTCAATTCTCTCTCTCTCTCTCTATATATATATATATATATATATATATATATATATATATATATATATATATATAAAACCCCGATAACCACTAAATGTAAATAGCTTTATATTACATAGAATTAATTTAAATGTTAAAATTTTTTTTTAATAGCAAGTCAATTCATATACGCAAATTAGTATGGGACCCCTATGTTCCCCCGGAAAAGTAGCCAGCGCGCCCATGCGTTAAGACAGCACTGAATTATCCTATAAGCATTTCGAGATCGAATACATTTCTTACCTCTACACCATAAACTGCAGAATCCTCTAATTTAACAATATTACTAATAACTCCTTCAATTTCAGTTGTAGCAACATTTTCACCTTTCCATCGAAATGTGTCGCCAGTTCTGTCTTTAAAAAACAAATAACCTAATTCGTCCATTACTAAAATATCGCCGGAATTGAAATAGGAATCAGTATCAGCAAATACATTTTGTAGAATCTTTTTCTTTGTTGACTGTTTATCAGTATAGCCTTGGAAATCATTTGTTGGTCTCCTAAAGTTAAATATGTATTAGATTTTAAACCTATAATTCTGCACACTTAAAACAATTGTATCTATATAGAAATTATTCTGTGTAACTTTTGCACCAAGAGTTTTAAAACTATTAATAATAATAATAATTATTAAATATTACATACATATATAATGTATATATTATAATATATTATATATACAATATGTCTCAACATATATATATATATATATATATATATATATATATATATATATATATATATATATACAGGGTGTTCGTTCGCTTGGTTGATATAGGGCAATAACATGGGATTTCGATAATATGCAGAATACTACTTTCTGAAGTAAAATTCGGAGAAATACTTAGAATACTTTTCGATAAGGAATAAAAAGTTATATAATTTGGTTTTAGTTTTAATTTGCTAGCATGTACCGTTTGGGATCTAGAATTTTTTTTAAATGTTTTTTAGAATTTTCAATAATTTTTCCTGCTAAATCAATATGAGTTAGAGAAAAAAGTTACTTAGCTATTATGTAGCTAATTTTTTTCTTAATTTTACTGAATTTTTTCAGATTTTTTTGAGCAAATTTTGAAGAAAGTCTTATTTCGAAAAAAATTCAAAATACAACTTTTTTCAAAATTTACTGAAAAAAATCTGAAAAAAAACAGTAAAATTGAGAAAAAAATTAGCTACATGATAGCTAAGTAACTTTTTTCTCTAACTCATATTGATTTAGCAGGAAAAATTATTGAAAATTCTAAAAAACATTTAAAAAAAATTCTAGAGCCCAAACGGTACATGCTAGCAAATTAAAACTAAAACCAAATTATATAACTTTTTATTTCTTATCGAAAAGTATTCTAAGTATTTCTCCGAATTTTACTTCAGAAAGTAGTATTCTGCATATTATCGAAATCCCATGTTATTGCCCTATATCAACCAAGCGAACGAACACCCTGTATATATATATATATATATATATATATATATATATATATATAAATATAATATGCTTTTAAATATAAATTTGCAAAGGGTCCCAGAAATAAAAGTATTCAGTGTGTCTAACAGATTTTACATACAATGTGTTTAAAGAATCATAAATGCAATGTGTCTCAAAAATTATATACACAATTTAAGATCCAGATATCGGATCCGGATTTCAAATTATCCGAAAATCGGATATCTGGATATCCGACTTTTTTTGGATTCAAATATCCGGATCTAATTTTCCAAATATTGAGTGTAATAGTACGATTAAATATTTCATACTTTTTGATAATTTTTCCAATTAATATGCCTGGTTCATTAGGTTTACATTTAATACAAAATCCGTTATTGTCTCTTAATGGTTCCATTGTATTTTCATCGTAACGAATTAAACAATAAGGTAGAATTGAGAGCCAACGAGGTACAAATCCTACTGCTCCCACCATTCCATCAAAATTTCCTAAAAAAAATCAAAATAATTCTCACTTTATATATTTCAACTGTTGCAAATGATTTTTTTTTGTTAAATAAATATTTGTTATAGTACAATGTAAAAAAAATAGCGAAATTACATTTTACTATAAATATTCTGTATTTTTATCTCCAAATTCTGTAATTTTTACATAATTCATAATAATCACATAATGTTATTGTTCAATTTTTATGTTTCTTTTTTTATAATAAATATTGTTTAAAAAACGCCTAATAATTACGAATCAACCCTATATTAATATTTATAATTTTTAAATTTAAAACGATAAAATTTAAATAATAAAAATTTTGCTCTTATAAAAATATTATATACAAAATTTAAAAAAAAAAACAGTTTTAGGTTGTAGTTCTGAATTAATATTAATTAATAATCGACGATCTTAACATACTCAACGAACATCTTCATCAGGGAAAATAATACAAATGACATTTACAGTAAATAAACAGAACATAAAAACAAATTACTAGACGTAACAAAATACAAGTAACTAGATTTTAAAATTTATAAATTTTTTATTAAAAAAAACCAAATTTTATTTAAACATTTATAAAAATTTTATGATTTAGTTATTTATTTTGTTACCTAATAACTTTATTTATTACTTTTGTTTATTTACTGTTTATGTCATTTGAATCATTTTTCTGATGAAGATGTACGGTTGAGTTCGTCGATTATTAATAAATATTAATACAGAACTACAACCTAAAGCCGTTTTATTTTAATATAATGAATTCTGAAATTTTTTTTACTATGTTTACGTACAAAATATTTATATTTATTTTATATAATAATAATTTATTGATTTTTTTGTTTTAACAAAATAAGTCGGAATAAGAACAAAAAAAATCGACTCCAACTTCTACAAAAAAATTTGATTCCTCGACTTCGACTCCAACTCCAACTCCACATCTTTGGTTACAACTTTTTTACTTAAATAAGCTAAACTCAATTTTCTTGATATTAACCAAAATGAAGCTAATTTTTTCTAAAATATTTTTTTTTACATATTTTAATAATCTCATTTAGATATACACCTGTATATTATAATTAACGATAAAACTAACTAACTCCCATCTTTACAAAATCAAAATTAAACTATGCAATGAAAATAGAATTGGGGATCTAAATCATATATTTTTTGCCTGCCCAATTCTAGAAACCTAACAAACAGATCTAATTAAGGCACAAATAAAATTAAAAATATATCCTCCACTAAATACACAAACCGAAGATTGTGGGAAATTCTCTACAACTTTGTTAAAACTAACAAAATTTTAATATAGGAAAACAGCGTAGAATATCGCATAAAACATTGAAATTGAGACATTGAAAATTATTGGCTGGTTGATCGGCAAAGCACCGAAAACCAACAAAACCCGAAGAAAAAAAAATGATGAAACTAATTTTTTCGATATGTAATGAAAACTAATTTTATCTATAACATTATTTCAAATCAGGGACAAAAATTATGGACGGTCAGAGAAATTTTTAAATATTATTTGGTACTATCGTTTGGTAGTTAGCCAAAGTTACAAAGTAAAATGTCTATTATAACTGGTAGTACGTAATATTATTATATTGTGTACTATCTAAAGTTCAGTGTCTTTCGGCTAACGAAAATTCGCACTACAGTTCAATCTACTCCTCTTTCAAATAAACTTGGTTAGAAACATAATATTTATATTGTATCATATTATAATCCATCGTTTATTACAACTAATTTATAAATAATTTATAAATGTGTATTTAGGTAGTTTATTATCTAAGGATGATCGCTTTGATCATGAGATTGAAAGAAAAGTTAATGCTGATTGTAAGGTTTTGCGAGCATTGGGGTAGTATTGCTAAAAACGTAAATGTTTTCAAAAAAGCCCGTTTGAGTATATACAATGCTGTTTTGATGATTACGTTGATGTACGATTGTAAATGTTGGATTTAACTGCAAAAACATAAAAGAAATATGACTACATGGCGTATGTGGTGTAACTGGAAGAAAGCGAGTACAAAATAGAATAGTGTATGAGTGTAAAATTAAAAAAAAAATATTGTTGCAACAGTTGGTGTTAGTCAGTTAAGATTGTTCAGTCATTTTGAGCGAATGTCTAATGAACGTTCGGTTAAAAGAAAATATATAAATGATTTTGACGGTATACGTTTGCGTGGGCGTCCGATAAGTAAATGGTATGAGGGAGTGTGTTATGTGTGAGCAAAAGTTTTCAAGTAGTAGGAATAGAAATGATATTTAGAAATACATTTTAAATATCATAAATATGGATAAAGCTAAAGTTACTTGTCTGAATAGGAATGTATGGAAAGAAATAATTTCGGAATACTAGAAAGGGTTTGTGTTACATCCTTTTGGGTACATAGCGTGATATATATATATATATATATATATATATATATATATATATATATATACAGGGTGTAACAGAATAACTATTCCTAATTTTAACTGGAATATCCTGGGCTCAGAATATGAAGATTTAATGCAAATCACTGAGATAAAATGTGGCTCCTTACTGAGCTACAGGGTGTTTTATATAAAAATTTAAAAACGATTTTTGCCCTGTACTTTAAAACTATTTGACGTATCCTTATCATACTTGGCAGGAAATGTAGGTACCGTACACCATACTAAATTATGTTAAATAAAAGTTTATGGCTACTGCCAGTGGCGTACAACAGGGGCAAGTGAGAGGTTGATTCTTCCTAAATTCTACGCCACTGGCGGAATTGTCATTTTAGCACAATTTTTCGATTCTCCAATACTTGCTGTGTAAAAAACATACTCTTCCTTTGTAACGATAAAGTCACTGTTTTTCGAGATATGTAAAGTTAAACATAAGCTGCACCCTTGGGATTTTTTCAAAATTTGCTCAAAAAAATCTGAAAAAATTCAGTAAAATAGAGAAAAAAATTAGCTACATAATATCTAAGTAACTTTTTCTCTAACTCATTTTGGTTTGGCTGGAAAAATTATTGAAAATTAATATTTTTTGCATTTTATTTTTTTTATTTTCAATAATTTTTACAGCCAAATCAGAATGAGTTAGAGAAAAAAGTGACTTATTTATTATGTAGCTAATTTTTTTCTCTATTTTACTGAATTTTTTCAGATTTTTTTGAGCAAATTTTGAAAAAATCCCAAGGGTGCAGCTTATGTTTAACTTTAAATATCTCGAAAAACAGTGACTTTATCGTTACAAAGGAAGAGTATGTTTTTTACACAGCAAGTATTGGAGAATCGAAAAATTGTGCTAAACTGACAATTCCGGCAGTGGCGTAGAATTTAGGAAGGATCAACCTCTCACTTGCCCCTGTTGTACGCCACTGGCAGTAGCCAGAAACTTTTATTTAACATAATTTAGTATGGTGTACGGTACCTACATTTCCTGCCAAGTATGATAAGGATACGTCAAATAGTTTTAAAGTACTGGGCAAAAATCGTTTTTAAATTTTTATATAAAACACCCTGTAGCTCAGTAAGGAGCCACATTTTATCTCAGTGATTTGCATTAAATCTTCATATTCTGAGCCCAGGATACTCCAGTTAAAATTAGGAATAGTTATTCTGTTACATCCTGTATATATATATACTGGGTGTCCCATTTTAATCCGCCACCTGCAATAACTTTAAAATCGTGCATCGGACAAAAAAAAGTTTCGGATAAAAAGTAAATGGTTTCGAGGGGGACATCTGATGCAGAAACCCTTGCCCCCTCTGGACCTTCTGAGGGGCGGGAAAGGGGGGCAACTTTGAAATCTTAAATGGAACACCCTATTTTTTATTATAGATTCTGATAGGCTATTAAAAAGTATGTAAATTTTATTTTAAGACTTTTTTTTTATCTTTGATAGATGGCGCTGCAAACAGCATTTTTTTTCTCAGTTTATCAATCTTCAATTTGAAAAAAAAAGTGTAACTAAGTACGATATTCAAGATTTTTTCAGTTTTTTGAGAATAGGGGGGGCAAGGGTCACTGCATCAAATATCTTCCTCGAAACCATTAACTTTAAGTTAATGGTTTCGAGGGGTATAACTTTAAGTTAATGGCTTCGAGGGGATATCTGATTCAGTGACCCTTGCCCCCCCCTTCTTCCCAAAGAAATAAAAAGAACTTAAATATCGTACTTAGTTACACCTTTTTTTTCAAATTGAAAACTGATAAACTGAGAAAAAAAATGCTGTTTGCAGCGCCATCTATTAAAGATAAACAAAAAGTCTTAAAATAAAATTTACATACTTTTTAATGGCCTATCAGAATCTATAATAAAAAATAGGGTGTTATATTTAAGATTTCAAAGTTGCCCCCCTTTCCCGCCCCCCAGAAGGTCCGGAGGGGGCAAGGGTCTCTGAAATCAGATGTCCCCCTCGAAACCATTTACTTTTTATCCGAAACATTTTTTTGTCCGATGCACGATTTTAATGTTATTGCAGGTGACGGATTAAAATGGGACACCCAGTATGTATGTAACAACAACATATTTTAATAAAATTTATAGTAAATAAATTCAAAGGTTACTTAGTATTATGGTATTATCCATTTTATTCAGACATGTGTAGTTTTAAATTTAGACAAAATATTAAGGTTATCAGTCCGTACGAATTGACTTATAATCTTATCTTGTATAAATTAAGTTAAAATATATTTTTAGCAAATATTTATGGTTTTTGTTAAATATTATTCGATCAACGGTCATTTAAAACAAAGGTTGTTAAATAATAAAATTTAATATTTGAAATAAATATTTTTCTTATCATGTTTACGAAACAAGACAAAAAAATAGTATTTGTTTTTAATCAATCAAAACTAAAATTAGAAGCTATCCAATAGGTTATTATCTTCAATTTATTTAATCCCAATACTATATTTTTAATCATAGACACAATGTGATAATAGAGTATTACATAATAAAAGACATTATTGTAAAAACACTTATGTTCAATTGCCAAATTCTTATCTTTTCAAATATGTATATAAGATTAAGTACAATTTTATATTAAAATATAAAGAACTCAAGAACTATAATATACTAAAGAACTATGCTGGTATACATATAGGTGTTAAGTTAAACTGAAGAGCACCAGAGAAAGATGATTGACAGAATTAATGTTGTAGATAATGTGTTGAATGTTGATATTAGTTTTTGAGAAGGGTGACTTGACAACTGAATGTAATGTATCCGTTAATACGGTGCACGTTTAGAGTAGCTAGATGAATTTATGTATTTGGGTAGTTTATTATCTAAGGGTGGTTGCTTTGATCGTGTAATTGAAAAAAGAAGAAATGCTGGTTGTAAGGTTTTGGGTGCTTTGAATACTTTTGCTAGAAATGTAAATGTATCCAAAGAAGCTTCTTGTTTGGTGTTTACGTTGATGTATAGCAGTAAATATTGAATTTGGCTGCAAAAACATAAAAGAAAAATGACTGCTGTGGAAATGAGATTTTTACATGGAGTATGTGGTGAAACTAAGAATAATCGTGTACGAAATAGATTAGTGAGTGTAAAATTGATAAAATGTTATTACAAAAGTTGCCATGTGAGTCAGTTCAGATGCGGTTCTAGAGCGAATGTGTAAATGAACGTTTGGTTAAAAGAATGAGCATGTATGAGAGGAATTATGAATGTGGACAAAGCAAAAGTTGCTTGTTTGGATAGGAATGTTTGGAGGCGATTGATTTTGGGATGATGAAAAGAGTTTGTGCCACACCCTTTTGGGTACATGGCGTGATTGTGTGTGTATGTATGTATGTTAAAAGAATTTATATTAATGATTTTAAAGGTATACGTGTGCGTAAACGTCCGATGAGTAGTTAGAGTGGTATGATTGAGAGTGTTGCTTGTGTGAGCGAAAGTTTCCAAGTAGTAGGAATAGAAGGGCATATTACATATTATTTCAAAAAACCGATGGTTTAAATAAATTTTCTGTAAAAATAAAATAATTTTGTAATTTTAAGTAAAATAATTAATTTACCATATAATACAAGTTTTTTTTTTTACCGAAAACCTCAATAAACTTACATAAAATATATGTATTTTATATTTATATTATGTAAAAATTTTCTTTTGACATCTGTAAATTTCCATATTAAACTAGTGTAAATCAGTTGCCCTGTATTTTTATGTAGAATTACAGATTTTTTTTACAGTGCCTAGATATAATGCCATTATAATATTATATATATATATATATATATAAATATAATGCAATTATAATATTATGAGAACCTGAAGATTGCTATAACAATATATAATTCTTACCAAAATTGCAGTTTCCTTCAGTGGATCCATAAAATTCGCTAATACGTTGAATATGAAATCTTTCGGTGAAATTTTTCCAAATTTGCGGTTTTAATCCATTACCAAACATTAATCGAACCGAATGATTTGATTCGGATTCTCCCGGTGGTACAGCTAATAAATATCTACACAATTCACCAATATATTGTGCAACTGTACATTTATATTTAATACAGTCTTTCCAATAATTGCTAGCTGAAAATTTCTTTTTCAATGTGATCGTTTTATTGAAAAGTATTGTTAAACCTAAGCCTAAAATGCCGCCTGCACCGTGATATAAAGGTAATGGACAGTAGACAATATCATCATTCTGTAGTCCAAGCATGTAGTTTGGTGCTGCTGCCATCAGCATGAACCTGATAAAGTAATATTTCATTTTCGTTAATTTTTATTTAAGAAAATTGAAAACATGAGTTAATTCA
The DNA here is from genome assembly GCA_963966155.1 of Clivina fossor. NCBI lineage: Eukaryota > Metazoa > Arthropoda > Insecta > Coleoptera > Carabidae > Clivina > Clivina fossor. The sequence continues at coordinate 17,603,847 of OZ014553.1, read as the reverse complement.
TATATAGAAGTATTTTAGCTAAGGTTTGTTATTTCTAGCCCTGGATATATCGTATTCTCACTTTACTTTTAAAAGTAATTTTTGTCAATAGTACTTTTGACGTTTACTTAAAATTACTTATTAAGCAATTTTAATTAGTTTATTTGAATTTTATAATATTAGATATAAAAAAATATATCAAAAGTAGAAACATTATACATATTTGATATAAATTTATTTTAAAGCAAAAAATAAAATCAATTAGAGCCTAGATTACTTTAGTAGAATTAGTGGTAAAGTACACTGGTATACTTTTTCCAGGTCAATTTACTCTACAAATTTTGACAGAGCAATTGTTTTGGTAGAAAGGCAAAGAGTTCATTCAGCTTTCGTCCATTTCATTTTCATACGTATTAAAATACAACCTGTTTTAGGTTAAAGTTCTGTATAAATATGTACTGTTATTTACTGTAATGACATTGTATCATTTATCCTGATAAGACAAACGTTGAGTTTCATCGAAACGTTGATTTTAAATAAATAATTATATAAAACTTTAACTTAAAACAGTTTTATTTTACTATAATGAGTTCTGAAAGACTTTTTACTATGTTAAATAAAATATTATTTAATGATTGCAATTATTTGACAATCTCAACAATTTACGTTCCTAAATACAAAAAAAATTGACACACACTTTGCATCCGACTACTCTACCATTACTCTATTCTATTTTTTCTAGCCTTATACATATTTATAGCCCCCCATAGAGAAAATCGTGGAACGCATGCAATAGATAATAGTAAGGAGTGTAGGTAGTAGTTGTCATTGCCTAACGTTTTTCTTTATAAATCTGTATGGGGCTGGGAGAAATTATTTTATAGTTTTTAATCCGTATTAAAAACGTGGTATATTAAAATTATTTTTTCATTTAAATAATTATTTTCTGCTTTTCAGTCTTATTTAACTTTAACTTATAATTTTATTTTTAATTATATTTATAATTAATTAGTTAATATAGCATTGTCATCCAGTTCTGAGCTATGTTTAAAGTTTCAAGTTTCTAGCTTATCGGGAAATTTGTACCGAACAGACAAATAAATAGGCAAACAAACAAATAAACAGACAAGAAAGCAAGTTAATAAAAAGTTAATATATTATATTTTTACCTCATTTGAGAAATGATTGCAGCTTTAGGTAGACCAGTAGTTCCCGAAGTGTAAACATACATTAATTTGTCTTTCATTTGAAGACGAACCATATCTTTGCCCAAATAATCACCACTACATGATTTTAAACCATCGACCACATCATTCTCGGAAAATTTCAAATCTGATTTTGTCTTATAATGATATAATTTCATATTAGGCACTTTATCGCAGACTTCTTTAACAGCTGTACAACAATTAATTTTATTTTTTAATATTTTTTATATTAATTTTACATTAATTATTAAATATACATTCATAAACACACAATCAAACCATATACCAAAAAAGATATGGCATAAACTCTTTCTACTATTCCGAAATTAGTTTTTACCATACATTCTAATTAAAACAAACAACTTTACCCTCATCCAAATTCTTCTTATATCTCTTATACACACTCTTTTATTCCTACCGTTTGGAAGCTTTCGCTCACGCAAGCCACTTTCTCAATAATATCATTTCATTGACTCATCGGACGTCCACGCAAACGTGTACCTTCAAAATCATTCATATCCATTCTTTTAACCAAACTACCAAACAAACATTCGTTAGACATTTACTTAAGATGACCGAACCATCTTAACTGACTCACACGGCAACTTTTGCAACATTTTTTCAATTTTACACTCATTATACACTAATCTATTTTATGCTCAATTTCTTTTACACTGTAAAAAAGTTTCCATCTTACATGAAAACTATATTAAAAAAATATTATTTCGGCAAACATAACATAACTTTGTAATTTTAAGTAAAATAATTAATTTACCATATTATGTATGTTTTTTTTTTTCCTGAAAAAGTAAGTAAACATACATAAAATATACGTATTTTATATTTATATAATGTAAAAATTTTCCTGTAATGTCGGTATTTACATATTAAACTGGTATAAATTAGTTGCCCCAGGTTTTTACGTAAAATTATCGAATTTTTGTACAGTACAGTTACACTACATATGCCACGTAAAAAAGTCGATTAAATAATATTGTCTCCAAATGATTAGAAAAATCAAAATAATGGGTTCACATCTGTAAGAATGTTTTGTTTTTTCTAGCAAATGGATTCTTCTATTGAGAGAAAAAACAAAATATTCTGTAACCCTACAAGTTTAATAGATTTGAACCGAATCGAGCCATAATATTGTTAAACACGAAATTTTTTAAAATATTGTAACAAGAATTAATTATTATTAATTAATTAAGTGATGCAATTAATTTAAAATGAGAAAAAATATATTTTTTACGTAGACTTATTCCTCTATACACTGTAAAAAAACTCGATAATTTTGCATAAAAAACCGGGGCAATTGATTTACATCAGTTTAGTATGTAAATTTACAGATGTTGCAAGACAATTTTCACATAATATAATATGAATATAAAATACTTATATTTTATGTAAGTAATTACTTAATTTTTCCGTAAAAAGTCGTATATAATAATGTAAATTAATTATATTATTTAAAATTACAAAATTATATTATTTTTACAGAAAATTGATTGTTTTACTGAAATAATATGTAATTTTTTTACTATGTTTTTATATAAAATGGCAACTTTTTTACATTGTAGTTTATGTTTATTTTTAAAAATTTTAATTTACACATAATTTTTAATTTTCAGTATTTTTAGAATATAGCAAATTATGTATATTCTTGAATAATATATTGCACATATATTATAAAAAAAAGTACTAACTCGAATATGAATTTGGAATCATTACTTTTCATTTATTGTTGTTTAATAATCGTTTATATTATTATAAATAATATTTACCTGATTCAAAATCTGAACTACATATAATGCATTTAGCTTCGGCTATAGTAAAGCTATGAATTAAAGGTTGTTTAACTAAATTCGTATTAATTAATGCAGTGCAGACACCGATTTTTGACAATCCTATCCAAATACAGATGTAATCAATTCGATTCTCCATAAGTAATGCCACAGCATCACCTTTTTGTAAACCTTGTTTTTTAAAATATCTCGCAATTTTGTTACTTAATTCTTCAGTCTAATTGAAATAAATTTTATTAGTTATTTTAGTTTAAATAAAATACGGGTTTAAACTCCGGCAAGGTCAATGCGTTTTTCTAATGAATTAATTAGTTATCAAAATAAATTAATGGTAATTTAAGCAAAAAAAAAATACTATAACCTTATATATAAAAATATGATAATTTTAAATAAATATTTAAAAAATACAGAGCCATGTCATGTTTATTTATTAAAAAAATGTATGATATAAAAAAAATATCATTATTATTGAAATTTTTTTAATATTTATTTATTTTTTATTTTACGTATTTTTTATCGTAAACTTTGGCAAAGTTGCTACTGTGCATTATGTTTTTACATAATGGAGTAAATTATCAATTAAATTATTTTGATTTATATCACTATTTCTTGTGATGTTAGACATATAGAATATACATATCAATTTATAAAAATTAAATGGTTTACAATTTTATCATTTATACAATAAAACATTAAATATAATTTCATAAATTTATTTAAAGCGATGACGGTCACTTTTATGGTAGCCACAGCAGATTTTTTATTATTGGTATATTTAATATATTGAATGGAAAATTTCGTCATCCAGCATATTTATGATCATATATATTTTAATTTTTAACTAATATCATAAGTATGTAGTCGTATATACCTGTTTGTATGTCCAAGCAATATCTTCATAATAAATAGAGACTTTGTCTGGATTTTTATCTGCAAGTGTTTTGACTACATCTCCTATACAATATCCAAATATCTCCCAATATTTTAAACGAAAATTCAATCTTAAAAATCGAATTCCTCCTCTGAAAACAAGAAATTCCAAATTATACAGCATGTTTCAAATTTAAACGTAATATGTCATGCAATGTTACATAAACTGTCTATATAAAATTACATAGATTGTTTGTGTAAATTAAACTTTTTCCTGGAAAAACTTGGTTTTACACAAACGATCTACGTAATATTATGGCTTACATAATATTACTATTTGAGGACAATGCATGTGTCATTAAAACAGGACTAAACACATGACTAAAACATCTAAAACAGTAAAATAAAGTTGCCACGTTACATAAAAATCATAACGAAAAAATTGCTTATTATTTCAGCAAAACGATAAATTTTCTGTAAAAATATTATAATTTTGTAATTTTAAGTAAAATAATTAATTTATTATATTATATATGCTTTTATACCGGAAAAGTAAGTAAACTTACATAAAATTTTCTGTGGTGTCTGTAAATTTATATATTAAACTTGTGTAAATCATTTGCCACAGGTTTTTACGTAAAATTATCGATTTTTTTACAGTGTACCAACCAATAATTTTAGTGGCAAATGCAGTCTGAAGAATCTTATTTCTTTACAATTTCTTTCTCTTAACCTGACAACAAAACTTTCTGCAAATTCTTTCTATTTTATTTTATTTTTTATTTCTTGTTTAAAAAATAAATACCATATTCTTTAATATTGATATAACCATTAAGTAAATTTTGATGCATTTAAAAACAAAAAAAAAATTTTTTTTACCGACCGTCATATCGCATATGATAAGAGAAGTATTTTAATCATACCAAATTTGACATATCGAGAATTTACAAGCACAAAGTAGGTTTTATAGTAACACGAATCAATTGTATTTAGCGTAATATCCGTCTGTCGGTTTGTCTGTGGATACGTCTAAAGAAAATTCGGCTAAACAGATTTTAATAAAATTTCATATTTAAGTTTCGGAGGTAAATATCTCAATTTGATCGGTAAAGATCTGTTAACCGGAAGTTTTTACTAAGGTTTTACGAATATTTCTCAACAGTCAAAGCATATTCCGACAAAAAAAATTATAGCTAACATATTTTATTTTGAACATTTTTCGATACGACTAAATAAATTTTTTATAATTTTTCATATTTTTATGATGTAGATAAAATTCTGTAAATAGATGGCATATATTTATGTAAAGAAAGTTGTTGTTATACAAAATTTTCTACTCCATAAATTTATTTAATATGATGTCGGTCGGTTCTGTAGTGGCCACAGCAGATTTTTAAAAATGTATTTATTTTTTTAGCAAAGATTAAAGTTTGTAATTATAATTATTATATAATATTATAATTATATTATCATGCAAAATACCTATTCTATTCTACTAATAAATTTTTTTTCAAAATATCACATAATTAACAGTTGTAAGATATTTTATCTAAAAATTAATGAAATAGAATAAAAACAAAACTTTTATAATGTTATTTGTATGTTTTATTTATCGCTACCATTGAATAATACCATTGAGTATCTATAAAAAAGATTTTTGTTTTTTTAAATTTAAATATATATGAAAAACAAAACATTTTTTTTTAATATATTGAAATCTATTACAGAGTTCATATAAAAATACTTGAGATATTTTTTTCTAAGTATTTTTGATATTTATTTTCATAGAATGTACTTGAGTAAAGTTCAAGTTGAATAAACGAATACATGCCAAAGAGATAAATATAATAATAATAATAATAATCAGCAAATTATACATTTTTATAATTTTTTTTTTCGGAGAAAACAAAATTATCAATTACATGATTGAATTATTAAAAATAAATTAAAAATTATGATTAAAAATATTTAAATAAATTGTTTTGTATTTTGCACTCGAAAAATAAAATGTTATCCTTATACTTTTTTTCAAACTGCTTATAATATGTTTTCCTCATTTCGTAAAATTATTGTTAAATTTGACATAATACGAGATATAATATCAATACTATCAGCTAATGCAGTTTTAGTTTTTATACAAGAACCAAAAAGTTCCCTAATCAATGATTTTTAAGAAACAAATAATAAAAATTCTTCCCGTATGATACAGACTGCATATGCAAACACTGTACATATATTTTTTTTCGTACAATAAGTCTGTGATGTAGCATGTACTCACACTGTAAAACATAGAAACTTGAGGCAAGGGATTTACACCAGTTTAATATGTAAATATTCAGACGTCAGTATTTTTGCAAAATGTATGTAATAGTATTTACAGATATTTTAAGGAAAATGTTTTACATAACATAAATATAAAATACGTATATTTCATGTAAGTAATTACTTACTTTTCTGGTAGAAAAAAACATAAATAATATGGTAAATTAATTATTTTACTTAGAATTACTAAATTTATATAATTTTTAGAGAAAATTTATTTATATCGTTGTTTTGATGAAATTATATGTAATTTTTTTACTATGGTTTTCACGTAAAATAGCAACTTATTTTTAGATTGCAGGGTACAAGAAAATTTTCTTAATTTCCTCAAATTTTTTCACAACAGATTGTACAAATTTTAAGTAAAACTTAAGATTTTAATAATATATTATTAATTTTAATAATTTTATAAGAAATTTTTAAGATTATCGGAATTTTAGGAATTTTAATAGAATTTTAAAGGATTTTTAGTTAATTTTTACACCAAATTATACAAGTGGTTTTCTTCTCTAAAATAATATAATAAATAATCAACAATTATAGAATAAAACTATACTGCAACTAAGTTGCCATTTTACATAAAAATCATAGTAAAAATTTTAATTTCATTTCTGTAAATATAATGTAATCTTATAATTTTAAGTAAAATAATTATTTTACCATATTATATAAATTTGTTTTTACTGAAAAAGTAAGTAATTATTTACAGAAATTGAAGTCTGTAAATTTATATATTAAACTGGTGAAAATCAGATGCTCCAGGTTTTTATGGAAAATTATCGAATATTTTTACAGTATATTTGAAAATGGTTCACTTTTATTACATTAATTTATTAATTATGGACGTTATATATGAGCATTTTATGTATAATTAATTATTATATTAAGCATAAAGTTTTACTTTTTATAAAAAAATGCTAATTTTAATTTTTTTCTGGATAACTCTACTAAAAACGGTTTTTTTTAAATTAACCTAAATTTTAGAAAACGGTTTAAACAAAAACCGTTAATTGTTAAACGAGAATAGAACCGGTTAGGTTTTAACCGAAATTAATTGTGGTTTGCAGATTTGGTATAAAACCATTTTATAAATATTAAAAAATATAAATAAAAATACTTACAAAAGATCTCTAGGTAATGTTTTATACAATATGTAGATCCATTTGTACCAGCCTTTTTTCAAAAATAAGGGCACAAATAATATTAAAATGGTTAATAATATTTCGGAACAAACCATTTTGCACGAATTAAGATAATGTATAATAATTAAAAATATTTTTCTCTAAATTCAGTCAAATTCCGCGACTAAGAATCATGTTTGATTATATATATATATATAATGTATAATTCATGTTATGTAGTATATATTAAAAAAAACACGAGTTTTACATCGGCACAGATCGTATCTTTTCGGATGTTTTCGAAAAATAGATAAAATATATATATATATATTTTAAATTAACTAAAATATTTACATTGATTTAGTTAAGTAGTATTTAATTATGTTATTATTCTTATCTAAAATATAATCAAAATATATTTTTAGGTACGGGACAGGGCAGGCTTTAAACAAATTGCAGCAGATGCAAATCTTGAGCTCTCTCTTTCTCTCTCTCTCTCTATCTCTCTCTCTATATATATATATATATATATATATATATATATATATATATACTCAAATATAATCATAAAGGAATAATCTGAAAATGAAAAATTCATATCGCCTCGACCTGGGATCGAACCAGGGACCTTCCGCTTGCCGGGCGAAAGCTCTACCACTGAGAGAGCTGGTAGAGCTTCCGCCCGGCAAGCGGAAGGACCCTGGTTCGATCCCAGGTCAAGGCGATATAAATTTTTCATTTTCAGATTATTCCTTTATAATTATATTTGAGTATTAACTGTATTTAAATGATATATCTATCAACTAACCAGATTTATATATATATATATATATATATATATATATATATATATATATATATATATAATACATAATTATTTTTTTAAGTTACTAAATTGTCCAGTAATTTTTGTTGTTTTAAATCCATGTTATATTAGAATTAAAAAAAGACAATTTGCTTTGGGCCTGTCATAATATATGAATAATATGTTACCATATTGCATATGTAGAAAGAGCTCATTATATTTCTAGAACAATAATGACATTATTGTACAGCAGTTAATTACTCTATACACCACTAGTGGCAGCAACAAGCATAACTACAACATGACCAATCACCACACTGTTTAAAAATGATAAAAAAATCTAATTTTACTAAAAATTTACAATAATATTTCAAAAGTTATTTGATACAATCAAATTATTTTCTACAAGGGTACCGAAATATTCATGTTATACTACTGTATTTCCTATGAAGAACAAAATCATTATATTACTAGTAACATAATGTGAACATTATTGTACTAATATTATTAGTTACTTACTATATATATGTATATATATATATATATATATATATATATATATATATATATATATAATTGAACCGGAACGACATTTTGCCGCCGGGACATTTTGCCGCGACATTTTGCCGCCGGTACATTTTGCCGCCGGGACATTTTGCCGCCGGGACATTTTGCCGACAGGAAAGTATTAGGCGTAGCTTTCGGTAGAAAACAAAAGAAGAGATAATTCGATGAAATATTGGTTAGGTTAAGTTAGGGTAGGTTAGGTTAATAGGTTGTTTGTAGGTGTTTGTTTTCTACGTCTAATACTTGCCTGGCGGCAAAATGTCCCGGCGGCAAAATGTCGCGACGGCAAAACGTCCGTGGCAAAATGTCCTGTGGCAAAATGTCCGGCGGCAAAATGTCGCGGACCCCTGTTTGAGACCAATATATTAACACGAGGATAGATCGACCATGACATACCAGCCCAAAAATTTTTATAAATTTAATATATACCGGTCGTAAAAGCCTGAAGATTACTATTACTTACACATATTTATAATGCCAGCACAAGCGACCTTATTTAAAATTAGTAAAATGTTGAAGTTGATTATTTAAAATCTGTGAATTATTGCAAGAAATACAATGTACATCAACAGCTTTGTCGAAAATTGCAAGTTCGACCATTTTTTTTAATTATTTGGTATTTATTTTATATTTAGTTTAGTTTCGTTGGAAACGTTTGAAGAAAAATCTAGTTTAGTCACTCACAGTAAAGATCTCTTTTTATATTTCGCCCACAAAGAACGCTTTATAATTATTATATCATATTTATTGTAATAATTATGAAAAAGTTTTTGACAAATGTTTTCAAACAATTAATATTATTACAGCAAAGTAAACAAGTTAACTATCCAATTTGACTATATGTTATTGTTTTCTTTACTATATACATTTTTCTATACAAAAATCTATACAATTTTTTATAAAAAATATACAAAATTAATAAAATTTACACGATATAGAATAAAGTGTACAAACGCATGTGCAATGATATTTTACGTTTTCACAATTTATTTATATTTAATCTGAAAATAATATGTTCATCAAAAATAATATTTATTAATTCAATTAAATGAGAAATTAAAAAAAATTGTACACATAAGTATGAATTGATGATAATACATAACTTAAATGAGAGTTTGGCGTTTCTAATACCGATGAGCATTCAGTTTCGCATCGAAAATCGAAAATGAATAAAAAATAGGACTCGTTCTCATACATTTTTCTATATAAACTGTCATGGACAAAATGAGCATACGCATGTATAAAAAATTCTATGCAGATTTCTATATAGAATCAAATATTGGATAGTGTAATACAAAAAATTTTGTTTGCACAGAAAACTGTGCATTTTTTTAAAGAAAAATGCATCGTAGAAAGCCATGATTATACAATATTTTGAAAACAATTTTTATTTCGGTTGTTAGGTTTCAAGGTTAGTAATTTTCAATAATTAAAAAAAAAAAAATGCTGGTAAATTAAATAATAAATTAAAACTTAATTAAATATAAGCATTTAAAACTTCAATTATAATTCAAGAAAAAAATTTTAATTTTATTTTGTATAAGTAAATCTTCTTAACTTAAAAGTATTATAACAACGTCTTCCGACAGAGAAGAATAATTTCAACAAAAACTTTTGCAACTCGAAAAAGATTGCAATATACAACAAAATATTTTAAAATATTTCATGCACCCGTTGTATAATTCAGAGCTCAACACTTTACTCTCAGAATTATATAACAATACACAAGGGTCAAATTATGCCCATTCTTAAAACGACCCGATGCAATTAATGTGGTGTTTCTCAAAAGTTAGCGCGCTTTTTTTCATTCCGGAAGTTCCTGGCCAGAATAATGTGCTACGCGTTATAATGTGGAATAGTTAGTGAGTTTGGATAATGAGATGGAAACGTAAAATATAGATATATAAAAACATATAAGGCCTGTATTCATAGCCCCTTTTAGAGCACGTTCATTTAAAAGTAGTCGTAATTTCAATATTAATTTTTGCTTTTACTATAAACCCAATATAAACTATTTTTATAAATTAAATACTTTTTATTATATTTAAAATTTTAAAATATTTGTTTATATCTTAGAAACAGTTTTTATATTTTTTTAAATAATATTCTAAAATATACGAACTTTTATATAAAGGTACTTGTATACTCCAAAGGGGGCTATGAAAATACGGACCATAATGTGTTTAAATTACAAGTAATTTAGTTTCAGTGATATAAGAATATTATACAGTCTGGAGTTTTTAGAGACATCGAAATGAAATTTGGTAGGTAGATATTACAGTAAATTATGTATTTGCGTTGAATGTTTTTAACAATTTTGAGCTTTCGGTTTGACCGAAAGTAATGCCGATTTTAAATTTTATAATAAACACTCTGTATATTATTTTAATTTTAAATAGAGCAATTTATTATGATTATAAAAATATGGAGTTTGATAGCTTATTTTTCAAGGCCAAGCGAGATAACATGAAAAGAGAAGTACCATTTAATAACTTTCAATAATTTTTCCTGCCAAACCAGATAAGTTAGAAAAAAAGTTACTTAGTTATTATGTAGCTAATTTTTATTCTCTATTTTACTAAATTTTTTCAGAATTTTTTGAACAAATTTTGAAAATAAGTCTTGTTTTGAAAAAATCCTACTAGACTTATTTTAAAAATTTGCTCAAAAAAATCTGAAAAAATTCAGTAAAATAGAGAAAAAAATGAGCTACATAATAGCTAAAAAATTATTGAAAATTATTAAATGGTACTTCTCTTTTCATGTTATCTCGGTTGGCCTTGAAAAAAACGCTATCGATCTCCATATTTTTGTAATCGTAATAAAATGTTATATTTAAAATTAAAATAATATATAGGGTGTTTTATTATAAAAATTAAAGTTTGCACTGCTTCCGATGAAACCGGAAGCTCAAAATTGTTAAAAACATTTAACGCAAATACATAATTTACTATAATATCTAGCTACCAAATTTCATTTCGATACCTTAAAAACTCCAGAGATATTTACTTGGTTCCACACATTTGCCCATCACTGTATATAACCGGATTTGTCGTGACTGGACAATAGTTAAAGATATATATATATATATATATATATATATATATACACAGTGTGGTGATAAAGTATGGAACAAAATTCATAATTTCGTTATTTATTGTTTTCAAGAAAAACGCTCGAACACGTCGATTTTGTTTTTTCATTAGCCACTGTATGGCATAAAAATTTTACTTATAACGTCATACATTTTTGCACAATGACGGCATCATTGGTTTTTTTAAATGATGATGGCGTAAAACAAAATTTGTACCTTAGATAACCATTTTTTTGAGAAAATAACACACTTAAAAATTTAAAAAAATATGTATCTATAAAACATAGATTGCTTTGAAAAACAATAAATATGTTCTGTTTGTTGAAATATTGAAAAAAATGTCAAAATCATGTATGATAATAGTGAAAATCTATAAATTTTACTGCGAGAATGCTGTACGAGATAAATTTTCATTATTTTCATACATGATTTTGACATTTTTTTCAATATTTCAACGAAAAGAACAATTATTCATTTTTTTTTTTACATAATGTAATTGTGTATGTATGTATTATTAAATACACATTATGCAAATTAAATTAGAGAGTAAGGGCCGGTATTTTGTGTTCTGGTTAGCACATGAATAACTAACCGAGCATTCAAATTTAGCAGGTTTTAAATTAATAGTTAAATCTGATTAGATATAATATGTAAATTTAACCACTTGTTAATGTAACAAGTACAAAAAATACAGAAAATGTTTAATTTAATTAATTACCGAATAATTTTAACCGAGATTCAAAATACTGACGATAAGTCATTAAATTTTCTCGATAATATGAATCATTAATGTAAAATGAATAATAAACAATAAGAGATATACGTTTAAATTTTTTCTTTATTAATTCCTAAAAGTTGATATATTTTTTATATTACAGATAGTATAACTAGAATATTTATAATATTAAAATAAAACTATCAACCATAACAGTTTTATTGCTAAATTAGCTTTTATAGCTTTCTACTGGTCTGGTAAAACTGGTTCTGGTACAGGTGGTTCAATTGGTGGTTCAATTGGTTCTATTGGTTTAATAATATTGATATAACGTTCGCATGCGTTACAAACAAGCTGTTGAGCCGAACAGTAGTATGATACTTGTAAATATTTATAAGTACCAACACAGGGATCGCCAAATACGCCAGTACTTGCCGAAATTGTGCAACTGAATTGATCCTGACAACTGCAATAATAAATGATCAAAAATATATAGTTTTTCTTTATATACGGACATACGATACACAATCATAGTCCATGTATTCACAAATCACAAAAATGTACCACAAATTCCTTCCATTCAAGTAGAAATTATAAAGTTGGTGCATAATTATCAGGTGTTTTTTAAACAATATTTATTAGGAAAAAAGAAATATAAAAATTCAACAATAACATTTTTAAATAATTATTCCGAAGCGTAGTCATTCTTTTTCGAAGTGGTAAAGCATAATATGAAAATAGAATAATATTTTTATTAAAAAAAATGTAAACAAAACAGCAATTTTTATTAACAAATAACCTGCCTACAAAAACGCCCGATAATTATGCAACAACCCAATACTTTGTACCAAATATTCAGACAAGCAACTTTTGCTTCATCCACATTAATGATACTTCTCATATAAACTCTTTTATTCTTACAACTTGAAAATATTTACTCCTGATAAACACTCTCAATTTTTTGAAACTATCTACATTATCTATCTTCAATATCACTAACATATATTCGTTTTAACTAAACGGTCATTGAACATTCGTTTCAGGTGGCTAGACCATCAACTTTTGCAACAACATTTCTTTTCCAATTTTACACGCTTTTCACCAATTTTCTAGTAATACCATTGAATATATAATATTAATATAGAAAAGAATTAATCTTTTTCTTTTTGATTTGTTATAAATTTATTTAGAACTAGCGTATTTAGTAACAGATTTTGTTCCTTCAGATGCAGCGTGCTTAACTAATTCACCAGGCAATAATAGACGAACGGCAGTTTGAATTTTATTATTTATTCAATAGTAATACCATATATATATATATATATATATATATATATATATATATATATATATATATATCACGTGAAAATTTGATTATTACAGTACTCATTTTTCTTTTCTTTTACAGCCAAAAATCACCCTCGCTATTATACATACCGTTTTTTTTTCGCTATACATAAATGAAAATGTGCTGTTACCTTTGTTGTACAACATTAAGTGATGAAATCAAAGGACAACTAGTAGTTTGTATAGGTCCTTTAGGACAAATGTTAGCGTTTAGTCTACCAAAGTTTGCACCTACAATTTGCAAACGTTGTCCTTTAGGACAGGATAATTTCAAAAGATCATTCTCGCAAACAACTGCAGTTTGAATAACTGGAACTAATAACAAAAATAATATATTAATATATGGTTAATAATATCATAAAAAGTAACTAAAATAGTTGTAAGAGAATTTCTAAAAATAGTTAAAATGAAATAATAAATAATGAAATAATAGTTAAAATGGAAAAATTATTTTATACTTTTTAGTCCGTGTTAAAAAAGTGGTATGTTAATTTTTTTTTAATTTAAATAATTTTACAAACTAATTAACAGAGTTGTGACTGATTAGATCAGTTAACCTACATCAAATGTAAAATCCTTAATTTGATCTAGATCATTTTATCTTTACAGATCTTGATCTAGATCATATATAAATGAACTATGGCCTTAGAAAAAAATCATAGGTGTATTTGCATTAAAAATTATAACTCATATATTAGTTACATTGCGTTTAACGAAATTTAACACTTTATTGCCCTTATCTGCTTCAGTAGAACGACTATTTGGTAGTGGAGGTCAAACATTAGCTCCTAGATGTTATGATTTGAGATAATAGATTAGAATCATTATTATTTCTACACTCTAAAAATTATATCTTAAAATTATGTAATTTTACATAGATAGCAATAGCAAAAATAACAACATTTTATAATTTTACTGTGATAATTTACGTGATATAATATTTTTTTTGAAAAATTACATTTACAAAACATGTAACTTTACAGTATAAAAGAAATAATATTTAATTTTAATTTCTGGCGTGAGCGCAGTACGGCGCAAACAAGAGAATTTTTGGGGTCCGAGTACACCACATTACCACTGGTCTACGGCTGCCTTAGTATATAATTAATATAACTACTACTATTATTTATGTATAAAAATAATTTTTACTTACATATACCAGTTGGACGACAGCATGGATTATCGTCATGACAGCATGGACAAGCATCTACCATGGAATAAATGGTAGAAACAAAGACAATAAATAAAAATTGTTGAGTAAACATTTTTATTTTAGTATTAAATACTGCACTGATATTTTTATTTGCCACATTTTATACTTATATACAAATCCATATTAAACTGTTTTACATAAAACAGTTTTACACGATACGCATTTTATTGTTAGTTGTAGTGTTGCCAGCCCTTTGGAAAAAACTGTAATACTTTATTTTAGCTACATTTATTCAATTTTAATCAAATATTTAAACAGGAATTTTTAAATGCCTAAAAAAGTTAAGTAATTTTATGAACAGTGTTACCAATTTTTCGAAAAACTATACAAAATTTATTTTTGGTGTACTGTATTTAAGACAAATTTTAGGGATAGATTCTTCTATATGCACAACAATTATAAAATTTTATTTTTGAACAGTTTTACAATTATGGAGAAAACAATATAAAATTTCTATTACTATTTCTTAGTATTTATGTGACAATGTTAAAGTGGTATATATATTATTTTGTTTTCTCCAAACGTTTGTCACACATATGCTACCCCAAATTTAAAATTGTTAAAATAAAAAAACTTCTGAATTAAGTTTTATATAATATTTTCTCTAGTGAATAAGTATTACATTTTATGTTTAAAATAATCAGATTAAAATATAGAAATTAGTAATTTATGATAAACCGTGAAAGTAACTAGATCAAAAAAATTATAAATTTGTAATTAAAAAAGTCAATTTTTTTTTAAATCAGTGTCTTCACAGAACTATATCTTTATTTTAATAATAATAATAATAATTAGTAGAAAGTAGTAATGAGATTTAATACAATATTATTATCTTGTAAAACAACTAAAAGATAAATTAGCATAAAGCATATAAATATGTAAAATTTCGGCACGTACAGAAATAAACAAAAAACAAATTATTTTTTTACGAATTATATAAAGCATGATTTCACATAGATATAAATAATTATTTATATTAATTTACATATTTAATTTAAACATATAGTTAATGTATAAAATTAATTACGTAATTAATTTACATAAATAATTAGGGTACGTTTTTAAAAAATGTACGTGGTTATCTGAAAATATTTTCAAAATCGATATAAATGCACTTTTTTCACAAGTGTTGAAAAACGCTGGCCCGTATTCTCACCTCATTTTTTTTTTGTAAAAATGCGGTATATGAATCAGATTCGGATCCAAGATCCGAATATATAAATTTGAAATCCGTATATTCGGATAATTTTAGATTCAAATCTAAAATTATCCGAATTTGATTCCCAGCATTAATTACACAATTACATCGCATACCCAAAAGGGTGCTGCACAAACTCTTTTCAATATTGCGAAATTAGTTTCTTCCGAACATTCCTATTTAGATAACTAATTTTTGCTTCATCTACATTTATGATATTTTTCATACATGTTCTACTATTTCTGCTATAGAATAAATTAATAAATTTAATTATAGTCATTTTTTTTTAATTTGTCTGCAAAAATATTCCTATATATACTGTGGTCTCATTTTAATCTTTCCAGCAGAATATCTCAAGATAAGTGCGTCCAATCAAGAAAGTTGTCGGATGAAAAGTTTTGTGGTTTGAAGACGGACATCCGATTCTTTCAAAAATTTTACCCGCCGACTCCCAGGGGGTAAAATTTTAAATAGAAATTCTTATTTTTATTACAGATTTGTGAACTTTTTTTACTTGCAACGGGTGACGCTGTAATCGTCAAAGTGTAATTATTTTACATTAAACATAAAATTAGTGTTCGGATAACAATTTATAATTAAAAAATACTCAGGTCGTTTAAAATAGACGCAGCGTCATCCACTGAAGGTGGGGAAGTGAGCAAAGTGTGATACCTCCAAAGAAACCCTTAATTTGTTATTGAAAATTCACAAGTAACGTTAGATTAAGAAGTTGTGTTTGAAAACTACGTAACCACATTTTGGCGATTACAGTGCCACCTGTTCCAAATAAAACTTATACAGTTTTTATGCTCTTTTCGAATCTACAACAAAAAATAGGGGTTCCCATTTAAGATTTCAAAATTACCTCTATTATCCACTCCTTGGAGGTCTGGGAATAAATTTTTTGGGAGAATCGGATGTCTCTCTCCGAATTACCAAACTTTTCATTCAACTTTTTCGATTAGACGCATTCATCTCGAGATATTCTGCTAGAAAGATTAAAATTAGACAACCAATATATAAAAATTTCTAGTGGAATAATTTGGTAATATTACGTCATATGGAACTTTTTACTATTTGAGTCATCTTCGTTAATAGACCCACTTGGTTGATTTCCTCACGTATTGCGGAGTTTCGCGTCCAGAACTTACACATAACTGCTAGAACAATGCCTGCTACCCTAATTCTAGCTGCCACTACAGCTACGATGATCTAACCAACAATTTATTTCATATATTACCCCGGAAATGCAATTCGCAAGCGAATTACTGACAGTGATAGTACTATTTGAGTGCTGATTCGTTCTAATTAGTAGCGTCTTCTTTCTGCTTGTTTATTTTTTTCTCAATTTTTTTTCTACCCACTCCCGTATTTTATTTACTAGTAAAGAAAAAATTGGAGTATATTTGTTATTTTTTTTTCATTTACTTATTTTGTGATATAACCTATCAATTAAGATTCTTCCGATAGAAATAATTGTGAACGTGAAGGTAAAATTTGCACTAGCAGTATTGCACTGATTGTTTTTTGCATTGTACCACAGTTATCTTTAAAATAAAAAAGCTTTAGGTTTAAGTTCTGTATGTATGGCGAAGCGTCTGAGATGAGAACAGATCGATCACAGCATACCAGCTCAGAAAATGCTATGCTTTGGTCTACAAATTGGTTAATTAAAAATGTTTTGGTCAGTTAGTAAGTTAACAAATTGGTTTAACTTACAAAGCAGATAACAATGATTTGTGCATATGAATTTAATTTGATTATAATTTGTCATTATGTTAACATTGCCAATCAACCATTTTGATGAACATATCTTTTCGAAATTTCTCACTGAAGGTGTTCTCAACTCAACACAAAACATATATATCTTATACCCTTACATCAAACAAACAAACAGAACAAGAACTAAGTTCAACACTTAGTTGTAACAAACATATAACCTTAAGCAAAATAATTCACGCTTGCGTTAACATTTGCACTAACAAATTTCAATGTATATTCATTCATACATTTATGTTTGATGTGTATGTGTGTTTGTTTGGTTAATGCAAAACTATTCCGATACGCAAAGGGTGTGTGGTCTAAATGAGAACTGAAAACAAATGTTTCATTTCAGACACTGACTTTTACAAAAAAAATAGTCGAAATCAAATAAAAAAAATATATCTTGTATATATATATATATATATATATATATATATATATATAAAACTAAAGAAATTAGATTTGTAAATTTACAAAAATACAATTTAATAGTACTATCCATGAAATTAAAACCAAAGACAAATATTATTTTTTGTTTTTGCTTAAATCGCCATTAATTGATTTTGATGAACTAATTAAATCATTAGTTAATTTTTAAATAAAGATAAATGCGTTGACCTTACCGCGAGCTTGCCGGGATTTGAACCCGGGACCTTTTGCTTTCGCGGCAAACGCACTAACCAACTGCGCCACAAGATCACAACGACAAGGTAATTTTTGACTGGTCATAATAAACTCATGAATTCAATTTAGTTGAGAACTTTACATGATGTATCTATATATGTATCTATTATACATGGCCTATTATATATTAAGTTATAGTTCTTTGTTTTTGCTTAAATCGCCATTAATTTATTTTGATGAACGAATTCAATCATTAATCAATGCATTTTTCTAGTGATTTAATTAGTTCATCAAAATAAATTAATGACGATTTAAACAAACACAAAAAATGCTATAAAATAATATAATACGCCATGTGTAATTAAAAATATAAAAAAAACAAATACTTAAATGTATGATTGAAAATTAAATATTAATAAAAAATAAGTTTTAATTTAATTTTATTCTGGCATTAATTCACCTTTTTTCAGCGTGCATAAAATCCCACCCGATACAAAATTATTATAAATTATCACTTGATTTGTTTGGTTTAAAATTTGATCCTACATTCATAAACAAAAATTGGGAAAAAAACGATAAAAACGCTTTTTAAAATAAACAAAATATTTTCAATAAAAGAAATTTACAGCTAAAACTGTATGTTTTGAGAAGAATAAATTTTTATTAGTTCCGCGATATCGGAGAGGCAAATTGGCAATATAAACGAGATCCATTAAATTAAAACTCATGGTACGCTTTCAACTGTAAAAACTAATCAAATCGTTCCGTTCGCGCATATATCGGACTACCAGCCAGCCGATAACCGAAACCGGTAAAAACCGTTAACTACTCTCATATATATATATATATATATATATATATATATATCGTATTCGCATCTGGATCTTTTCATAAGTCGTCGTAATAAATTCGTATTTATGAGTTATTAACGTCCAAACAGATAGCCATATTTTACACACACACACACAGCTATTTAATGTGCTATATAAACTTTTTAAACTTCATTCTAAACGTAAAATAAATCAACAACTTGATTAAAAAGCAGAAGCTAGCTGTATATGCATCCAGAACGGATTTAAAGAAATTTTATATTTTTTCTAGATATTATAACGAAAAATAAGTAACCTAGTCGTTCATTATTTTGTTTTATTACTTATAATTAGTATAAACTGTGTATAGTTTGTTTCTTACTAATAAATTCATTGTATTGAATTATGTTTGAATGGAATTTGTACCTATAATAAATAAAATAAAATAAATTTCTTTAAACCAAAAACAATCATATTAAAATAATTATTTAAATTAAAAAAAATTCAATGTACCACGTTTTTAACACGAACCAAAAAGTGTAAAATAGTTTTTTTAGCCCCATACGGATTTATAACCCCCATATATAAATCTGTATGGGGCCTAAAGGAAATTATTTTATGCTTTTTAGTCCGTGCTAAACATGGTATATTATTTTCTTTTTTATTTAAATAATTATTTTCTGCTTTTTAGTCTTGTATATCTTTATCTTTATTATTAATTAATTTAATTAATTATAATTTAATAATTATTGTATCATTTTATTAATTATAATTATATAATTACAATTAATTAACTTTAATTTAATATTTCTAATATTATTAATTAAACAATTAATATTGCATTGTTATCTAGTTCTGAACTAAGTTTAAAGTTTAAAGTTAGTTTAAAATCGATTGCAAAATTTGTATCGCACAAACAAACAAACAAACAGACAGGAAAAAAGCGAGTTAATAAAAACGTGTTAAAATTGCTTAAATTTCAGAGGTATATTAGTTATTTGTATTTTTTATTAATTTTTTAAAAATGTTTCATTAAGTGCCAACCATCGAAAGTGTAATTGTTATCTGAAAATATATCAAAGAAATTAATATTTAAGTATTTTTGTCATTAGGTGAAAGATATTAATGTATAACATTTATGCGTTTCGATGGAATGATGTAGAACGATAAATTTTTAAAAGACCGTAATTTCAAACGCTTTTCTTCGATGTATATATTGTGCATTGTTTGTTAAGTTATAGTGGTCATAAAAACGTGCACTGCAACCACATTGCAATTGCAAAATCAATTGTAAAACGTACAGGAATGTATTACTAAATTTTTATACAAAACAAGATGGACATCAAACACAAAATTTTGAACAAATTTTAGAGATTTTGTAGCTTTAACTATTTGATTTGCGTTCTTTATGTATCTATACGGGGGGGAAAATTATATCGGTTTGGTTAGGTAACACAATATAATGTTAAAAAATAAAACGGGTTCAGTTTGTAGTTCTGTGTTATTATTATTTATTAATAATAGATGTTTTGATGTACTCAACGTACAGTTAGGAAGTATGATACAAACGACATTTAGAGTAAATAAACAGAACATGAAACAAATTACTAGATAACAAAATAAATAACAAGATCATAAAATGTCATTTGTATCAGTTTTCCTGATAAACTTATAGCAGTTTTATTTTAAGATCATAAACGTTGGGTACTTCGAAACATCTATTATTAATAAATATTAATATTATGTTAATTATATTATATTAATATATTAAACTATGTCTTTATCATTAACTAGATCAATTTTTTTTATTTGTCCTAATGCTGGTCATAATGATAGAAAATGCTTAACATATTATATTTCAAAAATACCTTTTTTCCAAATACAATTTCTTTTATTCGCAGGGCGGTAAAACTGTACTTTACGGTTACTCAATGTATTTACTTCAAACTTTACAGACTGTTATTTTAGAATATTATATATATATATATATATATATATATATATATATATATATATATATAAATCACAAAAGTTTAGTGCGGAAATGATATTTACAATATTAAAACTGATTTTGAAAATTTCGTTTTTACAAGTTGAATGTTGAAAAACTACTGCCATATTTTTCCATATTCACATAACTACTAACAGATACTGTTTGCTGACTAAAAGCTATCAAGCTATGGTCAAGAAATTTTTAATAAAAAAATGACAGATACTGTAATTTTTATTTATTTTTTTACATTAAAAACAACTAAAATTTTTCACGTTGCTTTAATTTTACTAAACATTAATAAATTAACCTCTTTACCTTACCTATCCTGCAATGAGCGTCACAATATATATGTCAAGTACAACCAATTCATCTTACGTATAACCTATATGTTTAAAACGAGTTTTTGAAATAAGTTTTAATATTCTAAATATTATTTCTGCACTAAAATTTTGCGATTTATATTCATAAAATGTGCAAAAGTAACGGTATGTAAAGTTTAAAGTGAATATATTTGGTAACTGTGAAGCAAACTTTAGCCCGCAAAGCTGATATATATATATATATATATATATATATATATATATATATATATATATATATATGTCACACTAACTAATCTTTGCTATCCTAGGAAAACTCCGCTAAACAAAGAACTAAATCCAAAATAAATATATTCAACTATAAGCCGTGAATAACAATTGTCAATTCATGTGCAAACAGACAACTTGACCAACATTGCAGGAACGCATGCATTAGACACATACCCGAACCGTTGACATAACGCATAAATGCTGACACAAATTTAGTATTAGGTCAGGATATGTGATGTGGGTTAATTGTATATTAAGGTAGAACAATTCAATGTCATAGATGATTGTTTACGTGTTTGTACAGTAAATAGAGGAGCATTGTTTGAGATGAGTGTTTGTATTATCTACATTGCGATGATGCCAGATTGTTTTACTGTGATGAGATGGATGGTACATACAGACACGAAAGGTAAATATTGATAAATTTATTTATAAATTAATTATTTATATAAACAAACACGCAACAACTATTGTTTTTACCGACCGTCATATCACATATGATAAAGAAAGTATTATAATCATACCAAAATTGACAAATCTAAATTTTTACAAATAAGCACGAAAAATGTTTCAGAACTTATTATATAAAATAAAACATAAAACTGATCAGTTTTCCTAATAAAGACGAGCGTTGAGTTTTGTCGAAACGTTGATTGTAAGTAAAACTTTTAATACAAAACTTGAACCTAAAGCAATTTTAAGTTCTTAATTAGTTCGTATTTATTGCTTTTAATAGGTATAACACAAATAGCCCCAGTTGCAAATTACCGTACAGGCGTTAGAGGCTGTCGCTTGGAGCCCCGCAAGTCAGGGGGCCCCCAAATAACAATAAACAATAATACTCGTATGTAATAAATTTTATTTTATATTTATATTTTTTACACGGACTGAAATGACAAAAAAGTAATTTGGGGCTCGAATACTTCTTACAATAATTGTATTTTTAAATTATTTTCATATTCCGTGTTTGTAATTTGTTTAGTTTTTTCTAAAAAAATTATTCTATTTGACATTAGCTAGCTTTTGTAACATTTTCCGTTTATCTTTGAAATTAGGAGTCTCTCTTACCGATTATAAAATTATAATATGTAGTCAAAATTTCTTACCCGGGAAAGCGACCCTCAGTATACGACTATTTTTTCGATAGGACAATAGCGCCCCGGAATTGTTTAACGCCTCAGGCCCCTTAAACTTTAAATCCGCCAATGAATAACCCTATTTTGAAGCAACTGTAAATTATACAATATACCTATCAGTGTTATAGAATTGTTCCACAATAGACAAAATGTGGATATATTATATTATTATAAACCAATAGTCTAGTTTACATTGACAATTAATTACCGATTCTGTTTAAAAAAATAATCTTTTTTTTTGCAATTTTTATATGCATTTTATATATATAGAGGGGTCAAATTTTGTTTTACTTTTCTCACCCCTTAAATCGTCTCCAAATATGCTAAAAACATTTATAAAAATACTCCCACATTTTTACTAGTTGGTTAAGTGCCCCTCCCTGACCCCATATGTATTTTGATAATCGTGCTTATAAGTGAATATTTTCATTAAATTAATGTTTTCACTAAATCACGCCATAAAAAAATTTAAAGGTATTTCACCTCGCTCAGTACAAATCTGAGGTCAAAACTGAGTTTTAACCATTTCTAGATGGCGCCACTATGACAAAAAATGAATATTTACCGAGCCCCATATAGTGGGCTCCTTCACTTCGCCAAAATTAAGATGAAAATATGCCATAATTTTGTGCTAATTATGTGCTAATTTTGTACCACAATGAAAATTTTTGTGCTGCATTAGAAATTAGAAAAAACATAATTGCAAAAGTGGGGGCGCTAGATATATATCAAGCCAGTGCCCAAATTTTTGTTATGTTGTTAAAATTTTAAAAAAATATGCCATAATTTTGTGGTTTTTGTAATTTCTAATGCAGCACAAAAAATTTTGGAACATATAATTAGCACAAAATTATGGCATATTTTCTTTCTAATTTTGGCGAAATAGGGGCGCCAACTATATGGGGCTCGGTAAATATTTATTTTTTGTCATAGTGGCGCCATCTAGAAATGGTTAAAACTCTATTATGATCTCAAATTTGTACTCAGCGAGGTAAAATACCTTTATATATTTTTTCTGGCGAGATTTAGTGAAAATAATAATTTAATAAAAATATTCACTTATAAGCTCGATTATCAAAATACATATGGGCTTAGGGGGGCCACTTAGCCAACGAATAAAAATGTGGGATATTTTTATAATTTTTTTAGCATATTTGGAAGCAATTTAAGGGGTGAGAAGAATAAAAAAAATTTTGACTCCTCCTAAGGGGCACCCTAATATATATATATATATATATATATATATATATATATATATATATATATTTTCAATTTGCGTATTAAATTTTAATATACAATCAATCATTACTCCAAAATATTTAATATGTACATTCGACAAATTCATTTATTAATTATAATACCTACTAAAATTATTATCTATAAAGATAAAAAAAACATAGCTCTACCGATTTGTAACACTAAACTTCATTGAATAAACATTTACATAAACATTTTTCTTTAAATCTTTCTGCACTATTGCAATTTACAACTAAGACTTTATGACCTTTAGTTCAATTCTTAATCAATACGTTTCATGATCGCAAAGGTACTTTTTCAAAGTGTTCACCCGAATCCAATTGATTTAAAACTGGCTAAGTTGATGCTATATATCGTGCGACCTTTTCCAAAAGGTTTTACCTATGTCATTCACCCCCCTTCTCTTTCGCAATTCAGAAGGGTGCAAATCCCACCAGAAGATAGAATAAAGGATTAGAATTTATTCGATTTGATTTTCAGCTTATGGCGGCTGAAACTAAAAAGTCATACTCTTGTTTTTTTCAGTATTTACTTCATATATGACGCTGAGTTATTTTTCAGTTTAATTGTAAATTTATTCACGTGGCACCTCTCGAGAAATTTTTATTTGGTTTGCATAGTAACGAACCACAATTTATTTATTTTATATGTTGAATAAGATATTATATGAAAGTTTTGGAGTTGTGGACGTTTTAAGATAATGTTATATAATTTTTGAATTAGTTTACATATATAGAAAAAAAATTATGTGAATAAAAATTAATATATCTAAATTATTTAAATTTTTTATATATACTACTAATAAAATAAAAATATTTTTCCTTGAACCGCATTTTATCATCAGTAGTGAACGATAAAACAAAAGCTAATGTTGTAAGTATAAGGATATGAATCTTGTGTTGAGTGTTGATAAGTACAAAGTATTAGTTTTCGAGAAAGGTGAATTGATGATTGAATGTAATATATCTGTTTACAGCAAGTAGATGAACTTGTGTATTTGGATAATAAAATAAAATAATTTCTCTTATACTACATACAATAATTATAAAATAAGCTACATATTTATTTCGAAAGCTAAACTTTTTTCATCAGTAGCGAACGATAAAGCCAAAGCTAAAGTTCTAATCAGTAATCTAAAATTACACAAATATTCAACGTATCCAGTGATCAACAATCACATTAAGAGATGTTTTAGTTTATTTTATATACTATATTAAATTTAAAAAAAATAGATTTTTTTTATGGTAACCAAGCCACCAATACTACTAACGAATTTCTATAGTAAAATAAAAATGGTTAAAATTCTGTTTAATTTTGTTTAAATTCGACGTTTCGATATACTAAACATATATAATTAACAAAAAAATATATACAAATGACATAAATAATAAAAATATGAGGCTATTTATACATACGGTATGTATACGCAATTGGCTATATATACATACTGAAGAAAAAACCTAAACTAACCTACTAATCTAACCTACCCTAAATAACCAATTGCGTAAAAATACTGTATGTATAAATAGCCAATTGCGTATACATACCGTATGTATAAATAGCCACTTTCATAATAAAAAGCACAGCATAAAAGCAAGTTATTAGGTAACAAAATACAAGCAACTAGATTATAAAATTTATACTTTATTAATTAAAGAAATCCAAATTTTATTTAAATCAGTGCATTCACACTTATTTATGTAAATTTCTATAGGTTCTCTTGTCAATCTATTGTTTTGTTGGATTTTGCAATTATTTTTGTATCTACAAATATTTTATACATCTAATTTCAAATTCCAATTTGTTTCCTATGAAAGTATAGTAAAATTAAAACATGTATCCAAAATTTTAGAATCTTTTCCTTTAACAAAAAAAAAAAAATGAAACGTGTGTGGAGTAGCAATTCATAACCATAATGTCAATATTTCTATGATTCCCCCAGGACTCGCCATAACTCTCGACAAAAGTAAAACATTCGTTTCTGAAATTCACTCTCCGTGTGTGTGCGCGCGCGTTTATTCTAGATCTCGGTCGTTATGTATGTGTGTGGCAACAGGGTTACATCGAGGTAAGAGCCTTTAGAGGATTATACATGAATCCTTTGAGCTTCAACTTTTTTTTTTCCTTTCCAAACGATGTGCATTTCTATAGTTACAGTATTGTTGAAAACTTAAATCTTGAATATCCATGATTTAAATTTAAGATTTCGTAATGGGTTTACGACAAGTATAAAAATAAAAACAATACTAGGTTAGTTTCACAAATATTTATGAAAAACTCAATATCGATATTTTGACAGTAACGTCATTGTCAAGAATTTATACTAAACTTAAATTTAACACAAAAATCTTACAAAATACAAAATAAGATATAGCAAATGTACTTATTAGCAAACGTCAACTTTTTCGTTCATCATGGAAAAAATAAATTAAAAATTAAGTTGCTATACAAAAATACATTATAAAAAATTAAAAACAATTTTTAATCGATTATTAATTTATTAAACCAATATGTAGAAATGCTTTCTATATCTTTGAATTGCAATACTGTTAACGAAGTTAGATGCAAAAAAGTATAAACACATAAAACCTAGGAAAGCTAGGCGAGCATAAGAGAGATAAAATCTACGAAAGCAAAAGCTTTAGTTGGAGACGAGAATAAAGCTTGCAGCCCGTTATTTGCAAAGCTTAAAACTAAGTAAAAATAGTAAAAAAAATTTCAGAACTCATTATATTAAAATAAAACGGTTTTAGGTTTAAGTTCTGTATTAATATTTATTAATAATCGACATACTTAACGTATATCTTTATCATCTTGTTGTTAATTGAACATAAGAATATTCACTAATTAATAGCTTAAATAATTAAGTTAGTAAAAATAATATATTTGTATATGTATTAATATTATTGTATATTAATGATTTGTCATTTTTTTAAAATATATTTTGTCCTGTAATTATTTGTAAAACTGTTGGGCAATAAAGTTATTATTATTTACTTGTAAATGAAAGACAAATTTCAAGTTATTCACTATATTAAATTTTAATTAAATTTTTATACCCCAGATTATTTGTTTTAAAATAAAAAAGTTTTATGTTCTGTTTAATTTGATATTAAAATTCGAAATTTATATTTCTATACATATCATATAATTTTTGTAAATTCTAGCAAAATCTTATTTGACCTTTCAGTAAACTTAGCAATCTACAAGTAAAACTTTTTCCACGGTATATACGAACAGCGACAGTCTTCATTTAAACTGAATTTATATTTCTTAAGTAATTTGTGTTGTCAAGTTGGAAACAAGAAAATAAAAACTAGAAAAAAAAAAGAAAAACGACAAATAGAAAAGCGAAAAATTCTAGTAAAGCGAAACTTTCTTCATAAAATCGTATTGCCTAGTTGAGTTAAAAGCATAAGCAGACGTTATATGATATTACAGTTGGAAAGAGCTGAGATATGTACCCGTTTTTCTCATACTAACATTAGTGCGTTGCGTACACTAGTGGAAAAATGAAAAATATGATGGAAAATGCAGTACTATCCAACCGCAATTCATCTAACTAGTGACAGCTAAAAGAAAATTTCTTAAAAGCCGACACACGTGCGATCAATTTTCTCGCCAGGAAAATGCAACTAAGTTTTCTATTCTTCAAACACAGTAAAAATTATTGCAACCATACATTGTTCGGTGTTAGTTAATTTTTAATAAATATTTTTGATTAGTTTATTTAAAATCTCTCAGAATTTATTATATTAAAATAAAAAAAGCTTTAAGATTAAGTTCATATATATTTTTTAAATTGACATTTCGATATATTCCACATAGATTATCATCAGGGAAAAATATTAAAATGACATAAATTATAAACAAACAAAACATAGAACTAGTAAACCCGTGACCTTTAAAGGGTCACGTTTGAAGTCGAAAAATAGTAATTAAGATAGAAAGATTTAAACATAATTTGTAGTGTATACATTGTTGAGTACATTTATTTCTAAGACACATTGTATACTCATAAAAGGCGCGCGCACGCGCGCGCCCCATAGAACAATAGGTAAATGTAAAATGTGTAAATAAAATTTTGAGACACATTGCATATTAACTGAATACGCTGTTTTAATATATAAATAAACTTAGATAGCTATGAAAAATAAATAAACAACTGTCATTTTTGACATTTGCATTATAAACGTAATTTTTCAAATTTTTGAGAAGCAAGATAAAATCGTAGAAAGATGAAACTTGCCTATTCTCAAATAGGGAATGAACCAATTAAAATGACACCACTCCCATCAAAATCGGTTCAGGGGTATAGGAGGAGATGCTGCAGAAACATATATACAAACATTTGTTTACTTTGTTACCTAGTAACTTGTTTCTATGTTTTGTTTATTCATTATTTATATCACTTGCATTTTTTTTTTGATGAAGATATACGTAGAGTATATCGAAACTTTGAATTTTAAATGAAATATATATAGAACTTAATCCTAAAGTTGTTTATTTTTTCGTTTAACCACGTTCCATGTTAATAAATTAAAAAAAAATCGAAAATAAACCACTATGAATTTAAACAAAACTAATTTTAAAGTTGAAATAATATTCTCGCAAAGCGAGAATGGAGCTAGTCGAATGTGGTTTGATTTTATAAGCTAGTTTTTC
Source organism: Clivina fossor (assembly GCA_963966155.1). Taxonomy (NCBI): domain Eukaryota; kingdom Metazoa; phylum Arthropoda; class Insecta; order Coleoptera; family Carabidae; genus Clivina; species Clivina fossor. Next base: position 17,574,768 of record OZ014553.1, on the reverse strand, counting down.
GACTAACCAAAATACAAGATTAGAAGTATATGGGTAAACCCATATATAGACCACTTTGACATTATCACATAACTGATAAGATAGAGGAATAAAAAATTTTTTTATCGAAAGTTGGCAACATTGTATTTTGCTAATATATAATATTATAGGCGCTAAGGGTATCTTCTGTAAAAATTTCATTAAAATCGGATAAATAATGCGGGCATAACAAATTTTTAGAAAATTATTATTTTTTTTTTCGGAAAGTTGGCAACATCGTAGTTTAATAAAATTATAATTTATGTGGGCACTAGGAGAAACTTTTCTGAAAATTTGATTAAAATCGGATAAATAATGTAGCCACAATAAATTTTTAATATTTTAGTAATTTTTTTCTTAATATGTTGGCAACACTGTATTTTGTTAAAATTGCCTAATTTATGCGGGCACCAGGAGAATCTTTAGTGAAAATTTGATTAAAATTGGTTAAATAACGTGGTCATAATAAATTTTTAAAAATTTTAGTAATTTTTTTCTCAAAAAGTTGGCAGCACTGTACTTTGTTGAAATTATCTAATTTATATGGATACCAGAAAAATCTTTTGTGAAAATTTGAACAAAATCGGTTAAACAACATGGCCGTAACAAATTTTTAAAAATTTTAGTAATTTTTTTCTCGGAAAGTTGGCAACACTGCGGTCTGAAAATTGAACTTAATTTTTTATTTGGTATGAACTATCTAATTGCCAAGTTTCAGCTTTCTACGAGCTTTCCTTCATACTTATAATTAACACTCGTATTAAAAATTTTAGTAATTTTTTTCTCGGAAAGTTGGCAACACTGCGGTCTGAAAATTGAACTTAATTTTTTATTTGGTATGAACTATCTAATTGCCAAGTTTCAGCTTTCTACGAGCTCTCCTTTATACTTATAATTAACACTCATATTTATCGTATTTTTTGGACACGGCCGGCCAGCCAGCCAGCCAGCCAGCCGTATTGACGATTTTATAAGCTAGTCTTTTCGACTAGCTAAAAATATCACTTCAAAAAAATATTTAATTTAATTTTTTTATAAATTTTACACTATAAACTTTTTACTGAATACATTATTATTTAGGAGAATTTTTTGCAATTGTGGTTATTTGTGATTAAATCAGTAGTTAATATCATTATCTCTTTTCAATACATATTATTAAAAAAAATAAGCAATATTAAATATTCAGGTAGCCACATATAACCACAATTGCAAAAAAATCAAATATTAGTGTATTATTTGAGAGAAAACTACTTTCTCAAATTTTATACACCAGATTGAACAAAGCTTAATTAATAATTGTTGTAATTTTTTTCATTAATTTTACAGATTTTATACGAAATTTCTCAGATTGTAAAGATTTTTTAAGATTTTAATAAAATGTTTAGGATTTTACCATGATTTTAAAGAATTTTACTAATTATTAATTAATTCTAATTAATTTGTACATCAGATTGTTCAAGTGGGTTTTCCTTCAATATTATTTAAATAATAATTATTAAATGTAAAGTAGCGTACTTACTTTATCTTCAAAAATACAATAGTAATTTCAATTTTTACAATAACTGCATCATTTTAAAAATAACAGTTGATTAATAAAATAAAATAATTACTTTTAAACTTTTAAATACTTAAATAATAGTTATATACGTATTTCGAAAGCTAGGCTTTCATCATAAGTAGCAAAAGATAAAGTTAGAGTCCTAATCAGTGATCTAAAGTTACACTTTTACACTATTATTGTTTGTGGTTTAAAGGAAAAAATATATTTTATTAACATTTCGCCAAAGTAAGATCATATTTTAATTTATTAAAACAGTTGATTAGTTACATCAACTTTAACTTGAAATATTCTTTATAGTTAACTTATTAGATTATTAGCATATTTTGCATTATTAAAATATTTGAAACTGTCTTCGAAATGGATGAAACTTTGCCAAAAAATATAAGAAAAATAGTAACAAATACAGGTTAGGTTAGGTTAGGTTTACTATTTTCTCTATATTTCTCATATTTTTTTGGTAAAGTTTCATACATTTTAGAGCTGAGAAGGCTCATAATCGACAGTTTGACCATAAAATTAATTAAAATACAAACATTTTAGTAAAAACTAATTTTACTCAATTAAAAACTGCAGACACCCTTCTTTTCAAGTCAATTTAATAACTACAAGAGTACTTTTAAAAATAACAGCTGATTAGTTTTAGTAACTTCCAATGAGACACTGTAATTTAACCGTACACATTGACGAATCATACCCCTAACATTGTCGTATGCACTTAGTTGCATCGTACTATGTGGAAAGAAAAGTGCAATTCGTTGTACATTATATCATACATAACATAAGTTGAGTGTAATTCTAAACCGCGCAACTACCTCTAGAAGTTTTTTGTACTTCGGCTAAAGCACTAATGTCACTCTCATATCAAAAGCACGACGCGGTACGACGCGACGTTAACCCAGTTTTAAGCTTTGCAGATGACGGGCTGCAAGCTTTATTCTCGTCTCCAACTAAAGCTTTTGCTTTCGTAAATTTTATCTCGGTTAAGCTCGCCTAGATTTTCTAGCTTTTATGTGTTTATACTTTTTTTGCATTTAACTTTGTTAACTGTTTAAAAATTAAAATATTTATTAATAAAAAAAAAAAGTTTTTGAATTACGAAAATGATGCTCTTTGAAAAAAAATATTCTTTTTTCAACGTAAAAAATTTTATTTTATTTTTTTTTTTATAAATTTTACACTATAAAATTTTACTAGATACATTTTTATTAAAGAGAATTTTTCTTAAATATTTTCTAAATTTTTATATATAATTATTGTTAAATAAATTAGAGCTTGTCTTCTCTGAGCTGACACAAAATTCTCGTTGTGCGTAGAGAAAGAGATAGAACGAAATATCAAAAATATAATGCATTTACTGCATCTAGCTTCGTGTTTCAGTTCAGAATGGACAAGCTGTAAATATATAATAATTATTACAAAATAAAAAAATTTAAATTTTTACTTCTTTACAAAATATGTATTTAAAACAATAAATTTGTACTATATTAAATCTACTTGGCAACTAAATTTAGATTTTTAATATTAAACTATATTAAAAAGAATCTGCTGTGGCCACCATAAAACCGACCGTCATCGTATTAAATAAATTTATGAAATAGAAAAATTTGTGTAACAACTACTCTAGTTATAATAATTAAAAACAAATCTGTCTTGATATAAACATATGCATTTACAGAATTATATATGTATATCATAAACATATTAAAAAATTGTTTAGCATCTTTTGTTAAATAAAATTTGTCAGCTGTTGTGAAATATTCGTAAAACATATAAAAATAACATCAGTAAATTTCCACTTCCGGTAAGCAGATCTTTACTAAAAGTTGATCAAATTGAGACATTCATATCTGAAACCTAAATATGAAATTTTATAACATTTGCAGTACACGAATCCAGAAAGACAGTTGAAAACAGTTGATTCGTAAGCATAATTCATGCTTATCTGTAAAAATTTTGATAAGTCGATATGTGATATGACGGTCGATAAAAAGAAACAGCTTAAAAGTAAAAGAAATCTGCCGGTTGAAAAAATTCAAATGGTTTGTAAAGAAGGATGACTAATAGATACAAAATTCAAGTCAAAGGAAAAAAAAGAATCATACTAAAAAAAAAAGAAAAAAAGATAAAAAGATAAAAGAAAAAACTGACATTGTGTCCCTTCGAGCGTTGTATTACATTAGAACGAGTGATCTGCATCAAGTTATGAAGTATAAAACTTTTCTACTGGCAGTGACATCTGTGTTCTCTTTAGTTTTTATGGAAACTAGAATGTTCCATGTTCTTTCTCGATTGGAAAAAATGTTATAAGTAAAACTTGTATAACTGATTATTTATTTGTTATGTGGTTTGTGAGAATCAATCTTTCTTTAGTCGAATATACAATTTTTAATCATCCTGGGCGGTATACATTGCATTTATTGCACATCTTCACTTATTTCAATAATCAAATTCAAATTCAAGCGAAAATAAATAATGCAATTGTTAATTAACTTAATTTGACGTAATAGTTTGTTAATATAACCGCCAAAGATGTCAGATTAAATCAGGGTTGGACTGGATAAAATTTTGTCCCGGGAAAAGTTCTAGAAGAGACCCACCTTACATCCCAAAATTGTTTAAATACGTACATACATACATACATACATACACAATCACGCCATATACCCAAAAGGGTGTGGCACAAACTCTTTTCATTATCCCGAAATCAGTCGCCTCCAAACACTCCTATCCAAACAAGCAACTTTCGCTTCATCCACATTCATAATTCCTCTCATACATGCTCTTCTATTCCTACTACTTGGAAACTTTCGCTCACGCAAAACACTCTCAATCATATCACTCCAACTACTCATTGGACGTCCACGCAAACGTAAACCATCAAAATCATTCAAATAAATCTTTTTAACCAAACGTTCATTAGACATTCGCTCAACATGTCCGAACCATCTTAACTGACTAACACCAACTTTTGCTACAACATTTTTTTCAATTTCACACTCATCATACACTAGTCTATTTCGTACCCGATCTCTCCTAGTTACACCACATACCCCACGTAAAAATCTCATTTCCACAGCAGTCATTTTCCGTTTATGCTTTTGCAACCAAACCCAACATTCACTACCATACATCACCGTAGGCACCAAAACTGCATTGTATATACTTAAACGGTGTTACATGTTTTTTTTTTATTTCTGTCCCAAATTATCCTTTAATCCTCAAATCCTGTCATATATTCAGAACCAAACTTCATTTATACCGTTCCGGATTCCTTTGTTCCTAAAAAAATTAACATTGTGATGAATTTCACTCAAATTTTGTTATCTATGTTGTGTACTTACCGTTTTCTTGTAGTGTAATTTTAAATGCTGATCGGGTATATTTTGTGGTTGATGGCAATGTTTTTTTTTATGGTTATGTTGCGTTGACGTTTTGAATTTTTTTTTATTCAGTTTTGTAGACAGTAACGCCATCTCGTGTCAAAATTTAGAACTTCGCTTTTGCAATTAATTTATTTTAGTAATTAAAATTCGCGTATTAATTATATTTAATTATAAAGTATTATTGGATTTATTATAATACAATAATCAGCATTTTAAAGAGCACCTTAGATTAGTTCTGTCTCATTTTTGAAAAAGTGGGTGTAACCAAAAATATTTTGAATGCTGTGATTGGTTTTTCCAAAAATTGGCCGATTTCCGGAAATTTTGGTTGAACAACGGGACTTGGGTTTTGACTGTGTGAACGTGTAGACGTGTAGTTAATTTTGGTGAAAAGTTTCTCATCTCGTGGTTCAAAGTGGTTTTTCGTTTTTCCGAATATCTGGATTTCCAGGGTTTAAACTTTGACCGCGTTCAGTCATTTCGATATCATCGTAGTGCATTTTGTGTATGTGTGTATCAATTTTGTGCTGCGTTATATCTTCGCATATTACTGCGGTTTTGGACGTTGAGTAACCGATTCATCAATTCAACTATCATTGAAGTGTGCATCCAGTTTTTCCCTCGGATCGCGCCATCCCCAGCGGTCAAGCTTTTTGAATCGCCGGCAGAGCATCTCGTTGTCGCCGAAGCATTCGTTTTCTTGTGAGTTCGTTCCATGTCTGTGTTGTAACTCGTTTTGTGGTCATCGGCGCGTGTGACGTATTACCCCCCCCCCCGGATCATCATACTCGGAGTGTCGATTCTCGCGCAGCTATTTTATTTCTACGCATATTTTGTTCGAAACATTCATAGTTCCCCCCACCGAGCTTAATTATTGGGATATTTGACAGTCTGAAAATAAAATAGACTTTTCAAGAATTCGAATTACAGACATTTCCCGTGTGTTTTGGGAAGACGGCATTAATTCATGAAAGTAATCGGGCATTGCTTCATTTATGTATTTGTAAATTGATTACGACTTGTAGAAATTTTCGCCGTTTTAACGTTTTCCCAATCGTATATTGTGTTCCGTTATTCACTTGTTTAGTAGTGATTATTTGCTTATAGATTTGCTATCATATACAAAAAAAAATTCAGCGGCAATCCGTTTGATTTGTCGCCTAACCTATAATTGTATTCGAGTCATTCGCAGATCTAATAGACATTATTATTATATTTAATTACTGATATATGAATGTACATACCTCGTCTTTTGTTGTTCAACAATTCAGACGCACGGAGATTTGTTGTTTATTTTGAGTTTTGTTGAAAACGTCACGCATTAATTGAGTCGTTGTTATTGTCAATACATTTGACACTTATCACGTGTTAGTATTTCATGCGAAGTGAGGCGAGTATAGATTTTGTTGACAAACGCATTGTACAGAATTTTAGCGCTAAACATTCTTTATTAGGGACATTAATAATTTGTATAATTATCTCTCGCAACAGCATCTATATTATCTATGTATTCATTTATTGCCAATTTGTATGTGACACATCGCATGCGCGTATTTGTTTAAGCTTAGTTAAATTTCCGCTGTCTGAATGGTTTATTTATTTGACGTAAATATGACGTCACCACGATCGTGATTACTTTGTTTAATTATATCTGTAATTTTCTAATTCGAACTAATCGAATACGATTTATTTGGTTATAGAATTATTTACAAGTGAATAAACACTACCATCTGTAGTATTTAAATTTAAACTGCGTTATTTCTTTATTTGTTTTTGTATTGTCTAACTGCGCGCGTCACATCAGGAACTTGGCGTTTTATAAGTTTGGCTACCGAGGTTGGCATTATTTAAACTTATTGGCGCCCTATATAAATATAAATTGTTTGTCGGCTCATTCATTCGCGACTATTTCGGAACCCTCCCATCTGCGACTTGAGCGGCCGAGGCTCGGGAAAGTTCCAATTTAATTTCCCAACCATTACGCTCAAAAATCCTTTTGAGTGTAATAACGGGCTTCTTTTGAAACATTTACATTCCTAGCAAAAGTTCCCAAAGCACCCAAAACCTTACAACCAGCATTTACTCTCCTTTCAATTTCACGATCAAAACGGCCATCTCTAGACAGCAAACTACCCAAATACACAAATTCATTCATTTAAATACGTTATGTTTTTATATTTTGTATTCTAATAAGCACGAAAAATAACATTACAGAAAAATAAAGATGAATTGTAAAAATGACAGATATAAAATGAAATATATTTTTTTATTTGAATTTAAGTTAAAAGACGATTTAATAAATGGTTCTTTTCGGAATTTTTTTTAATGATATCTTCATTATTTAATTTTTCCAAAATATACTTTTAACATGACATGAACATCAAAACATTCTTAATTATCCTGACTTGAACAATTTTGCAATCTGTTTAGAATGTATTTTAATTTTGAAAAATTTGAGTGGAAGATAATGTTAGCACTAATTTATAAGGAATGAATATAAATTAGCGTATATCAATATGAGGAGATTAAATTTTTGTAAAACTAAAAAGCAACAAACAATGCAATTTCTACATAAATTACTACAGTTTGTTACATTGATTTCATCTTCTCCGGTTTCAGTTTGTTCGTCATCGGATTCAGTATAATTAAAATATTCTTTTTCATGATTTTAGATGTTAATAAATGTGTCCCATTTTTTTGAAAAATCTAATAACTCAGATTTTAAATTGTTTATTCAATACATATCAATGTTTTTGGGAAAATTTGTTCTTAAATTTTTGTAAAAGTCAGAGATCGGTTTTAATTTTTTGACAATCGCCAGTCACGGTTCATAATAATGACGGCTCACCGAGGCAAGTCCGATGCCCTGGGGGGTCAGTTAATCCTGGATTAAATACACTTGGCATTGTATTATAGTTAGATTTTTAATGCTGCCATCAGTGTTATATATAGTAACTAATTGTTGTCATTATTGTACTAGTAACATAATGATCTCTTTCTACATAAGCAATATGTAATAATATTATTACGAGTATGGTTAATGTTATTGAAGAAAAATTATCTTATTTTAATATAATTTTCATTATTATATAATCTGCATTTAAAAATACTATGTAATTATTCGTTTTAATCTAATACACTGTAAAAAATATATATCTTAAATTTATGTAATTTTACATAATTTTTTATAGTGTACTCATTTCCTTCAAAAAGATAAATGTTGATACACACAATTAATAATAAAATAATAATAAATCTAATCTGATTTCAACTGCGCATGCTGGATATTGGCAACACTTTATGCATTGCATTATATCATACCGTTTGGTAAACGTCAATTTTTTAAAGTGTCTATAGTGTGCAAAGTGTAAACTTCAGAAGCGGCCGTAAGAAAAATATTTTAATATTAAAAAACCGTTTTAATATTATCAAAAATACATATAATAAAAATAACATTATCTGTGATAAAAACGTTTGATAAAATTTGACATCTCAATTTTGAAATTGAAAGCATCGACTTGACATAGGTTTATATGAAGCAAATCTGTATGTTCTAAAAAAGATCCATTTTTGCTTTGTGATGTCCGCTATTCAAGTTGGAATAGTCGCTATTCAAAAAACGAAATTTAGGGCACATAACAATTTATAATAGAAATACAGTTTGAAGAAAGATTTACTATAATATGGAATATTCGTAAATATAATACAGATAATTATTGCGTCTATTTGGTTCACATCTGTAAAAATATGTAACGTTACAGGTTATTTTATATTTTTCTATCCAGAAAAGAAATCTATTTCCTAGGAAAATACAGAATAATCTGTAACACTACAGGTTTTACAAATGTGAACCAAATAAACCCATATATTACTTTTAGATTTTTTTAGCAAACATATATTATTTTTATAGTACAGTAAGACCCCTCTTGACGCGGGGTAGACGTTCCATCAAAGTAGAGCGTTATACGAAACAGCGTTAAACGAGATCATCTTATCATGTAAATAATGGGGTTAAGGGAAAACGGGTAAAAAGTTATAAAATTGTTCAGATGTTTTGTTACTTAAGTTCATTAAATATACTTTTTATAATAATACAACAACAAAGACTTATTTCTTACAAACATAGAAAAATAAATGGATATATAAAAATATGTAAATAAAATTCTAAGTCTGTAATATTATCTGGGGTTATTATTTAATAATAACTGGTTTAATTAGGTTTAAGATAATATATTTAAGATGATGAAAATGAACATACATGAGAGCTGTTACTAACTGTAACTCACTATGTTAACACTAGATGTCACTACTACATAATAATACTACATCTCCCCTCCCAGAGAGTGTTACACGAAATCAGAATACCTGGGTGGTGGTTTCACAGTTCTACCACTCCTGGTTACAATTATATTTTCTTTTATTTTATCACCTATAAGAGGAACGATACAAGGAGAATTAGCATTATTTTCTTCAACACCAATATTATTTTCTTCTGCTATATTTTCATTGTTATTTTCTGGTTTTTTTACATACGTATTTAATGATTTTCGCAAATGTAATGAATTTCTCCTTAGTTCCCTTCCTCTTTCATCCCTAATAACATATGATCGAGGAGTGTCTGCTGGTTTAATTATTTTAGCAGGCTCCCAATGTTTACTTTTATTGACCATTGCCTCATCACCAGGTTGAAAACAATCTCTCTGTTTTGTATGTTGATCATAATATTTTTTGTAAGTGTTCTGTTTGTTAACTAACTTTTCATAGACATTATTTTCAACTCTTGGTTCTAACAGTTTTTCACTTGTAGGAACTTTGGTTCGTGTTTTTCTTGACATTAACAGTTGAGTAGGTGATACATTAAGGCCCGTTATTGGTGTGTTTCTAAATTCTAATAAAAACAATTCTAATTCTTTATTTTCCAAGTCACACTTTTTCAACATTTGTTTGGCTGTTTGTACAGCCCGTTCTGCTAACCCATTACTACGCGGATAGTGCGGCGAGCTAGTTATTATTTCAAAATTCCAATTTTTTGCAAAGTTTCGAAATTCAAATGAATTATATGGCATATTATCAGCAATTAATAATTTTGGAATTCCATGTATTGAAAAAATGTGCTTAAATCTCTGTATGAGTTCAGCTGTGTCTTTCTTTTTTAGTGGGATTATTTCAAGCCACTTACTGAAATAATCTTGTATTATTAAGTAATTTTTACTTTTAAATTCTAATATATCTGACGCGATTTTATTAAATGGTAGTTCTGGTATTTTATGCGGTATCAACGGTTCTTTAATATTACTGCATCTAAATTTTTCACAAGTGGAACATTTATTTATCATGCATTCAATATCATTGTTGATACCTGGCCAATAAACTAGCTCTTTTGCTCTTGATCTAGTTTTGGTAATCCCTAAATGAGATTCATGCAATAATTCTAGAATGTACTTTCTTAATGACATCGGAACGACTATTCTGTTTTGAAAAAAGACAAAGCCATCCTCCACAGATATTTCATCTCTTATTATATAATAACGTTTTAAATTATCAGCAACATTTGAAGCATTTTTGGGCCAACCATTGTAATGATATTTTTTAACTTGTTGTAGTACTGAATCCAACTCTGTGGCATTTCGGAACTCAGTTTTCTTTTTATCTGACATATTTAAATTTAAACTTAAGGTATGAACTGTTTCTGATATCCACTTATCCTCAGAGTTGTTTTCATTACAAAGGTACGCTCTCGATAATGCGTCTGCTATATACATATATTTTCCTGGACTATAATTAACTTTAAGGTCGTATTTTAACAATTTAATTTTCATTCTCTGAAGTCTAGATGATGCAACATCAGCTACATTTTTATTTGTGATTCCAACTAACGGTTTATGATCAGTTATAATATTTACAGTTTGTCCATAAATAAAATTATGAAACTTTTTTGTTGCAAAGACTAATGCCAAATATTCTTTTTCAATCATAGCATAGTTTAGTTCAGCATCATTTAAACTTCGAGAAGCATAGCATACAGGTTTTCCCTCTTGTATTAAACAACAACCTAAACCACTAGACGAGGCGTCTGTTTGAATTGTGATTTGTTTTGTAACATCAAATGTAGCCAGCACAGGCGCATGGCTAATAGCGTATTTTAATTTATTTATTCTATCAGTGTGTATTGGCAGCCACTGGAAGTCAACTTTTTCTTTTAATAGTTCTCTTAACGGTGTTGTTAAGCTTGAAAGATTTGGTATGTACTGTCTCACATAATTAATAATACCCAAAAACCTCTGCAATTCTTTTTTAGATTTTGGATTTTCCATTTCCATTATTGCTTTTACTCTATTATCATCAGGTCTAATACCTTCTTTAGTAAATACATGACCTAAATATCTTACTTCATTAACCCTATATTGTAATTTATTTTTATTAAATTTAACACCTAAATTCCTAGCTTGTTCTATTACTCTTTTTAGATTATTATCATGTTCTTCAGCTGTCTCACCAAATACTAAAATATCGTCAAAGTATACGAAATCTCCGGGTAAATTTGAAAAATTCTTTGAATTAATTTTTTGAAAATACTCGGGTGCCATATTTAAACCAAAAGGTAATCTGTTAAATTTATAGCAACCAAAAGGACTATTAAATGTACACAGTTTACTAGATTCAGAATCTAGTTCAATTTGCCAAAATCCATCTTTTAGATCAAGGACAGTATAGTACTTTTTATTACATAATTGTGTTGTTAATTCATCTAATGTGGGAATTAAAGTATTTTCCCTTTTTATACATGCATTCAGATCTTGTGGATCTAAACAAATTCTAAGAGTTCCATTTGATTTTTCAACAATTACAAGATTACTAACCCATTCCAAAGGATTATCTACTTTAGTTATTATTTCTTTTTTTTCTAATTCTATTAATGTATTTTTTAACCTATCTTTTAAACTTACAGGTACTCTACGCGGAGGCCTAGCTATTGATTTACTATTCTCTTTTAATCTAATAGTACATTTATCTTTTAACTTTCCAATACCTTCAAACACGTCTTTATTAATATTTATAAATTCAGTTTTATTACTTTCTATACTATTAATTTCACGTCTTTTTATCAAATTTAGCTTAATACATGAATCTAACCCTAAAATTGGTTGTGATTTATTACTAACAATTACAAAGTCATCTTTGAATTCATTATCATTATGTGTACAATGTAATGTAATTATACCTACTGGATTCAACTTAAATCCTCCAAAGGCTTCCAATACCACTGAGGTAGACCTTATTTTATTTGTATAATTAATTTGTTTTAATACATTACTTGGAAGTATGTTTATACTAGCACCTGTGTCTAACTTAAATTTAATTGTTTTGTTTTCAACTTGTATATTTTGTGACCAACAAATTGTATTTATTTTCTTAGCAATAACAGTGTTTATTACAAATTCTTCAGCAGAGCTTTCTTCATCATTCGACTGCTCGATGTTGTTAACCCTTTTCTTCTGTTTCTTCTTATTTTTATTTTTACATCCAACTGCAAAGTGATTAAATCTTCCACAGTTGTTACAGATTTTTCCATATGCAGGACATTTTCCTCTTTGATGCTTGTGATTGCACTTAAAACACAAATATTCACTTTCACTGTTACCATACTTTTGTGAGCTTTTTATTTCACTTTTCACACCACTATTATTTTTGCCTTGTTTGTTTAGTACTACAGCGTCCACATTTAATTTTTCTTGTACTTCTTTTGTTTGTGTCTTTGTTACTTCATAGCTTTTACATGCTAATACTGCTTTGTTTAAATCTAGATCTTTCATTCTCAGCAATCTTTCTTGTAAGTCGGTGTCTCTTATTCCCAAGACAATTCTGTCACGAAGTAGAGATTCTTCTTGTTCTCTAAATTCACAGGATTTTACTAATCTTCTAATATCAGTGTAGAAGTGATCGAAACATTCACCTTCTTTCTACCGGCTGCGCCATGTAATATTATCTGGGGTTATTATTTAATAATAACTGGTTTAATTAGGTTTAAGATAATATATTTAAGATGATGAAAATGAACATACATGAGAGCTGTTACTAACTGTAACTCACTATGTTAACACTAGATGTCACTACTACATAATAATACTACAAAGTCATTATTTATATTTGAGATCAATCAGATTCTTCTGCGTTTCTAATTTTCTGCTTTTTTTTTTTCATAAATTCAATGAATATTGGCCGTGAAAGCATGAAGATTACTAATTTATAGTATTATATTATTATAGTACTTAATTGTTACATTTAAATATCACAAACTGTGTACAAAAATTTTTCTATAATTTTATATCAATATACGAATTTAAAGTAAACATACTTTTGAACTGTAAAGTTGGATTTTTATAATAGAAATAAATTCTTTAATAAAAATAAATAATAGTAAGTTATAGTATAATAATTTTAAAACATTTTTATAAATTTTGTCACTATTCAATTTTGTTCCAGAAAACATATACAGGGTGTGCAACGAAAAGTGGAACATAGGAGTTTAACATGGGATTTTTAAATTGTGCAGTAATTGGCTCTCCTGTACATTTTAGCGCAAAATTACAAGAATTAAAATTAGTTTAGAATTAATTTTTATTTTTATAAAGTCTAAATTTGATGCAATAGGATGTCTGTAGCACGAGATATTTAGAAAATAAAGTATGACACTTTCGTCAAAAATCAGATAGCCATGAAAATAAAAAACAAATAAAACAAATATGAATTAAAATCAAAAATATTTGAATATTGAATTCTGAATTATGACAGTGTAGGCACAATAATTCAAATAATTAAGATTAATAATACTGAACTGAATTGAGTTTTCGGTTTATATTATTATTTTTATTAAAATCAATAACAATGAACTGAACTGTCAGAACGGTTTTTTGTTTCATTTGTTTTTTATTTTCATGGCTATCTGATTTTTGACGAAAATGTCATACATTATTTTCTAAATATCTCGTGCTACAGACATCCTATTGCATCAAATTTAGACTTTGTAAAAATAAAAATTAATTCTAAACAAATTTTCATTCTTATAATTTTTCGCTAAAATGTACAGGAGAGCCAATTTCCGCACATTTTTAAAATCCCATGTTAAACTCCTATGTTCCACTTTTCGTTGCACACCCTGTACATACATACATACATACACAATCACGCCATATACCCAAAAGGATGTGGCACAAACTATTTTCATCATCCCGAAATCAGTCGCCTCCAAATATTCCTATTCAAACTTTCGCTTTATCCACATTCATAATTCCTCTCATACATGCTCTTTTATCCCTACTACTTGGAAACTTTTGCTCATGCAAAACACTCTTAATCATACCACTCCAACTACTCATCGGACGTCCACGCAAACGTATATCATCAAAATCATTCAAATAAATCTTTTTAACCAAACGTTCATTAGACATTCGCTCAACATGACCTAACCATCTTAACTGACTAACACCAACTTTTGCTACAACATTTTTTCAATTTCACACTCATCATACACTAATCTATTTCGTACCCGATCTCTCCTATTTACACCACATACCCTACGTAAAAATCTCATTTCCACAGCAGTCATTTTCCGTTTATGCTTTTGCAACCAAACCCAACATTCACTACAATACATCACCGTAGGCACTAAAACTGCATTGTATATACTTAAACGGGCTTTTTTGGAAACATTTACATTCCTAGCAAAAGTTCCCAAAGCACCCAAAACCTTACAACCAGCATTTACTTTCCTTTCAATTTCACGATCAAAACGGCCATCTCTAGACAGCAAACTACCCAAATATACAAATTCATCTACCTGCTCTAAACGTGCACCATCAATATATACATTACATTCAGTCATCAAGTCACCCTTCTCAAAAATTAAAACTGTGCACTTATCAACATTCAACAAAATTCATATCTTTACCAACAACATTAAAAACACTCTGTTTCCAAACCAAATAGTAAATAATTTCATTCAAAACTTTCAAAATAATTATCCAATAACTATTGTTTATTTTTATTACAAAATTTATTTCTATTATAAAAACCAAATTTTTCAGATTAAAGTACGGTAACTTTTCAATTAATAGTAAAAACGTTCATTTTAAAGTAATGTTCGTAAAATTTTTGGGAAAAAATTTCAACATTAGAATATTTTATATTAATTTCACAGATACGCTTAAGAACTTTTGGTCAATGTTATTATTAATTATTATTATAAAAGCTTAGTGCATTATTGTGTAGATTACGTTGGTGGTATTTATTACATCTCAGCTACATTTTTTTAATTTACTTGACATAAAAGCTAACCAGATGGTTACACCTGCATTAGTATTTTCGGACATTGATCAATGGCACCATACTGACGAGAGTCTAAAAAGTAAAACACGTGTCTTTGGTTAACTGGCCGGGTCATTAATGCATAGCTTTACCTTAACAAGCCGATTCAATGATGGAGTCAATTTTTGTGCAATTTTTGGGAAAAATCTCAACATTAGAATATTATAATATTTTTTGTGTGTGGTCGTTTATTCGTCAGTGGTTATATCAAACGTTTAAACAGCATAATCTCAAAACTCATAAACTGTCGCATTCGTCATTATTCTTCTAAAATTCTCATATGCTCTTTAAATTATTTAATTCGTATTAAACAAACTATTTTAAATGTAGTAAAATTTTTTTTTTTTTTAATTTTTAGTGTTAATAAAACGTTGACAATCTGTTTTACATTAATTTCATTTCAAAAACATTATATTTTCAAATATAATTTATTAATTTTCTATCTTATACAAATATAATACGCATATGTAGACCATAAATGATCAAATACACGAATCGGAACAAGCAATCGGTAAAACCGATACCGATTTAGTTCGGTTTCGTATCTACACGCATCGTATCATCGTATCATTTTGCTAATCGTATTTGTGCAATACGCATATGCATTTTGTGCAAAACCAATGTCATCTATGTGTACGATATAAACGCAATTTATACATTAGATTAAGTCAATTATGCGTTACCGTTATGCGGTTGGTTACTGGTTCATATTACCGATTCGGTCGGTTCGTTACCGTTTTACCCAGTTTGCTTCGTAATAATGTTAATGAGTTTTCGTAAGTTTCTAAAAAAAAACTATTAAGTTACGTACTCCAAAACCTGATTTAACTAAAAAGAGCACTCTGCTCTTTCGAAACGAAACAAAATATAGAAATAAATAAAAATACATGCCAAGTAACCTTAACCAGTTACTAATACATTTCCAATGATTAAATTCAAATTAAAGCAAAAAAAAAACAATGCAACTGTCAATTAACTTGACTTAATAATTTTTAATGTGGACACCGAAGATGTCAAATTAAATACACTAGTCATGATTAGTTTTGCCATCAGTGAGGTGTGTAGTAACTAACTACTGTATAACAATGTACATTATTGCACTAGTAACATAATAACCTTCTTTAAAATAGTAACGTATTATAAATATTTTGATACGCTTGAAGAAGAAAAAAACAAAAATAATTTAAGAGAATACTAAAAACAAGAAAATGTATGAAAGTATTAATTTATATTATATTAAGAAAAATAGGCTTTAGGTTGTAGTTTTGTGTTAATATTTATTAATAATCATAAAGATTTTCTAACGCATGTCGTGCAATAGCAGATTTAACTAAATTGTTTAGATGTATAGACTCAGGTTCTGTCAATCTAGTAGAAACAGTTCTACCTGTCTGCC
This sequence comes from Clivina fossor, assembly GCA_963966155.1. Lineage (NCBI taxonomy): Eukaryota > Metazoa > Arthropoda > Insecta > Coleoptera > Carabidae > Clivina > Clivina fossor. The sequence continues at coordinate 17,558,045 of OZ014553.1, read as the reverse complement.
TGATGTAAAATTCGAAGATACTGTAATAATTACAATACCCATCAATATTAACAGTAGATTGATAAAAGAAGCAATAGAAATTTATAAAGAAAAATATAACATCAATCACTGTGAAGGCATTATTAATTAAAATAATATTTGACTTCCTTTAATTAAAAATTTATAAAATTTATAATCTAGTTACTTATTTTATTACCTAGTAACTAGTATTTACTGCATCTGTCATCTTTATTTTTTTTTTTGATGAAACCATACGTTGAGTTTTTCGAAACGTCAATTATTAATAAACATTAATACAGAACTACAACATTGGCCGTCTTATTATAATATAATGAGTTCTGAAAGATTTTTACTGTGTTTTATTAATTTGTTTTGTAAAAGAATTAATCTTACAGCACTCAAACAACGTCGGGTACTTTTGCTGGTACATTTATATAGTACACATTTAAATTTATTAATGAATTTATAAATATTAATGAAGACCAAAACGAATTATAGATTGGATTTCCATTTAATTATTTAGGAGAACAAAGCATTTGAAATTTGTATTGTACTAAAAAAACAAGCAAATATTAATTCAACTATTGAAAGTTGGTACTATTGTATTAGGAAATTGATTTTAACTTTGTTATCAATTGTAGTTAAGCGGGAGCATTTCTATTTAGTACTAGCAAATATTTAGCTTGCAATATTACTAAAATTAATATTCGTTTTTTCTTATTTCTTATAGAAATCAAGACATTAATAAAAAAAATAGTATATTATGTTACGAGGAGTAGAAAGCGATTGTTTTGAGTCTAGATATTTCTGACAGGGGCAAAGCCGTGGCCAAGCAATCTGGGCGATACACGAAAAAGATCTTTCTATTTTAAGTGACATATATGATATTTTCTTCAAGCGTTCTAAAAGAAAATAAATTAGAAATATATGCCAAGTAAACATAACTAGTTACTAACAGTTGTAGAATTGTATGTAAATATAAATATATATAATATAAAAAAATTTAATTTTTCTTTTGCCGAATATACAATTTCTGACCACCTTGGGCGGTATACATAGCATTTTTTCCCTTTTTTAAACATTTCCAATAATCAAATTTAAATTCAAGCAAAAATAAACAGTGAGATTGTCAATTAACTGGACATAATTTTTATTATAGCCATCGGAGATGTTGAATTAAATACACGTGACCGTGTTCATTTGGTCAAACATTCAGTTTTTGACCACCCTGGACAGTGCACATTGCATTTCTTGCACTTCATCACACAGTAACTAACTGTGAAATTGTAGTTCGTAGTTTAGATTAAAGTTGAAGTGGAAGTCGTTCTGCATATATATATATATATATATATATATATATATATATATATATATATATATATATATATATATATATATATATATGTATACAATCAGACCAAATCAAACTCTTTCCACTATTCCGAAATTAGTTTTCTCCAAACATTTCTATCCAGACAAGTAACTCATACTACTTGAAACTTTCGCTCACACAAGTCGCTCTCTTAATCATACTACTTCATCAACTCATTGGACGTCCACGCAAATTCTTCACATATATTCTTTAACCAAACGTTTCATTAGACATTTTCTCAAGATGACCAAATTTTCTGAACTGACTAACACCAACTATTTGTAACAACATTTTTTTTAATTTCACGCTCATCATACATTAATCTATTTCGTATTCGATTCTTTCTAATTACATCACATATACCATGTAAAAATCTCATTTTCATAGCCATTTTTCTTTTATGCTTTTGCAGCCATACCTATCTTTCACTACTAAACATCAACGTAGGCACTAAAACAACATTGTATATTCTCAAACAAACTACTTTGAAAACATTTATGATACTTACATTTTATTAAACTTGTTTTATAAAACTAATTTGATAAGACAGTTAATACATTGTAAAAAATGTAATTTAAATTTTTGTAATTTTACATAGTTTTTTGCAGAAAAATAACAGCATTTTGTAATTTTTACTGTGATAATTTACGTAATATTACATTTTTGTAAAAAAAAACGTTCATAATATACATAGATTCACAATATTTTTTATAATGTAGATTTTTTGTGTGTCATCTAAAAGTTGCCAAAAGTACTTTTGACGTTTATTTAAAATTATTTATTAAGTAATTTGAATTAAGAATTATAGTTAACAATCCAACGTTTCTGAACGATTTGATCATCACAATGAATTAATTTAAATTAGTTACAAATTGAAAAAATGTATCGATTTCGCCGGGATTCGAACTTGGTCCTTCGTCCGCCTTCGTCTTCACTTACAGTGATTTCGTACCAAATCTTTTAGAAACGTTGGATTGTTAACTATAATTCTTTATAACGTCGTCACCGAGTGTTTAAATCTTAAGGGGGAAAATACATGTAACGATCTAAAAAAATAAGGTTTTTTAGGATTTTTTTCTGGCTGAATGAAACAAGCTACAATGCTGCAGTTTTTTTTAATCTATGTGACATATAATCAACTACACTTATAAATTTTTTTAACTTTCTGTGACCTCTGGGTGATTTTTTTTTGACATTTAGTCACTGATCATGATTCTCTGATGTATTTTGTTCTATATAAACTTCCAAAACTACAAAAAAAACCGGATATTTTATCATTTTAACTCATTATGAATAAAAAGGTCAAATTTTCAACATTTTTTTTTTACCTTAGACACCCCTAAAAATAATTTAATGTTAATATTTTTATTATATCAGATGTTCATATAAAATAAAATTTTATTTTCTTTCAAGCACACAAAGTTTCGACTCATTTGTATGAAAATTGCTCGACTTATCACGCCCGCCATTTATAAAAATACCGATTCGAGAAAAACTTTAAAGTCGCCGGTTAGCCAAAGCGGCTACCGAGGCGCAGGTAAAAAATGCCTTTTTCTCGGTAAATACATTTCTGATCGATTAGATATTTTGCTGGATAAATCTTCGATATATAAGCAATTAATTTATTTAAAAAAAAAAAATCGAAAAAGTTTTTTTTTTTTTTACATGTAATAACTTTAAATATCTCGAAAAATAGTGACTTTATCGTTACGAAGAAAGAGTATGTTTTTTACACAGAAAGTATTGGAGAATCGAAAAATTGTGCTAAAATGACAATTCCGCCAGTGGCGTAGAATTTAGGAAGGATCAACCTCTCACTTGCCCCTGTTGTACGCCACTGGCACTAGCCAGAAACTTTTGTTTAACATAATTTAGTATGGTGTACGGTACCTACACTTTCTGCCAAGTATGATAAGGATACGTCAAATAGTTTTTAAGTACTGGGCAAAAATCGTTTTTAAATTTTTAAATAAAACACCCTGTAGCTCAGTAAGGAGCCACATTTTATCTAAGTGTTTTGGGTCAAATCTTCATATTCTGAGCCCAGAATACTCCAGTTAAAATATTTCCAATTACTTACAAATCACCCTGTATATATATATATATAAAAATAGAAATACTATTCAAATTTGATAAAAGGTAGAAGTAAAAATTGATTTTAAAGCAAACAATAAAAGCACTTTTTCATAAACAGAAGAGGTGAGAATACCGGCCTTTATATTTGTAATATTTTTTCAGTCTAGTGACGACAATAATTTATTTTTTTTATTTTAAATCAGTCTGTATATCTTAATATACTTTCTCTTAAATTTGGTATTTTTTATTATGAATTATATTACCATTGTAATACATATACGTCACAAATTTATTCGAATTACAATAATTTTAGATAAATAAATTCCGAATAACAGAACACTTAATTCAATATTGACTTAGTAACACACACACACATGCACAAGTGCGAATGAGGCTTTACACAACCTCCCCACACTTTCTGTCCAAATCCAAACAAGTAAACAAACTTTGCGTGATTCCACATCCTTTACACCAGAAGTAGAAGTTTATTTTTCATCCGATTTCCTTTAGATAATTAAATATAAATACACTTAGTATTTCTATAATTTTCAAGTCATTAACTTAAGTTACAAGTTAGAATTAATTTACAAAAACTTTTTTTTTATTTCATTATTTATGAAATTATTTATCGTATTTCTGATATATGAAGACGTCAATGGAAAAGCGGCAAAACGACCGGAATTCATGTAGAACGATTTCAACTTTAACTTCAATATAAACACAACTACAATTTCGCAGTTAGTTACTGTATATACACCAGTGGTGGCAGCAAAAAACATAACTACAACATCAAGTGTATTTCACCTGATTTCTTTGGCGGCCATATTGATAAACTATTACGTCAAGTTAAATTAAGTTTATTGACAATTGCTTCGTTTAATTACGCTTGAATATTAATTTGATTATTGAAAATGTCCAAGATGGACAGAAACTGCATATTCGACTAAAGAAAGACGATCAAGTGTATTTAATTTGACATCTTTGATGGCTATATTAAAAATTATTAAGTCAAATTAAGCTGCATTGCGAAAATAAACAATTGCATTTTCTATTTTCGCTTGAATTTTAATTTGGTTATTGGAAATGTTTAAAGAAATGCAAAAAATGCTATGTATACCGCCCAAGGTGGTCAGAAAAAAAAAACAATTTTCACAAATCATAGTGGAAAGGTGTTCGAATCTAACTCTCATTTAAGATTCTGTGTTTTTGTAACTTAAATTGAGATATTTCTAACAAGAATATGTAAGTAAAAAAACAATTTTTAATATTATTTGAATGTAAATATTTTTAACGTACAATTAAAATGTTCAATTGAAATAAAAAAATTTCCTGGTCCTGAAGAAGGTGGAAAATGCTACCAAAAGCTTGACGCAGAATTATAAATGAAAGTTTGATTCGAATACCTCACCTTTGACTACCTTCTCATCAAAATTTTCTAAATTATATAACGTTCTAGTCGTGAATTTTTCTATATATATATATATACATATATATATATATATAAATAAAAAAAAATATATGTATGTGTATGTCTGCAAGTATCATAAAAATCATTTAATTCAAAAACGTTAAATTGCCCATATTGAGTTTTACAAAACTATACTAATTTCGACAAAAATTTAACATAAACAACATTTCAATATAATTCAAATATGTATGTATTTATAACAAAACATATCCATTCATTTACTTATTGTTTATTAATTAACAAGCACTCAAAACCAGTGGCGTAACTGATCAAAATGACGCCAATGGCAAGTGTTCTAATTGCGCCCCCCCCCCTCGTAAAAATTTATAATATAGTTTATTCGTTCCGCTTTTTAGGTATGAGGGATATATTTAATTTCTATTGCATACTAAATCATCTTAAAGAATTTGCCAACATTATTTTTAATATAAACAAATATGGACAAAAAAGAGTATAACAACAAAATAACTATCAATATATATATATATATATATATATATATATATATATATATATATATATATATTTGTTTATTTATTGAACATTTAGGAACTTTGGTGCATATTATAAGAAAAAATTTAAAAATATATCGTGCGGTAGTATTCGCGCCTAAGCTCTGTGAAAATCTCAAAAAAGTCTCTGAGAACCTCTAAAAAAACTGAACAACTGTCAGAATTGGAACTTAAGAATTTTTTGGAGATTTTTCAAAAATTTCATAGTTTCAAATAAGAATCTCTATTTCTTTGAGTATGTAAGTCTAGAAGTCCGTCAAAATCAGGACTTTTCAAAATTTTGGGCTGCTTTGTGCGCTTAAAAATTTCTACGGCGCCTAGGGCGTGTGCTCTGTCTGCCCTACCCTAGATACGCTACTGCTCAAAACAAACGGAATTTGACAAACAACTTAATGTTTTATTTTGGTTATAAATAAATAAATAAATAAATAAATGCTTGAAAGCTTGTCTTTACGGCTAACATTACAGTATTAAATATAAATAAGAAGACATTTAACAACCACTATAACTTCAGCTTTATACGAAAACGTAGAATTGTTGTGTGATATTAAACGACAGATGGTGCTTGTGTCGCACGCAATGCAGAATGGACGGCATTTGCTCATATATAAACAAAAATCTTTCCATTTAATTTCTGTTTTTTTTTCCCAAGCTGTGATTTTATCATTCCAACGTAATATTTGTTCTAACACGTACAATAACTTAGGTGTTAAGTGTTAATATTTGCTAGTAATATGGTTAACAGATAAATAATTTTTTATTGCATATAATTTTTAGTTGCAGTTTATTTTATATTATCGTTATATTATAATTAGATATAATAAATGGTACCGAACTGTCTTAACTGACTAAAGCCAACTTTTTCAATAACATTTTTTTTCAATTTCACGCTCATCGTACACTAATCTATTTTGTATACCCAATTCGATTTAGTTACACCACATACGCCACGTAAATATTTCATTTTCACACCAGTCTTTTCCGATTTTATGCTTTTAAAGTCAAATTCAATATTTACTACAATACATCAACGTAAACACCAAAACGAAAGGCTTCTTTAGAAACATTTGCGTTTCTAGCAAATGTACCCAAAGCACCTAAAATCTTACAACTAGTATTACCACTTTTGTCAATCCCAGGATCAAAGCGATCATTCTTAGATAACAAACTACTTAAATAGGGATCAGTGATCTTTGACCTCTAGGTACGTTGAGTATTTGTGTAACCTTAGATCACTAATTAGAACTTTAGCTTTATCATTCACTACTGATGAAAAAAGCTTAGCTTTCGAAATACGTATATAGCTTATTTTAAAATAATTGTTTGTAGTTTTAAAGAAATTATTTTATTTTACTATCCAAATACACAAGTTCATCTATTTGCTGTACACAGATACAATACATTCAGTCATCAAGTTATCCTTCTAAAACACTAATATTTTTGCACTTATCAACATTCAACACAATATCCTTACCTACAGCATTAATTCTATCAATCATCCTTCCCAGTTGCTCTTCAGATTCAGTTTAATAAAAATAAATCATTCTTACATACAAAAATAAATAATTATATGAAATCTAATTTGTGTTTGAAATCACTGCCCGCATGTAAACCCTCCCTCTCTAGTAAAGTTAAAGCCCTCACTTCGTTCATCGTTGCTGAAATAAAGACTTATGGCAAACTAAATGATTATCCTTGTCTAACCATTTCTACCGCAAAACTGGCTGTCCATCCGCAACCACTGCGCGGTTATCCGTTCTGGTCAAACCCATGTCAAGTTCACTCACACACAAACAGCAAACATCTTTTTTCTTATCTTATATGAATAAGCAAATATTCAAAGGGCAACAGAGTTTGTTACTTTCAATCAGAACTTACATATGTATAGAATGTATAATTTAATAAATATAAAATTGTAATTAGGGCCAATATTTTAAATTTTACTTGTTCTTAAAGGGGTAGTTCAGTTCTCTGGATCGAAAAAATCGATTTTCCGATATTTGCATAAAATTAACGCTATAAATGTGTAGAATGTGTGACCAAAACGGTTATCCCGAATTCGAAAAAATTACGAAGTTATAGTTAAAAACGTGAGCGCGTGCGCGGCCATCAAATAAGGATTTAAAAACTTTAAAACTCGATTTCATAAAACATACTTTTTCGTCGTGATAACTCGAACAATTTTTAATTTTTAATGGGCGAACAATGCCGACAGAAAATATGACTGCTTATTAACTCTCGGTCTAAATTTTCAATGTTTCTTTAAAAACAAAATATCAATATTTTATAAGAAAATTTTTGGTAAATTTTTTTTTTTAACGCCATAATTAAAAAAAAATAGTTAAAGAGTCTATAGCCACACTCTATATCTTCAAGGAAATTTAGTGAAAACATTTTTTTTTAATTTTACAGGCGACAATCCTCGGAGCAATCAGGCCACCTATTTTCGGAGGACCTTCCGGCGACGCCATTTTGCGGGCATTGAGCAACAAAAAAACAACATTTGCGATGTTATTTTGTTGTTTAAATGACGTATAATAAAGTGCTTATTGATTCATTTCAAAATATTAATTTTCCTTTGAGCAGTGCGCGTTTGAAAATAACAGATTTTTAGCTTTGGAAAACTGAGCTACCCCCTTGACCTTGAGATAAGTATAAACCCATTTGCGATTAGTTCAAAATGTATCCTCAGAATAGATGACAATATGTTATTGACTAATTTTAAAATTATTCCAAGAATAAATTTATTCCTACATTTGGGCTTCAAATAATTAATAATGGGTCGTTATTCTCAATAAATTATTCTTCACAATTCAGGAATAGTTTAAGAAAGTCAATACAAATAATTTTTGGTGGAAACGTACTAGTAAACTTGTATAAGGTTATTATTATAATTTTTATGTAAATCTAGATTAGAACTATATGTTTGAACTAACTTTGAATAAATATAAAAAAATAGAAATAAAAATTATATATTTTATATTTTTTCACCAAAAGTTGGCAACACTGTTCAAAAATAAAATTTTATAATTTTTGTGGGCACCAAAAAATTTTTTTGTAAAATTTTATTAGTCTTATGCCCGGTATTATAAAGGACTGAATAAATTTACTTCCCAAATAAATCGATTTATTCGGTAGATTTCTGTATTATAAACGAAAAATAAATTTAGTTGTCGAATAAATCTAGTAAATAAACTGATAAATTTTATTTGGTCGAAATACATGGAAATAAATTTTATTCTCTTGAATAAATCAGTTGACTGGTTATATTTTTGTAAGTTTTAGGTTATAATAGAAAAATATTTGTAAAAATAAAAGTATATACTTAAAATATAATTAAGATTTTATTTTTATTTATTAATATAGGTATGTTATCATATATTAATATGTATTATTTTAAACAAATTCAAAATAAATGTATTCTCAATTAAACATTGAAATGCGACAAAGAAAATAAAATATATCTAATATATAATTTTAATGATTTTAAAGAAAATGTCTAGATCATCTGAAACAATGGTAAAATATTTAAGAATAGAAAAGGATGGTTCTCAATCAACGTACAAATGGTATGTGGAGCCAAGTTAAAAATATGGGACGTTGTAGCGAAGTGGCCAGGTTCTGCTCACGATAACCACATATTCAATAATTCGTTATTAAGAGTTCAATTCGAAAATAATGAATTTGAGACTAAATATCTACTAGGCGACATTTTTTCTTTATACATTCGTATAATAATTTTAGTTGGTTGTCACTACGATTGCCTGTTTGGGCACAAGCCCTGTATTTTATGGTAACTTTAAGGTTTTTTTTATTTTCAATAATATCAATATATTGTTTTAATATTTGTATTAAATTTTCTTTTTACCCCGTTCGCGTTTTTTACTGATATTTATGTCGTTTATTTCGTAATAGTACTCTGACATTTCCAAATATACATAACCATAACCCCACTAACGCAATTTACTAGCAGAGTGCATTTTGTCTCATGCAGGCAGTGTTACCAAATATTCAATAACAATTCTTTAAAAATATAATTTTAAATTTAATAAATTAAAATAAAACAATTATTTGTATTGTTCATATTTTATTTTCAAAACAAATGAAATAAATTTTAATAATAATTACGCTGATTTAAGTTTCTGTTTAAAAAATTTAATATGCTTCAAAGTGAAAGCATTACTACATTGGTAACACTCGCAATTTATGTAAAGAATAGTTATTTTATTTGGATATTTGCTTTATAATACAGAGATAATATTTATTTGTAGAATAAATTTATTTGACAAATAACTATTTTACTTTTATTTGGTCCTTTATAATACCGGGCATTAGGTAAACAAAGAAACAGAAATAAATTTTACAAATTAAAAAATATTTTTTTTAGAAAGTTGGCAACACCCTGAAAAACTAAAATTATATAATTTATATAAGCACTAAAAGAATTTTTTGTAAGAATTTGATTAATTTTAAATAAATAGTAAAGCCAGAATAAAATTTTAAAAATTTTAGTAATTTTTTTCGATAAATTGGCACACTGTATATTAGTAAAATTATAATATTTATGTGGGAACTAGAAAAATCTGTTGTAAAAAATATTAAAATAAGACAAATAAAGTAATCATAATAAATTTTTAGAAATTTAGTATTTTTTTCTTGGAAAGTTGGCATCACTGGAATAAAGTAAAACCATCTTGGGCACTAAAAAAAACCTATTATGAAAATTTCATAAAAATCTTGTGAACCATCTAGAAAAAGTTGTGATCAAAAAAATTTGATTGACGTCCGAGCGAGCTGATAACGCACACAAATTAAGTTCAGATTCGTTATCTAGAAGCTATGATATCTAAATATATATTTTGTTTTAATTTTAGACAATGTTACACGCACCGTATCCATTTTCTTTTCAGTCAAAGTGGTAAAAATAATAAGAAATCTGTTTTTTTTTCTGATAACTTATACTAATATTTTTTAAAAATCTAGTAGAAATATTTTCATGTATGAAATATAAAAAAAAAATCTGATACATTGATGTAACATTTACACATTTACTCCATGTTTTGTATACTTATCTATACATATATTACAAAGAAAATGAAAAAATAGAATACATCAAACTGATCTAACTAATCAAAAAAAAAAACTGAAGCTGATGTGCTGTCATATTGTAATTAAAAAAGTTTTAAAAATATAAATGAACAAATTGTAAAAAGCTTCCTAGATTGTCTGTTATAGTTTATTTTTAAAAATAAACTTTTCATAAAATTTCTATTATAAAAGTTTGCAATTTCAATAATGGCAAGTTTTTCGATTGCATCAGATATACGAGACTATTTTATTTAATATGAAATTTTTATATATATATAAATAAATATATATATATAAATTTCATATTAAATAAAATAGTACTCGTATATCTGATGCAATCGAAAAACTTGCCATTATATTATATATATATATATATATATATATATATATATATATATTATATATTAAGATGTTTCGAAAAAAATCGAATGAGCTGGCTCAGCTCTAAAATCAAAGATTTTGGTATAAAATACAAATTATAATAATAATAATATAAAAATTAAACGGTATTGGCCGCAAACTACATGTTGCTATGTAGTAATATAAATATTGAAGTTCAAGTTTTCAGTGTATAATGTAACACATTTACTAACACATGACATATTTGTAAATGACACACTTTATTATAGTCATATTAAAAAAAAATCGTTTTTGGCATTAGTTCCATAAATAGCCGTTATAAAACTGATATAGTATTTTTCAATAATAAATTTTCTACCACAACATTATTTTTCGTACTGCTAATACAAAAAAATCACAAACAAAACGGCAAAGAAAGAGACGGAAAACTAAATCGATAATGCATTTTCTCCTGCTTTTGTCCTGCACATTCCTGCAAAGCTATCTCAACATACCGTTTTGTACAAGTGATATGTTTTTTGGTTGCAATTGCACATCGTACTGGCCCCTAGATAGAGAGATATGTACGTTACAAAATTTTATAATCGATATATTTGACGGTTAAAAAGAGTTATCTGTGAAAATGTGAAAATATTTCATCTACCACACTTATATTTCGCTTACAATATGTGTAAGTTTTGAAATGTATAAAAAATAGTACACAAAGTTATTGATAGTAGATTATTTTACTTTGATATTTTATTACAATAGAAGAAGAATAGATGTATGTTTCAGTACTGGCAACACTGATAAATTGAAAAGATTGCGTCATTCAGGACAGCCAATATCGGCCAATGGTCTAACGACACCTCTACAGAATGACCGGCAATTGTCAAAAAATTAAAACCGATCTCTAAGTTTTACAAAAATTTAAGAACAGATTATCCCAAAATTATCGATATGATTGAACGACGGTGTATATACCTAATGACGTTTATTGGTTAGATCCTAACAACTTTTCCAAAATTGATATTGGTAATATTCCCATTAAAACTTTTAAATTAATGACTAATTTAAAATTAAAAAAATAATTCAAAATCTGAGTTATTAGATTTTTTCAAGAAAATGGGACACATTTATTAATAATTTAAATGAAGAAAATGAAAGTTTTTTTTTATAATGAATCCGATGACGAACAAACTGAAAACGGAGAAGAAGATGAAATCAATGTAACAAACTGTAGTAATACTTGTAGAAATTGCATTGTCTGTTGTTTTTCAGTTTCACAAAAATTTAATCACCACACACATTGACGTACACTAATTTATTCATTGCTTATAAATTTATCTTATCTTCCATTCAAGTATTATGCGAACGAACATTTTCAAAATTAAAGTACATTTTAAATGAATAGAATAGAATGACAAAATATAAAAGCATAACGTGTTTGAACTATTTTGGGACGTAAGGTAAAAAAAAGTAAAGTAAGTAACATAAAAAGCATACAGCTCCAAGTGACACGTGCTATTTCAAGCGTTCCAAACGAAACTAAACTAAAAATGTATAAAAATACATTCAAAGTTACCTTAACTTTACTTGAAGTTATAAAATAGTATGTATATATTATTTATATATCTTACGTGATTTATGAAAATTAATGTTTCTTTAGTCGAATATACAATTTCTGAAATACAGGTGGCCCAAAAGTCGCCAGACCATTTAAAATTCGAATAACTTTCAACAAGCAAACTAGTGGTTGTTTAAAAGATGTAATTTTCAAAAGTAAATAAAATATATTTCCAAGTTGTGTGTGTGAATTATTAATAAATAAAAAAGTTATTTCATTTTGAAATAATCTAGTAAGTTTTGAGCCACCTTGTACAACCACGTTATCAGCAGATACAAAGCAATCAATTATATGTATACCATCAAGGGCGGATCCAGCAACAAATGTTAGGGGGGGTAATAAAAAATTTCACAAATATTTTATATTTATTTATTTATTTATTATAATAAACTTGGAAAAATATAAACAATTTAATTTTATATTGTTGTCTTTGGACGAAATAGAAATCGACTATAATATAACAAATTAATAATTTAAAAGATAGAGATATGCATATTATAAAACAAAATATAACGCATAACACATGCTCAAATACTCTGCTGCTTCGAGTATAATTAATTGAAAAATATATAAAAAAACAATAAAAGTAAATATACCTTTTTATAATATAAGACCAAATATTAATAAACTTATTCTAAAAACTCTTGTTACAAAACTAGCAAAATAATCAAAATTTATAACAATAAATCTAATTTTCGATTTTTATCTTTGGCAAAAGAATCAATTATCGTCTCAATATTTATATTTGCATCTCTATGCACATGTAGAAGAGCCAATCCTTGCAAACGCTCCTGGCCCATTGTTCGTCCTTAACCATGTTTTTAATCGTTTTAATGCCGAAAAACTTCGTTCACCGGAAGCGACACTTACAGGTAGAGTATACAGTATTTGCAAAATGATTTTTATAGTTGGATACATTTCTTTATCGCATTCAATATGGGCTTGAAGAGCACTATCGGGTATATTTTTTCCATTTTCACTAGCTTTTTTCCATTTTAAGAGCCAAAAATCGATTTCGGATGTCAGAATCATTTTTTGAACATTAATGTCGAAATCTGATTCTATATCAATACCCTTAATATATGCCATGATATTAATAATGGCGGATTTAATTTCTTCTTTCGTCTTTTTCAATAAATTAATAGGAACCGCTATATTTAGGTCAAAAATAAGTGATGGATCTCTAAAATCTATCACCTTTTTATAGAAAAAAATTATTACTCCAGCAAGATAATCTAATTGGTCAATTTTCCACAGAGAGGTGGGTGGAGTGACCAGACTTAAAGAGTATCAAAGAACAAGCGAAAATAAATAAACATTTCCCAAAGCAATAAAACTTTAGGCTGTTGTGACAAAATGCATATTTTTGAATACCTACTTATAATTGAATCTGAAGCAGTCTCCTGTTTGCGACTACTATTTAAATAATATAATTTTTCTGAAGATTCCCAGCAATAGTTAACTATACTCAATAGAGAAATACATAATTGCGCAAAACAGAGGAAATTGTTTCCAGATGTGTTACTTTTATTGGTGACACAATAGCAGATACCTAGCTGACAAACAAGCTAGCAAAAAAAGGTCTGGCGTCTGGCAAATTTATGGCAGGGTTCTAGGGTTCTACAGCCGAATGAATGTCGAATGAATGTCGAAAAAATAACAAAATAATGTTAATAATGTTAAATTTTACGATATTTTTACATAACGATTCAAAATAATTCTATTATGACAATTTGACAATACGTGAAGCATTATTATAAAATTCAAAAAAAAAAACATTATAGATACATTTAGATTTCAAAACATATTTATATATTTTTAAATTTAATTAGCTTTTTATATACATATTTTAATAATCTTAGAATTCTTAGGGGGGGTAGTTACACCCTTTACCCCCCCCTATAGATCCGCCAGTGTATACCATCATCACCATACAAGGCATTCCAAAGAAAAACTTGCGTATATGTAAATAAAATAGCCAAAGAGACATTACACAGCCCTGTTTCACACCAAGATGATATGAATATATTGACATTTTCAATTCAATTTATACCGGGAACGGTTTGTATATTACAAATGATTTATAAGAAAAACAGAAAAATAAAAAGTCTATATGATCGCAAGCAGAAATATTGCAAAACGAATAAAAAGATCTACATTTATTCAATAAATTTGATGACGATTTATTTTGACATTTTCACTGTAATACCTGCGTGTGTGTTTTTTTCTTTTGTTTGATTTTCTCATAGCTGCAAGTGCAGTATGAAACTGCAGTAGTTGTATGTGTAGCTGACGTTCAAATGATAAAAAAAATCTCTGTGAAATGATGTCGTTTATCTTGCGTATAGCAGACACACTGTTTCCTACAGCACAGCCAACTAACGTAGCTCAAACATAAATCAGCCATAAATCGTTAGTACAGAATTAGCTTAGTCCATTTTTTTTTATCATATTGTAATATTTATAAAAAAAAGTATTGTAAATGAATATTTTCGTTACTACAGCTTAAGTCTCCATTGAACGTAAACATTTGTTAAGCATTTTTCGTGCATCGAATTTTGAGCTAATGTCAGCAATTTTGATATATTTTGAAATAATGTTTGGTTTGGTTTCAAAGTGAACTAATTATTTATAGTAAAAATATTTCAGAACTTATTATATTAAAATAAAATGGCTTTATGTTGTAGTTTTGTATTAAAATTTGGCTTTTTTTAATTAAAAATTTATAAATTTTATGATTTAGTTAAAGTGTATCCACAGAACGTAAACTGACATAAACCCATTCAATATAACTTCAAATTATGCAAAAATGTTTTTCAATGTAATGCGTTTACGCAATATTTTAGGTTCAAATTCTCTTAAAACATAATACAATACAATGGGTTTATAAGAAATAGATAAACTATACTTATTTGATTACGTCTAGTAACTTTATTTACTTTATCTAGTAAGTTTATTTACTGTAAATGTCATTTGTATTATTTTTCTTGATGAAGACGTACGTTAAGTAGGTCGATTATTAATAAATGTTAATATAGAACTACAATCGAAAACTGTTTTATTTTAGATATTTATGTTTACGTTTCCACCTCGCAGAGTCTAGTTTGATGACCAAAATATAACTTAAAAAGGAGATACCATCGAGACTGAGTTAGTTACGGTCAACAGCGAGTAAGTTACGACTAAAGGTGTCCCAAAGTTTACACAAGATTTGAATATTGCGCCATTTCTGCGGTAAATTGTTGCCAACGAGAAATTGATATAAAAAACACATTGGATATAAAACTCTTTGGATACACTATATATATATATATATATATATATATATATATATATATATATATATATATATATATGTATAGTTTTAAAATTTTTTCACTACCGTAATAATATATATGAGTTAATGATAACGGATATGCGGTATATATTGAATAATAAATCTGTTACATTTATTCAATTTATTGTAATTTCCAATATTTCGCCTCCAAAATTGTTGGCTTCATCAGGGAGAACACTAAATAATAAGATTAAGCATGTAAACATTTGAATAATAAGTACAAAATGAGAAAAAGAAGTTGATGAAAACTTACATGTATGAATAAATGACTTAAGTTAAGCATAATGCTTTTTGCATAATATTTTGCATAATATTTTTTGACACATCTCGTATACGACTGATATAATTTAATATCTGATGGTTAAATTTTGGGTTTTACAACATGCAGAACTTTTTATAAAAAATAACTTTTTTTCATAAAATCAATAATAACAAAGTTTTCCATATGTAGCCAACTTACGCGAATATATATATATATATATATATATATATATATATATATATATATATATATATAGAGTTTTAAAATTTATTTGAGGGCGAAGCAGTCAAAACATAAAATAAATTTTAAAACTATAATTCTTCCAGCCGTAAACTTTATTATACTATATATATATATATATATATACCTATATATATATATATATATATATATATATATATATATATATATATATATATATTGTGACATTCGGCTCGATAAGGTGCAGGTTGGAATTGCAATTTAAGTAGTCACAAGGCCGTGAGCTAGCTATGGGCTTTTAGGGAGCTGGGTTGTGGGTCGGTTGAGAATATTTTGAGCGCCACTGGTTTAAATAAAAAATCACCGTAAACCAACCAGAACAGTGGTAGTTAATAATATAGCTGTATAAAAAAATGAAATAAGGATTGTTTTGTTTGATACTTTTAATATAACTCTAATTATAAAAATTTTGCAATCGATGTGTCTATAAATTAATTTGAATAACAAGAAATAAATATATTTACATATAAATGTTAAGTTAGGCAAGTACAATATAATATGATATTACAGTTCTTATAGATTTCGAGAAGCTAATATTTTTTGACTTATAGGATCGTATAACAATTAAATAGATGAAATAACAATGTTTGTTTCATGAAATTGAAACTATAAGTAACTTCATACAATTTCTACTTTATATTAATAATATTAATTTAACAAATATTCTAGCTTCAAGATTATAAGGTATTCTTTTTTAACATCTGAATTTATTATTAATAAAAATAACAAATTTGAAATTAACACCTTTTTAACAAAATATCCAATGATATACTTATATCTTAAATATAAATTTATTGACACTCAGTAAATGTTATTTTTTTTATGTACAAATATTTAATTTATTAATTTTAATATTACGTCTTACTGTTCTACTTATATAATACTGATGTTGAATTTAAGAGGAAATAGGAACAGGAATAACAAAAAGGGAACATAAATCGCTAGCTTTAAACAAATACACGATAACACACAATACATGCAATTCAGTATAAATGCCTATGCACTAAAATTATTGCCATAAAAAATTGGTTTCTACAGATCGATAACAACTAATTATTTATCGATAAATCTAATTAACCCAAACTAAACTCATTTTTTGATATGCAAAACAAACGCCTTGCAACCAATTTTTATGTGCTGTTAAATCTCTAGCTAAAGCAGAACGCTCGACAATAACTTTATTTATTAATCCCAAATATTAATAATACAATTAAATTTAATATAACACCGTCGTGTTACCACAGTTAATAAATTTAGTGACCAAAAAAATCAACTCTACTATAAAATTTACATTTTTAAATCCGTAAAACGTAACAAAAGAAATACGGTGCGTGGTCGGCTATGTTCGAATCTGAATAATTAGTTGACTAGTTTTACAAAATTATATCAGTAAAATATACAATAATAATTTAACTTTATAAGAAATACAGTGAATAATTATACTTATACTAATTTATTTATTATTTAAATCGATATTTATTGACTTAAAATGATCTTATTTTTTTTTTATACTACTTATGAACATGTGCGTATCGGTATTGGCGATTGTCAGCCATTAAATTAAACTATAGTACTGCATCAAATTATATGCAAATTTATAAGTTACTCACTGTTTAAATATCCAGTTTATTGAATCCAATCAAAATATTTTAGAATTTAGATATTGTAGAATTGTAATCAAAAAAACGAATTAATATAATTATATCAAGTTATTCACACTCGAACACACCTCACACCTCACACGTCCGCCTCATGCAGCTGATCGTCATCTTCTCCTTTCCACCTCGGTCGCTTTCTCCCCGCTCTGTCTAATTTCTTTAATTTAATTAGTATTTTCGGCTTTTCAACGTTCGACAACATTGAACCGTTACAATATATATATATATATATATATATATATATATATATATATATATATATATATATATATATATATATAAAATCAGTTTTCCTTTTACCGTGAGGTGTAGGAAGTGTCTTAAATTTTAATTATTTTAATCAAACAAAATTTACACAAATATTTAGTACATAAAATAAAAAGGCTTTAGAATTTAGCTATGTATTAATTTTAATTAAAAATCGACGTTTCAATGTACATCAGGAAAATTGATGCAAATGATATACGGTTTTCTCTGTAACATTTTAGGGAGCGATAGTACACAACAAAGAAGTCGATAAATATTAAAACGCCTTAGTAAAAATCGTCTCATAAGCGAGATAATAATTCTTTTAGTTTCTACACGAAACGATTAATTTGTCTTAAACTCTAGGTAATCTGCTACTTAATCAGTATTAAGCAGTACTTAAACTTAAAGCAATTTTATTTTTTTGTTTTATTTCAAAAAATTTATTTTAAAGTTGAGCATCAATCGTGTGCTTTGGCACGCAATTTAAAAAGAAAAACTCAAAATCTGGAGTTAATAACTCTGGCCTGTAAACGGCTCATATAAGTTCAAATTGGTATTCAATTACGTTATGGGCCGCCAGTTGTCCGCGGGCCATAGTTTGTCCACCCCTATTTTAGACGGCTATAATTTATAAACAAATGTATTGATGCTATGTTTATTATGCGTTGTTACGTACGAGGAAAAATTTAATTCTAAATATGTGCTATTGTTAACAAGATTGTTTACAAATTATGACCGACTAAAACGGGCATTACAGAAAAATTTTCTCAAACAAATTAAATATTAATATATATATATATATATATATATATATATATATATATATATATATAATTTATCTGTCTACCTATTATTTTTTTTAGCTTTTTCATTGTACTGATTTGGAATGTTTGGTATTTTAGCTGGGGTACATCGATATTGGTCACACCATTCCTACAAGGTTAAATTGCCATTGAAATTAATATTTTTTATTGTTTACACTACAGTATGGATAGTATGTATAAAATTATAATTATTATTTCACACTTTACATAAGCGTCTATACAAACAATAAACTCACTGCTTTAATTTAGTTTTATCAAACGTTTATTGAATATATTACTACTGTAACATATTTTAAATAAATAAAATATGTTATGACATTGTTTTTATATAATTTTTCAATATTTCGCCTTGAAATAGTAAATTTTCAGTTAAAGGTTATCGGTTTTTAAGATTTTTATAAGGTTAAGGTTATGCTTCAAGTTCGCAAAATATTTACGAAAATATCGATTCACTGGTTGGACTATTCGGATTAATTTACCAGTTTCATATCATGATTATAATTAATATTATATATTTATGTTAATAATAATAATAATAACATTGAACAAAAGTTCTTAAGTGTATCTATGAAATTAATGTGATAATATTCTAATGTTGAGATTTTTCCCAAAAATTTCACTAGTTACTCAATTATTGAATCGGCTTGTTCAGCTATGCAATGTCATAGCTTAACAAACCGAAATGAAATTTTTGAGAAAAATCTCAACATTAGAATATTATCACATTTATGTGTTTAAAATAGGGTCCTATAATAAATTGGGTCCGAGATCATCGGATCCATCACAAATTTATTGATAGCGATGCTGATCCCTACAATGCAAAACGAGGATTTTTTGTTTTCGCATGTCGGTTGGCTGCTCGTAAAACGACATTCTAATGTACACATAAAAGGCAAAACAATAAACTATTGTAACGTGATAATTATTTGATTAATCACACATATAATTTTTCGTGGGTTAGCCGAACTAATCACTCACACTTTGACTTTATTCTCCACTGAAACACACACAATTTTACGAACAAAACTTTAACTTTTAAAACTGTAACAGCGAAACTTGTCTGAACTAACTTAAAACTAAACTTAAGCTAGCCAGGGGTGGCCATATGGCATTCATACATCCGGTCCAGTTACAAGGATGATGCAACACGCTACACTATTCCGATTTATATGCTGATCCATTATTACGTTTCCAAAAATCTGATAATTGCTCCTATAATACATTTTTATATTCCTGCGTTAATACCAATTTATTTATGGAACGAAACATTATGGAACACTAGGTAAGCAGATCAAATTTAAAAATAATTTGACTGATTTACACCAGTTTATAGATTTCAGTATCTTTACAAAATGTATGTAACATTATTCACTTCTTATTTACTTCTGTATTTATATATAAATAATCTGTAAAAATACTAAAATATTTATATGTACCTAAATACTGGAATAATTTAAACCTTTTCCTAAAATATCTGTAAATAAACTAAAACTGCTATAGGTTAAAGTTCTGTAATAATATTTATTTATAATTCACGTTTCGACGAACTCATCGTCTGTCTTCATCAAGAAACATTATAATAATAATAATAATGTAAATCATGTAAAAGTAAAATATCCCTAGACCTCCAAATACATGTGTCGTCATCTGGCGTATTATATATGTACAACTTAGTCTTAATAAAACTGCCGAAGTTCATGTATGTGTTTGTGTCATTCCATCTTATCTCTATATAAATAAAGCTTTTGTTTAAAACATATTGTTAGTGGTTTTTCATCAAACCTTATCAAATCATTTACCCCAGGTTTTCATGTAAAATCATCAATTTTTTTTACAGTGTAGTTTATTATTTAGTTTAATAAAATAAGACCGAGTCCACTCATAAAGTTGTTTTACAACGGTTTTTTGTTTCGAATTCAAGTTGTTGTATACACAAACGTTAAGTGTAAACAATAAAATAATTTTTTATTGATTTCGCGCAATGTTTTGTATATAATAAACAGTTAGTTAGAGTTGTCCTAATTCCACAGTTACCGGAATATAAATAATTACCAAAGTGTTATTAATTGTTTTCAGGTTTGTAGCAATAATGTTTCGTAAAGTGTTACTTCTAAATGTGACATGGACGATAAACAGTCTGGTACATTATTGGGGTACCCAACCCTATAAACAAGCTACGACAGCAGTTGATACTTTTTTCGGTAATGTAATAACATTTAGTGAAGGTTGGCATAATTACCATCATACTTTTCCAACGGATTATCGAGGTGGCGAATTTCCAAGTTATGGTATTTTCAGTATAAACTCAGTTACGGAATTTTTCAAAACCATTGGCTGGCTTTACAATACGAAAATACGGTCGCGTGAACTGATTGAATGCGTGAAACTAAATAGTCATAAACATAATCGCGAGTTTTCTTAAATTTTAGTATATGTCCTTAATCAATAAAGGTCAGTCAGTCAGGTCAGTCATGTCAAAAATATGAAACATTTAATTCAGTGAAATATTATAACAATAACTTGAACGATAAATTATACATTACAATACGTTATAAATAATAATACAAGTAAAAATATGTAAATAAAAGCAATATTTATTTTGTTACTTAGTAACTTGTTTATATGTTCTCTTTATGTACTGTATAATATATCATTTGCATCATTTTTCCTGATAATGATTTTTAATCAAAATTAATACAGAACTAAATCCTAAAGTCGTTTCATTTTAAAAACATAAAACTTTTGTGCAAAAGTAATATACGTTTTACAGAGTATGTTAAAATGCTAGAATAATAATAACTTGGAAAAATTAAAGCGAGGCCTTAATACTGAAGACCAGTAATTGAAAATTGTGGAAACTTAATGTGAAACTAGGAGTGGTGGTCACTTTATATATATATATATATATATATATATATATATATATATATATATATATATTGAGAAAATTTATATAACGGGATACGGTATATGATTGACTAGGTTATTAAAATGCTAGCATTTAATATCTATCAATTTATTACAAATCCTATATTTCGCCACACATTTGTGGCTTCTTCAGGGAAGCACTGAAATAATTTTTTAGAAAAACAAAAAAATTATTACAATCGTTAAAACCAAAACAATACAGTTTAAATTAACATAGTATGTAAAAACTTACAAGTATGACCAGATATTTAATTGCTGTTGTAGTAAATGAATATTTTTAAAAATGGTATGCTTTTTCTGTTTTCATTCTCATTCAATGTAAAACTCTTTTTTGTAATCCAAGTTAACACAAAACGAACAAATTAAAAATTTTTTTAAAATTATACACAGATAATTAACACTTATACAAGTCAATTATTAAAATAATAAATAGAATAAATATAATAAATAGTTAAAAAACAATATAATAGTTATAAATTAAAACAAATGTAATTTTATACGTTATACAAACAAAAAAACTGAAAAATATAAATAAATTTTACTGTTTTTTCAAAAACCAATTAAAATTCAAAATTAACAAACAAGTCGAATCCTAAAAAACAAGAAGAAAAAATTGATTCATAATTGAAATTAAAAGTGTGCGCATGTCAAAACAAAAAAAAAAAAATTTTTTTAAAAATTAAGTTGATAAAAACAATTAAAAATTTTGGCGCTGCTATGAAGTTGAACAGGTTACTAAGAAGAAAAAGTTTTTATCGACCGTATTGACGATTGATCAATGTTCATTATGTTGGCATATACGGAGATAGAGTTTCTGATATCAGATTTGTTATTAATTACATTCTGTCTGTTTTGAGTGATATGGTATGATTCAAGCCATAAACGCTTGAAATAATTGTTCTCCACATCCAGAATGTAAGGATTGTCATAATCAGGATGGTGTGATGAACTTCTTACATGTACTGCCAAAGCACATAACTTGTTAGTCTTATTTTGATCGCTCTTGTGCTGTGTCAGTCTGTTTTTTAGGTTCTGTAATGATGTGCCAATGTAAAATTTTTCACACGAACATTTAATAGCATAGATAGTGTTAATGGTGGCTAATTTGGACGTTTTATCCTTCACTTTTGTGTACAAGTTGCTTATAGTTTTACTGTTTTTATTAACAAATCTGATATTATCATCATCTTGAAACACTGATATGATTTTGCACAAAAAAGAATGTAATTTTGAACATGAAAACTAGAATCACTAAAATTAGCCACACGTCGTTATTGGATAAAAATTTAAAAATAGCCAAAACACTCTTTATTGAAAATGGTTACCCTGCAAGCTTGATAAATACCTTGCTATACAATAACAATACTCAACCAACTACAATCAGTAACAATAACGAAAATAGCAACAACAAAATAACATATATTTCGTTGACAAACATCAATCAATTATCGAGCAAAATCATATCAGTGTTTCAAGATGATGATAATATCAGATTTGTTAATAAAAACAGTAAAACTATAAGCAACTTGTACACAAAAGTGAAGGATAAAACGTCCAAATTAGCCACCATTAACACTATCTATGCTATTAAATGTTCGTGTGAAAATTTTTACATTGGCACATCATTACAGAACCTAAAAAACAGACTGACACAGCACAAAAGCGATCAAAATAAGACTAACAAGTTATGTGCTTTGGCAGTACATGTAAGAAGTTCATCACACCATCCTGATTATGACAATCCTTACATTCTGGATGTGGAGAACAATTATTTCAAGCGTTTATGGCTTGAATCATACCATATCACTCAAAACAGACAGAATGTAATTAATAACAAATCTGATATCAGAAACTCTATCTCCGTATATGCCAACATAATGAACATTGATCAATCGTCAATACGGTCGATAAAAACTTTTTCTTCTTAGTAACCTGTTCAACTTCATAGCAGCGCCAAAATTTTTAATTGTTTTTATCAACTTAATTTTTAAAAAAATTTTTTTTTTTTTGTTTTGACATGCGCACACTTTTAATTTCAATTATGAATCAATTTTTTCTTCTTGTTTTTTAGGATTCGACTTGTTTGTTAATTTTGAATTTTAATTGGTTTTTGAAAAAACAGTAAAATTTATTTATATTTTTCAGTTTTTTTGTTTGTATAACGTATAAAATTACATTTGTTTTAATTTATAACTATTATATTGTTTTTTAACTATTTATTATATTTATTCTATTTATTATTTTAATAATTGACTTGTATAAGTGTTAATTATCTGTGTATAATTTTAAAAAAATTTTTAATTTGTTCGTTTTGTGTTAACTTGGATTACAAAAAAGAGTTTTACATTGAATGAGAATGAAAACAGAAAAAGCATACCATTTTTAAAAATATTCATTTACTACAACAGCAATTAAATATCTGGTCATACTTGTAAGTTTTTACATACTATGTTAATTTAAACTGTATTGTTTTGGTTTTAACGATTGTAATAATTTTTTTGTTTTTCTAAAAAATTATTTCAGTGCTTCCCTGAAGAAGCCACAAATGTGTGGCGAAATATAGGATTTGTAATAAATTGATAGATATTAAATGCTAGCATTTTAATAACCTAGTCAATCATATACCGTATCCCGTTATATAAATTTTCTCAACTTATATTCACGGTAGTTATTCTAAATATATATATATATATATATATATATATATATATATATATATATAGGGTGATTAGTAATTGGAAATATTTTAACTGGAGTATCCTGGGCTCAGAATATGAAGATTTAACGCAAATCACTTACATAAAATAAGGCTCCTTACTGAGCTACAGGGTGTTTTATTTAAAAATTTAAAAACGATTTTTGCCCAGTAATTAAAAACTGTTTGACGTATCCTTATCATACTTGGCAGAAAGTGTAGATACCGTACACCATACTAAATTATGTTAAATAAAAGTTTCTGGCTACTGCCAGTGGCGTACAACAGCGGCCAGTGAGAGGTTGATCCTTTCTAAATTTTTCGCCATTGACGGAATTGTTATTTTAGCACAATTTTTCGATTCTCCAATACTTTCTGTGTAAAAAATATACTCTTCCTTCGTAACGATAAAGTCACTATTTTTCGAGATATTTAAAGTTAAACATAAGCTGTACCCTTAAAATTTTTTCAAAATTTGCTCAAAAAAAATTGAAAAAATTCAGTAAAATAGAAAAAAAAATTAGCTACATAATAAATAAGTAACTTTTTTCTCTAACTTATTCTAGTTTGGCAGTAAAATTATTGAAAATTAATATTTTTTGTATTTTAATTTTTTATTTTCAATAATTTTTCCTGCCAAACCAGAATGAGTTAGAAAAAAAATTACTTAGTTATTATGTAGCTAATTTTTTTCTCTATTTTACTGAATTTTTTCAGATTTTTTTGAGCAAATTTTTAAAAAATCCCAAGGGTGCAGCTTATGTTTAACTTTAAATATCTCGAAAAATAGTGACTTGTAAAAACATTACTGACGTTACAAGCCTATTGTGCGCAAGCGCAGAAGAGTAGGTGAGATATAATGGGCCTTTCCACTAAAATCAAATTTCATAATTTTAATACTTTTATGTTGTTTTACAACCTGAAATAATAATATGATTTAAATTTTACGTTCTAAAATTCTATATTTATTGAAATAAACTAATTTGAAAAAAAGCTATAAAAATCATACATTTAAATCTTTTAACCATAGTCACACCTCTAACCATATACGTCATCTAGTGTACTATATCTCTCGTAAACTACACGTGAAATTCAACCAATGAAAATATTCTACTACCTGTATACGTCACGGGACGGACAAATCCGAGAATTGTCGAAGTTTGGCGCCAATTTAGCGTTTTTTAATATTTTTTTAAAGGTTTATTATAAATAAATTTGAAAAATAAATATATACAAAATTTTTTATTTATTTATTACTTTCCAAATTTCAAATAAAAAAAAAAATAGTAGAAAGGCCCATTTTGAAAATGTATATGACGTAGTAAATGATGATTTTTGTTGATTCGGTTACGCCCAGCCAACTTGATTAGTTATTATGTAGCTAATTTTTTTCTCTATTTTACTGAATTTTTTCAGATTTTTTTGAGCAAATTTTAAAAAAAATCCAAGGGTGCAGCTTACGTTTAACTTTAAATATCTCGAAAAATAGTGACTTTATCGTTACGAAGAAAGAGTATAATTTTTACACAGAGAGTATTGGAGAATCGAAAAATTGTACTAAAATGACAATTCCGCCAGTGGCGTAGAATTTAGGAAGGATCAACCTCTCACTTGCCCCTGTTGTACGCCACTGGCAGTAGCCAGAAACTTTTATTTAACATAATTTAGTATGGTGTACGGTACCTACACTTTCTGCCAAGTATGATAAGGATACGTCATATAGTTTTAAAGTACTGGGCAAAAATCGTTTTTAAATTTTTAAATAAAACACCCTGTAGCTCAGTAAGGAGCCACATTTTATCTAACTGATTTGCGTTAAATCTTCGTATTCTGAGCCCAGGATACTCCAGTTAAAATATTTCTAATTACTAATAAATCACCCTGTATATACCGGGTGTTCGTTCATCAAGTTCGTATGGGCGTTTAACATGCATTTTCGATGATTTACGATATACTTCTTTCTCGAGTAAAATTCGAAGAAATACTTAAAATACTTTTCGATAGGGCATAAAAAGTTTTATAATTTGGTTTTAGATTTAATTTGCTAGCATGTGCCGTTTGGGCGTTAGAATTTTTTTTGATTTTTTGGTTTTTATTTGTTTTCTCGAAAACTATCTGGTGTAGGAAAATAAGCATTGTATAAAAAAATAATGAGTGCTATAATTGAGTAAGGAAACCATTATTTTAGAATGCATCGTTTAGTAAACAAAATTGAATTTTTGAAAATTTCTCAAGTGGGTACCCTCAGGATTATTTTAAAATAAGACCTTATTCAAAATTTACTCAAAAAAATTTGAAAAAATTCAGTAAAATAGATAAAAAAATTTGCTACATAATAGCTAAGTAACTTTTCTTTTCTCTAACTCATACTGATTTTTCCTGCCAAACCAGCATGAGCTAGAGAAAAAAGTTACTTAGCTATTATGTAGCTAATTATTTTCTTTATGTTAGTAAATTTTTTCAGATTTTTACAGCAAATTTTGAAAAAAATCTTATTTTGAAAAAATCCTGAGGGGGTAACCCTTGACAGATTTTCAAAAATTCAGTTTTTTTCTACTAAACTATGCATCCTAAAATAATGGATTATAGCACTCATTATTCCGCATTTTTCCATATCATGCTTATTTTCCTACACCTTATAGTTTTTGAGAAAAAAAATGAAAACAAAAAATCAAAAAAAAATTTTAGCGCCCAAACGGCACGTGCTAGCAAATTAAAACTAAAACCAAATTATAGAACTTTTTATTATCTATCAAGAAGTGAGGAGCAGACTTTCAAAATGCATTTTGTCCAAAATGTAAAATTTTTAGTTAGTGATGGTATTACGTTCTATGCGCAAACACGCATCTTTTAAGACAAATTCGACATTTAAAACGCATATTGTCCCGTCTGAAATAAATATTAAATGTTACTTGGACATTCAAAACGCGTTTTGTCCAATGGGCACGTAATGTAGTTTCAGATTTAACCAAAAACGTTTTGCCTCTTTCTGAAAATTATGGAATTTGGACAAAACGCATTTTGAAAGTCTGCTCCTCAAGTATTCTAAGTATTTCTCCGAATTTAACTCTAGAAAAAAATACATCGCAAATTATCGAAATTGCATGTTAAACGCCCATACGAACTTAACGAACGAACACCCGGTATATATATATATATATATATATATATATATATATATATATATATATTGGATTGGAATAACTGTTTTAAATAAATCTAGAATGAATATTTGTGATTAATTTATTTTCACTAAATATTTGGAATAGATTTGAAAGTATATCATCTATTACTGCTAGCAACTGACAGCAAATAACCACACATTACTAATCTAATTATTACCGTCTAAAGTGAACTTAAGTAAATAAAATTTGTTAGCACATATTGTCCAAATATATTATGTTGCTAAATTTAAGTAAGTCATAAAATAATTTTCTCACTGTTTAAATATAAATAAATAAAAATTGTTAACTGTACATTAACAATATTTTATACGTTTTTTTTTTCGCTTATTAATAAATTCCGTATGGTAAATCTGGTATAAGGTAAAGTAAATAGTTTTTCTTTAATTGGTTTGTAACCGTTCAAATGGAAGCAGTACAATTTTTGTCTAGTTTTGAATATCAGACTTAAGATTTTAGTTGAACATAGTAAAAAAATCCTTTAGAACTCATTCTATTAAAATAAAAGGGCTTCAACGAACTTAATGTACGTCTTCATCAGGAAAATGAACAAAAGATATTTCCAGTAAATAAACAAAATATAGAAACAAGTTCCTGGGTTTTTTATTCCAAGTGACTTATACCTACGAGTTTTCTTCAACGTAAACTAAACTAGAACTTAATAAAAATATATGCCAAGTTACCATAACGAGTTACTAACAGTTGTAAAATAGTATGCATATATTATTTATATTTGTTAGGTGATTTGTGAGTATTAATCTTTCTTTGGTCGAATATACAATTTTTGACCACCCTGAGCGATATACATTGCAATTCCTGCACTTCTTCACATAGCATTTAATAATAAAATTCAAGTAAAAATAAACAATGCAATTGTCAATTAACTTAATTTAATTTGATAAATTTTTAATCTAACCGTCGTATGTAGATGTCAAATTAAATACAATAATTGATCATGTTTCTTTGGTCAAATATGAAATAATCAATATAATTATTGTAATAGGGCAGGTATAAGCCATGTGTTGTAACTTGATACATATTTCTGAAGCTACATAATTTTTGTATCTATTAGATTTTGCCCTAGTGACAGATTTATATATATCAGAGTTCGCTGCAAACCACTTGACAAACTTCAAGATATTTCTTAGAAATATGTTGAAGTACTTTAGATTTTTTGCTGTATCTTTCGAAAAAGATAACAATTTAGTTTTTGAGAAAGAAGTATGTTTTTCTCTCGGTTGCAGTCAGTTCAGTTCACGCTCGCCTTCGCTTTAGTTAAGTTCTCTTTAAGTTAAGTCCGCTTAGAGTGTCAGAGACCTCTAGAATTGCTTTATTTGTTAGATTTTGTTAGTTTTAATTTAGTATTAACATTCGCGCTTTAGTTTATATTTGTCATTCATATTTTTATTCGTTTTTTCTTTGTATATTTCTGTAATTTGGTTTTTGTGTTATTATTTAATAAAAGCTTAAAATTTATAATTGTTGATCACTACTTGTACGCACGCTCCTGTAAAGTTGATAAATATACGCTAACCACTTACTCGTGTTACATTATCAATTAACTTAACTTGACGTAATAGTTTGTCAATATGATCGCCGAAGATTAAATACACTTGACGACATTGTACTGATGTATGGTGCTGCTCAATCAGTGCTGTACATAGTAACGAACTGCTGTATAATAATGTCATTATTGTACTAGTAATATAATGCTCTCTTTCTACACAGACAATATGGTAACATAATATTAATATAATGATACACTTGAAAAAAATTATTATTATTATGTATGAAATTTTTCTAATGTAATTTGTGAACAATACGTATTAATCATGTAAAAAATATGATAAACGTATGTTATGTGCAACAACTGCATAAATTTGTATGTTTCTTCAATTTAAACATGTAAATTTATAACCTTTTTTTAATAAAGCTTTATTCACATCTACAATATGTAAGATAAAAAAATACTCCCTCCGTATCGAAATGATTGTCCCATTTGAAAATTTAAGTTAGATTATTGAAACCCAATTTTTTTTTGTTCTATATTACGTTAGTAATCTTTCATTATGTACACTTCTGCAAATATAAATTGCAGTTCGTGTAAATCATAGTATGTCTCTTTGAATAGGCAACTATTTATGCATGTTTGATAGTTTTGACAAAAGTGTATCCGCAGCTGTCAATCCTTTCAACTTTTGACGTACATATATGTTGTTACAATACCCTTCTGAAGATCATAGCAATGAGTAAAACAAAAAAAAAGAAAACCAAACAAAAAGAGCAACCCTACGTTCGCAACTCAAACTTCCACAATCCATTACTTGTAATGAAGAAACAATTAATGCAACACGTAATATTATTAGCAATATTTAAGTATAATTGTAAGTTTATAATAATTATAAATAAAAAGAAAAAGTGTATTGTCTAAAACAATTACTGAAAAATATAATTTACTCCTAAAAAAAAAGAGAAAAAATCAAATGGGACAATCATTTTAATACGTAAGGAGTATAAAATTACAAAAAATAGTTGTTGCACCAACATTAACCATAGAAGGACATAATGCATATGTGCATTTCAAGATTACACAAAAATATGCACTACCAAAGTGTGAATGAAGTCTGAATCTATTAATTTATCTTTTTTAAAAATTAATAATCTAAATAATTCATAAAAATCCGTTTATATAAGTAGGTACATTTTTAACAATCTTTTGTTCGTGAGTCGTTGGTTGTTCTAATTAAATTCAAAATGATGGCAAATGTAACAAAATCAGCGAATGCAAAAAATGAAGAACCAAAAATGATCATAATGTGGCGTAATATTTTTCAAATCGGTCTGATTCATTTATTCGGACTTTACGGATTTGTATTAGTATTTACGTCTGCTAAATTATTAACCACTTTATATGGTAAGTACAACTGATATTTTTAAATATGTTATTAAAACTAAAATTGTTAAAACATTAAATCTTCTTTAGTAATGATTATTTAATGTTTACTTAAAATGGTTGGCTTCCGAAATATTTAAGAGGCAATCTGAAATCTAATAGTAGTGTGCATAATTTAAATTTTTTTTATATTACTAAAAAGACTAAAAGTAGTACTACTAACAATATATTGCACAATGGATTACCTACTTAAATATAATAAATTACCGAAATATATTAACGATTCAAAAAATTAAAAATCTTTCTAGTTTGGAATTTAAAAAAGTTTACTTTAATAATTTGATAAATTATATGTGTAAATATTATGCTATATTTGTAGATTTCCTGTAATTTTTATAATTTTTAAATATGTATTACAATGTAATTAATTAGCCAAAAACTAAATAAAGTATAATTCTATTCTACTTTATTGATTATTTTGATTAAAAAAATTTATGTAACTTACACAAATAATTGCCATATAATTAATGAAATATCATGAGTGTGTTAAGCCCATTTGAGACGGTTGTAATTCTTAAACGATTTTGTTCACAGTTTGTATCAATTATTTGTGTTTATATTCGTTTTGAACTTGTTTCAAATAGTCATAATGTGTAAAAAAATCTATTAATACTAAGTTTACTATGGGTCGTTACGTACGAGAAAAAAATTATTCCAAATATTTGACATAAATTGTAAACAAAATTGTGTTCATAAATGATAATCGTCTAAAATTAGCATTATAGAAAAATTTCTTAAACTAATTATTTTTACGTTTGCTAAATTATTTAACTTCATATAATGAGTACGTTTATGTCAGTATTGGAATTTATTTACACTGTAAAAAAATTTGCCATTTTACATAAAAACCATAGTAAAAAAATGATATATTATTTCAGCAAAACGATAAATTTTCTGTAAAAATTATATATTTTGTAATTTTATGTAAAATAATTAACTTATCATATTATATATAATTTTTCTTTACCTAAAAAGTAAGTAAACTTAGATAAAATATACGTATTTTATATGTATATAATGTAAAAATTTTCATATAATGTCTATAAATTTATATGCTAAACTTGTGTAAATCAGTTGTCACGGGTTTTTATGTAAAATAACCGAGTTTTTTTACTGTGTAGATATTATCTAGATAAATAATAGATATTTTTTATCTTATTTAAATTCATTTAAAATTTTCTATTTCTTATCTAATCTAGATTCATTTTCTTATAAATTATTATAAAGTAATCTAACTTCGCGCCAAAGCATCGCAAGTCCTTGAAATTAAGGAGAATTTACGTAGAAATGTTTGAATTTTTACGCCAGCTTGGTAATTTGAGTTGAATTTTTTTTTGTATACTATCCATGTTGTCAAAGTTTGACAATTTTTAAAGTCAAAACATGTTTTTCTCTGCGGAGTGTGGTGGGGAGCAGAATGGTTCAAATGGGACATATCTTGTATGATTTTAAAGACGAGACCTCAAATTTTTTCGTACAAAAAATCTCATTCAATTTCGTTGAAAATTGGCCGAGTTAAGCGGGATTCACAATAGACCGAGAACGAGAACGGGAACGGGAACGAGAACGAGAACGGAAAAAGTTAAGTTATTAGCAATCATCTGAGATAGATACACAATGAACGTGAAACATGCAGTTCACCCAGAAGCCACGGCACATGCGCACGACGTCAGTATAAGGTGGATGTTATCTGTCTCTTTTGAATTTGTTTACGTTCTTATTACTTTAATTATGGCGCACATAGTTCGTATAAATTTATTATTGTTAGTGGCATATTTGTATTCAAATTCTCAAAAATTATTTACTGTATTAATCACTAATTTAACACAAATGTTGAAGATAGAAATATCTTTTTGTAATTATTATTATCAATTTTTATTATTCTTAGTGGCAATTTGAATTCAAATTTTGAATGCTACCTTTTCTTAGTAATAATTGTGGGGAAATATTTTACTTGTAAGAACGCCGCTAATAAACTTAAACCCGTTAAAAAAAATTCAATTACTTTTAATACTTTTACAAATTGGACGTGACTATAGATAACATCTTATTCATTTTTTGAGACTTGTAGGGTTATTTTCGATTCATTTCGAATATCTTTTGTGTAAGTAAATGCAATACTTGTGTGTTTTTATGTATTGTGTGAAATAGTTTAAAATTATTTCTATAAGTACAAGTGGTTCAGTAATGGACATTTAAAATTTAGATTTTAGTGGTACCTACATTTATGACTCTATGTGTAACCAAAATACGAACACATGCGCTGATTCTTAAGCGGGATTCACAATTTATTGTTTAACTAACGCATCTGGACAACAGGCTTCAAGTTTTTCAGCATTTAAAGCTTGCAAAAATTTCCATTTTTCTGTGCAATATTATTTTGGGTTAAAAAACAATAACTTAACAATATAAGTCTAAAATATGCAATCAATAAATCAAATTCTTCATCACTATCCATTTTACAACCATTAAATTTTGTTTTTTTTTTCAATAAGTTTAGTTACCGGGTAGTTAAAATGTCAAATACTGAACGGCTTCTAGTTCACGTTCTCGTTTCAAGTTTGGTTACCGGGTAGTTGTGAATGCAAAATACGGAAAGGCTTCTCGTTCTCGTTCCAGTTCCCGTGAATCCCGCTTTATACCTATTTGAAAATCGGTAATTTTTCTGGTGTTTCAAGTGGCGCGTTTTTTTTTCTTTATCCAGTGTAAACAATTTTTTAATGAGTATGGTAGACAAAAAAATTTGAAAGAGGTGTTAAAAAAGAATATAAAAAAATCTCATTTAAGATTCATTCCAAGCTTTCGCGGCTTTGTCCACTTCATCAGAGCAACGATCTAAACTGATTTTTTCAAACAAAAACAAATAATATGACAATTTTTTTTTTTAAGAAAACAAGAACCAACCAACAAAACATGTACTATTTCTTCAATTACATACTAGACAATAACATGTTTCTTAATGCAATACAAATATATAATGGGTGATTCATTTAGAGGTACTTTTTTCAAAAATAAAAACAAATAGAAATATTCAATTTTATCGGGTAATCTTTATTATCATACAAAAGAACCATTCTTTACATTTATTTTTTAAATATTATTTCTTTCAAATGTTGGCCGTAACTGCGGCTAATATACTCCATTCTGAAGTTCCAATTTTCGATGACACGTTCGATCATTTCGAGCGGTATTTGGCGAATGACGCGAGTAATGTTGACTTCCAATTCCTCAATCGTAGCCGGCTTATCCCTGTAGACTTTGGACTTTAGGTAGCCCCAAAGGAAAAAGTCTAGAGGTGTGATATCACACGATCTAGACGGCCAATTCACCTGTCCGAAGCGTGAAATTAACTTTTTACCGAATCGTTCTCGCAATAAAGCCATAAAGCAATAAAGGAAGGTCGGCCGGCATCAGTTTTTGCACGAGTTGAATTTTGTATGCTTTTAAACCAAGATCTTTACGTAAAATACGCCAAGTTGTTGCATATGACAAGCCAAGTTGTTGAGAACGGCGCCGAATTGATTCATCACGTTCAACGCGGACACTCTCAGCTATCCTTTTTTTTACTATGTGCTGGATGTAGTCTATTTGGTCGCGTATTATCCAATAATGAAAATTGGGTTTCAAATTTTTCGATGGTACGACGAATTGTGCGTTCGGTAGGCTGGACTTAAGCGTCGATTTCATGCTGGTGTTGCAACCATCGCTGGGGTAGCGTGTGAGGCGTAGCGTTTGTGATGTTTTGTTTTCATGGTAAGTGTAGCTAGCGTAGCGTTAGCCGGTTTGACAGTTATCCTATTGAAGCTTCTGAAAAGTTCGCTAAATATTTTTCTCCAAATAATTGTTTACCTTGATGTAATGTTCAAACACCATTAATTTGTAATAGTCGGCGATGAAGCTTTTATAAATAAAATCTAAAATGTTTCTTAACCTATTCGCAGCTGTCAGTGGCTTTCGGTCTAGTACGCATGCGCACAGGCGTTGCTGGTATCAAAAGTTAAAATTTTTGAACTTTCAACGCTACGCCAGCAACGCTGCGCCTCGGTGTGAGTCACTGATATGGAGCAATCCTATTGGTCGGATTTTCTACGCCACGCCAGCAACACCAGCATGAAATCGAGGCTTTGTTGCTCTAAGCGGTCGAAACACATTCTCCGTAGAACGTTGATTTTCGTAATACAGCTGAATAATTTGTAGACACTGTGCCGGGCTAAGTCTTTCCATAATGAAATGTCAAACAATACTGAACAAAAATACAATGACAGGTTGTCACGACTCGCGCGTCAATTGTCATAAAATCAGCTGTAAAAAAAGTACCTCTAAATGAATCACCCATTATATATATATATATATATATATATATATATATATATATATATATATATATATATATATATATATATATACCAAGAGTATCTGTCTTTAAAATTCTACTGAAATTGAATGAAACAGCGAAAACAAAAATTTAAAAATAATGTTTTCTTTTTAAAGTTAAGTAACATAAAATTAATTTATTAGGCAAGTTAGAATATAGCTATAAATTGACGAAATATATAAAAAATTTTTTTTTAAAAAAACCACGCTTACATTTACATGCACTAAAAAGAAGAAAATAAATTTTTTTAAAAATTTGGAGCGCCAGTAAATTATTTTTCGCAATGATGATTAAGCTCTCCACGCTTTTAAAAAAAATATTTTCCTCTTTTTAGTGCATTTAAGCGTTGTTTTTAATAAGTTTTTTTTATATATTTTATTTTCTGCTTTTTAGTCTTGTCGTCTTGTCATATCTTGTAATCGGTTTTTATCTTCTTTTTTTTTGTAAATGTTAAAATTTTGTGTTGTCTTTTGGAATGAAACTACATGCAAAATTTCAGTGAGATCAGATGATAGGAAGTGGTCTAAAAATTGGATACAAGATATGACTGACCCTGACAACAACAGTGTGAGCTAATATAAGCGTGGTAATAAAACGTTAATAGTCCCGTAAAACGCAGTGTTTAAAGATATATATATATATATATATTTATTTAAAATATTTTTTCTAGCGTTTTGGTTGTGCTGGTTTGGAATGTTCGGCATTATTGCTGGCGTACATAGATATTGGTCACATAATGCCTTCAAAGTTAAATTTCCTTTGAAAATGTTCTTATTTATTTCTTATACTTCAGCATGGATGGTATGTATTACATTAAAATTATTAATAATAAATAAAATTGTTAAAATAAATAATAAAGAAAATATCTCAAGGGGGTAGTTAGTAACCGTTGGGATTTTTTCAAATAAGACTTTTTTCAAAATTTGCTCAAAAAAATCTGAAAAAATTTAGTAAAATAGAGAAAAAAATTAGCTACATAATAGCTAAGTAACTTTTTTCTAACTCATTCTGGTTTGGCAGGAGAGAAAAAATAATTTAAAATGCAAAAAATATTAATTTTCAATAATTTTTCCTGCCAAACCAACATGAGTTAGAGAAAAAGTTACTTAACTATTATGTAGCTAATTTTTTTCTCTATTTTACTAAATTTTTTCAGCAAATTTTTAAAAAAGTTTCATTTTGAAAAAATCCCAAGGGTTTTAAGAGATTTTCAAAAATTCAGTTTACAATTTTTTTCTACTAAACTATGCATCCTAGAATAATGGTTTATTCACTAAATTATAGTACTTATTATTTCGCATTTTTCCATATCAGGTTTATTTTCCTATACCTCACAGTTTTTGAGATAAAAAATAAAAACCAAAAAATAAAAAATAAAATTCTAGCGCCCAAACGGCACATGCTAGCAAATTAAAACTAAAACCAAATTACAGAACTTTTTATTGTCTATCAAAAAGTATTCTAAGTATTTCTCCGAATTTAACTCGAGAAAAAAGTATATCGCAAATTATCGAAATTGCATGTTAAACGCCCATACGAACTTAACGAACAATCACCCGGTATATATTATCACATTTACGTGTTTCAAATAGGGTCCTATAATAAACTGGAGCCGAGATCATCGGGTCCATCACAAATTTATTGATAGCGATGCTGATCCGTACAACGCAAAACGAGGATTTTTCTTTTCGCATATTGGTTGGCTGTTTATAAAACGACATCCTGATGTACATATAAAAGGCAGAACTATAGACTTTTCCGATTTATATGCCGATCCGTTGTTACGTTTTCAAAAAAAATATTATCTGATAATTGGTCCAATAATTAACTTCGTTTTTCCTTCGTTAATACCAATTTATTTATGGAACGAAACATTATGGAACACCTGGTAAGCAAACCAAAATGAAAAATAAATACTTGTTTGTTATTTAGTTTAATAAAATAAAGTCGAGTCCTAGATGCTTACATGCAAAACTATTTCCAAACAATTTTTTTGCAAAGTTGTGTATAAATCGTTACAAGTAGACGATAAAACCAACGGACAGCAAATTGCCAGCTAGCTGTTAAGCGGGCTATTTGTTGTCAGCTGGTAGTAGGTTGCAAATGACATGAATATCTGCACAAATCTGTCCCAAATACTTTGTGAAAATAAATCAGTCGCCAACATTTATTCATTATTTATTTCAAATAGTTATTCATAAATTATTAACGAAATATTACCGTCTAAATTAGCCTTAACTTTAGCCAATTACATATTATTTGAACAAGGCGATAATAAGAATCGAAAATTCAAAAAAATTATAATAATAATATTTATTACAGTTTGCGCTAATATAGAATTCATTTAAATAAAATTAATTATAAAAATACAAAACATAAAAAAAATATAAAAATAAAAATGATATTCTTAACATATATACACAAAATATAATCTTAACTGAAATAAATCATTTAAATATAAGTCTTTTAACTCTCTACAAATTTTTTTAGAATTGAACAACTTAATAATTTTTGGTAAGATATTGTATTTTACTACTGCTTTAAAGAATATAGAGTTTAATTGACTCAGTAATCGACTAGTAATTTATTAAATCGAATAATTTATTGTTATAACTACAAGAACAATATTTTGAACTGATAAAAATTAAAATTTTAAAAATTTAAAAGAAACATGTTGTAGAAGTATCATAAATTTGGATAAAACAAAAGTTCCTTGCAGAAACAAATTTCTATTTAAATGAAAAAAAAAATAAAATTATGTTACATTTTTATGGTTATATGCCATGATTTTGTATATATATGTACGTTTATAAATCAAATAAACAATTATTTGAAGTTGTACTGATTTTGCAGATACCAGTATGTAAATAATTACCAAAGTGTTATTAATTGTTTTCAGGTTTGTAGCAATAATGTTTCGTAATGTGCTAGTTCTAAATATGACTTGGACGATAAACAGTGTTGCACATAAGTGGGGCACTAAACCCTATAAACAAACTACTACAGCAGTTAATAGTTATTTTACCGATTTAGTAACATTTGGTGAAGGTTGGCATAATTATCATCATACTTTTCCATTGGATTATCGAAGTGGAGAATTTCCAGGTGTCACTTCAAGTACAACAAAATTTTTACAATTCTTCGATAAAATGGGATGGATTTATGATACAAAAGTACCATCGCGTGAAGTTATTGAAAATGCGAAACTAAATAGTCATTTATTCAAAAATAACAAAGAATTATTTTAAATTTCATTTTATTTATTTAACTTTAATCTAGAGATGGATGTGTTTTTAAAAAAATCAGTAGCAAAAATATTAATTATTATTTAACTCACAATCAGTAACAAACTTTAACGATAAACTATACCTATAAGTTAATGAAAAATGTTAAACTAAATAGTCATAAATATATTATATGTTTAAAGCAATCAACTTTTATTTAACTTGAAGATGAAGAAAAATTAGTACAGGTCTGACTAACAACACACCTCTATGATTAAGGTTTAGATTTTGTCATACACTTTTTGTTCATATTAAAATTTGAATCCAGATGCAAATTAATTATTATTATTTTTGTATTTAAACTAAGAAATAAAAATTATTAATTCTATTCTGATACATAACCATTTTTTTTTTAAAAACCAATATTAAAAAAAAAATCAGAAATATATATATATTAAAATTACTTCATAAATATATGTTTCAAAGCGAAATTTATAATAAATAAGGAAATAAATTTTAAAGTTAAATATCAAATTTGAGTTTGTTTGTCGTGACGTATTAGTGTATCAATAAGTATTTAACTTTTATCTTAATTTAAATTTTAAAATGTAAACATAACATACAGCAACGCTGCTCCATAAATTGACAGATACATTAATAGATTATAGCAAAGAGAATATAATATTAATTATTAATATATTATTATTTTTACAGTGTAGTTTATTATTTAGTTTAATACACTACAATACGTTATAAATAATAATACAAATAAAAATAATGTAAATAAAAGCAATATTTATTTTGTTAGTAACTTGTTTATATGTCCTTTTTATGTACTGTATAATTTAATATATCATTTGTATCATTTTTCCTGATAATAATTTTTAATCAAAATTAATTCAGAACTAAATCCTAAAGTCGTTTAATTTTAAAAACATAAAACTCTTGTGCTAAAATAATACATAACATTTACAGAGTATGTTAAAATGCTAGAATAATTATGATAACTTGGCAAAATTAAAGCAAGGCCTTAAGACTGAATGTCAGTGGTTGAAAATTGTGGAAACTCCATGTGAAACTAGAAGTGGTGGTCACTTTATATATATATATATATATATATATATATATATATATATATATATATATATATAGGATTGGAATAACTGTTTTAAATAAATCTAGAATGAATATTTGTGATTGATTTATTTTCACTAAATAGTTGGAATAGATTTGAGAGTATGTCATCTATTACTGCTACCAACTGACAGCAAATAACCACACATCTAATTATTACTGTTTAAAGTGAACTTAAGGGGTGATACCTACCTGCAAACTTTTAAAAAATCGATTTTTTTTTATTGCATAAATCGAAAGTATACATATTCAAGAATATTTTCTCAAAAGCGCAAGTTAATCCGATTAAAATTGACAAAGTTATGCGCGGTACAAGAGTACCGGGTCGAGACCCATTGGAAACGCTCTCCGTCATTCCTGTGCGCGTGGACATGCGCAAGAGCGTGTTTACGTTGAATGCCATAATCTGAAACGAACGTGCACAATACGAGGCTGCATGTCAGTGTAAAAAGTGATGATTTGATGATTCTATGTAAGTTCCCAAAAATATTCACTTACAGAGGACTGAACACAACTTGAAACTTTAAACGCAATTATCTCGAAACCATGTCTTCAAAATCGGTGCCAAAACTATTCGTTCGATTCAGATGGCTGTGTGTGCATTTTGTTAAGAACTATTTTTTCTAGTACTTAATCGTTCGGATTTTGTCTCTGATTAAATTTCGATTTTTTATAGCCGATCAGAGACAAATTTTTATGGGTCAAAATCGATACTTCAACTTTACAAGGCCGCCATTTTGTCAAAAATGATTTTTTTTGAAAATCCATCGATTAAGTACTAGTTTTACTCATGCTTAACAAGACCCGCTTGGTTTTATTGTAATGTATTTTGTTCACAAATGTCAGTGTATTGACAGTTGTAAACAAAATACATTCGCGTTTCGTCCATGGCTGTCTGATATTGCCGAAAACTGTTAATATTATTTAATTAATAATTAATTACTGAGACGGAATATCGCAATTATTTTAAGCGTAAATAATGTAGCTTTTAATTGTAAACAATTTTTGTTTCTTATATTTTTTCTCTAAAACTAACGGGGAGGCAGGAATTACGATGTTAAAAAAATAACATTGTTTTTCCTATATTGCATAAACCAAGTATACACCCGGTATATATATATATATATATATATATATATATATATATATATATATAAATTTCAATTTTATTTTTACTAATGTCGCAAAATTCAAATCTTTTGTAAATTTTGGGACACCTCTATAGGTGTCATATAGAAGCAAGATACAATCAACCATGGAGTTAAGACGGTAAGACAGAAACATATAAGTAAGATACGAGTAAGAATTCAGTTTTAAGTTAAATTTTAGATTTAGATTTTGTTATATTAGTTCATTACGTTCATTACGATTAAGTGGAAATTATAATATTTGTTAAAACTCTTAGGATCATCGCATAAATCATTGCTGTCATTTCTTAGTTATAACAAAATCAATATTTTGTTACAGTATACTAAAAATATCAATTTTATTATAATATTCTTTTTCAGCATAACTGCAAAAATATTCCAGTAAAGAATTTAATATCTACTAGTCAAAGTGATGTACAAACAAACTGACTCAAACAGCAAAATATCTTTCTTATTTTGATCATGCCGTAACATAACATAAAACTTTATTGGCACTAAACATAACTACGTATAATATGTGCTTATGTATGGGTGTATATCATATATGTAGTGTATATGTATATATATATATATATATATATATATATATATATATATATATGTGTGTGTGTGTGTGTGTGTTTGTGTGTTGTAGTGGCATCCATTTGCAATTTTCTCATTTTGTATGACGATAATGATAAAACTAACGCTGTTACCTTAATACACAAACTTTAATTTGATTTTGTCATATACATACGTTGCACTACAATTTCACATTACGTGCTTGCGGACGAAGAAGAAGCTTTCAAAAAAATGTAAAATAAACAAACAAATTTTAGAATAAATTTCCAAAACCACAAACATTATTAATTTTTATTTAATGTTATAATAATAATAATAATATATTTATTTATGTTAATACACTGTAAAGTGCTTACACAAGTCAAATACAAATAGAAATACAATACAAATAGAAATATCAATATTATCAATATAATAAGTGGTTAGTTTTTAAAATAATCACCAAATTCTTTTATATTACAAGAAGCCAGCTAAAGTAGTAAGTCTTTAATTTTATTTTGAATTGTTTTTTATGCAAACATCTATATTCATTAGGTAAACAATTATAAAATTCAATAGCATGGTAATTGAAACTAGTACGACTTTTGTTTAATTTTAAATAAGGTTTTGCTATCCTGGTTTTACTTCTAGTGTCGTAGTTATGAAAATCAGCAATTTGATTGTAATTATGCATATATATATATATATATATATATATATATATATATATATATATTAAACAATGCAAAATGTACAGTGCTGGGAATGTTAGAATGCCTAGTTTTTTGAAAATTGGTTTAACATCAGCTCTGTATTTACTTTTACTTATTACTCTAATTATTTTCCGTTGAGCACCTTTGCGAAACAGACGAATGACCCCAAATTAATATACCATATACCAAAATAAATTCAAACAAAGCATGATACGTCGATATTAGGATTTTTTGAGTAACGGTGTCTACTAAATTTCTAAACAGAAACATCAAAGAATTTAAATTTTTTGAAATATGATGACAGTGACTTTTCCAAGTTAATAACGGATCAAAATAAATTTCAAGTAATTTGACATATTCCAGATTATTATCTATTGTTATGTTTCTTGTGCTGAAAATATTTTTTTGCGTTTTAGTTTCATTAATTTTTAATTTATTTAAATGAAACCACTCTGTAATCTGAGTTACATGACTAGCTGTTTTACTGACAACATCGCTTAAACATGAGCCATTATTTAGTATTGTTGTATTATCAGCATATAGCACCAGTTTTGAATCAGTCAAAAAATCAGATATATCATTAATAAATATTGTGAATAGCACAGGACCATGAGTTATTTGTAGCAAGTTAGAAACTCGTCCATTCATATCAACATACTGATATCTGTTTTTTTTTTTAAATAAGATTCCGTTAATGAAATAAATGAATTATCTATATTATAAATTGATAGTTTCTGTAAAAGAAGCTCATGTGAGACGCAATCAAATGCCTTCGACAAATCCAATAGTGCTGCATTGACATACAAGCCACTTTCAACAGAATTGTAAATATATTGCATGAAGTCTATAAGTCCTG
The DNA here is from genome assembly GCA_963966155.1 of Clivina fossor. Classification (NCBI taxonomy): domain Eukaryota; kingdom Metazoa; phylum Arthropoda; class Insecta; order Coleoptera; family Carabidae; genus Clivina; species Clivina fossor. Next base: position 17,515,224 of record OZ014553.1, on the reverse strand, counting down.
TACTGGTGGACCTTATTATCTTCAAAAAATAATGCTAATTTTTTTAAGAGAACACTTTCAAATATTTTACCAATAATTGGTATAATCGAGATTCCCCTGAAATTATTAAAATCACTGTCATCACCTTTTTTATGTACAGGCATAACCCGAAATATTTTTAAAACATCAGGAAAAATATTATCCTTTAAACATCTGTTTAGCAATTTAGTGAGTGGTATGATAATAATGTTCTTAATTTTTTAATTATTGTACTATTTAGGTTGTAGTAATCAAAACTATTGCTGTTATTTTAATTGTCAATTGTATCTCTGATTTCCATATACGTAAATTCTTGCACTTTTAATGCTGGGTATGTTGTTTAATTTTTTTTTAAAGTTAATAGTAGGAACATCTTTTGCTGCAGGTATGCTATTGCTAATAATATCTGTTATATTAATAAAGAAATTATTTAAATCATTAGGAGATAGATTAATATTTTTTCTACCTACATTTCTAGTATTATTAACAATATTCCACATAGCTTTTGTTTTGTTACTTGATGTACTTATATAATTATCATGCGCAAGAAGTTTAGATGATTTGATTTCTGCTTTATACAGATTTAGTAAATATACCAAATGACTTTTTAAATATGCATCATTACAATTTTTATTTAAGTCTTAAAAAAGAATTATTTTATTACGTAGATTAAACAATTTTGAGTTGAACCATTTAATATGTTTACAATTACTTGACATAACTTGAGTTGGCAAGAATTTATTGACAGCATTAGATATAACATTGACAAAATGTTTCATAAAATAATCAATATTTTCATAGGTAGTAACAAAATTCTATTCTACATTATCTAAGTAATTATATAACAAATTTAATCCTTTATCCGTTAAAAGCTTATACAATACAGATATAGATTTATTTAATTTATTTAATTTTAGAGTTAATAATTGAGCACTGTGATCAGAGAGATTAGTATCAATAACAATTGAGTTGTATGACAAATAATTATAAATGTTACTGTTAATAATAATATTATCAATACAGCTACTCAATCTAGTGTTCTCTGTAATTGTGATATGAAAACCATATGAATTTAGTAAGTCATAAAATACATAAAAGTTATGATTATATGTTGTGAAATTGATATTGAAATCACCCGTAAGTATTACTTTTTTATTTTGATTAATATTGTGTAGCACACGTGTTACAACTTCTATGAAATTATTAAAATTATTTTTAGGGGGCTTATATATATACATATTATTATTAAATTTTGTTCAATAATTTCAATGGCTGACATCTCACAGATACTTGAAATTGACTGTCCAGATATTACACATAATTCTCTGGACTTGACATTGTGTTTTGTTAGAATAATACTGCCACCATATCCTAATTCTCTTGTATAAGCTGAGATTACAACATAATTAAATAATTTAAAATATGTTAGTTCACCTGAAGTTAACCAATGTTCAGTGAGACATAATATATCAATGTTCCCTATTTCAGTGTTTATAAATATGTCAAGTTCATGAATTTTGTTTCTAATAGATCGTAAATTGAAATGTAATATATTAAAAGCATAATTACACTCATTGTCATTATCAATTACTATTTGATCGTCTTGTCTAAAAAAGAACTGTTTGCTTTATTTAAATTATTTCTTTTATTATTAAATTCTTTCTTATTATTACTGTTGTAAAAAGTATTTATGAACATACCAGCTAGCCAATTTTCACTATTTTCTACTATGTCTCTATAATTAGGAGCAACACTTAATTTAAAAGATTTATAAAATTTATATTTTGTTTTTAGTTCTTGTATGTCAAAATCAATTACATTTAAATCTCTTAAATGTTTATTTAACATATCTATAGTTGTATTTGGCGATAATCTTGACATAAAATAATGTTTATATTTTGGCACAACACTTTAGCACTATATGTTTTTCACAGTTTTTCATATTTCCAATAATAATAATTTTATTGTTTTTACGTTTATATGTTACAGTTTTGAATTCCTCTTATTTTTTAGTGATGTTGTTATTGACACTATTTTCTTTAGTAGATTTTTTTGGGGAGGATGTTTGTTGTTTTGGGGAGTTCTTTGTTTTCTTGGTATGGGTTATATTTTTGTTTTCTATATTTTGTATATTTTTAATACCAGCAGTGACATCTAATATTGTATTATTGCAATCTTTATTTTGGATGTTAGTTTCAGTCGATATGTCATTGTTCGTCTTGACTTGTTCATTTGAAGCAGGTAATGTTGTTACTTAATTTTGCTTTTGAAGCGATGTTACTGACTTACAACCAAGGTTATTCTTTATATCATTCATGTCTTGTTTTAAGGTTATAATTTTACTACTTATACTTATATATATATATATATATATATATATATATATATATATATATATGTATATATATATATATATATATACATGTTATTATTTTATTATAATAATTTAATCATTTGAATAACATCAATTCTTGGTGCGCTGAAAACTGTTTATTTCTCAATACTAATAGGTGTGAAGTCTTGTCTTTTTATAAAAAATCTAACATTATTATATATCAATATGCTTTGTCCAATACACATTTAGAACGCGTAGATAATATAAAAGCTTTGGAAGTTGTTTTTGATCCTAAATTAAGATTCAGTAATACCTGTACTTGAGTACGGATCTTTAAGCTGGTTAAAATTTTTAGTTTATCGCATTGATGGTACCTATTCAGATCATAATTATAATTATTCAGATTTATTGTTAAGATTTAATTTTATATCACTTGAAATAAAACGTTATATTACCTCAACTAAATTTATTTACTGTATACTTAACAACAAAATTAATTGCATTTGGATTTTAAATAAATTAAATTTTCTAGTTCCACAAATTCATTCTCGTCAAAATTTTACATTTTATAATAATTTTAGTAGAACAAACACACTATTAAATTCTCCGATACTTAAAATGTGTAATAATTATAAGGTTTGTCATGCTTGTGATATTGATAGTTTCCAATTTATTAAGAAAAGCGTAATTGCAATGTGTAATTAATTAATTTACATTATGTAACAATATTATAGGTTATATGTACTTAATTTTAGTTGTATAATTTTTTCTGTATATTAGTTAGTCTACTAATGTTACTTAATTTTTTATTTGTTAATATCAAATATTTAATGTAATTTTTGTATTTTTCCTGTTAGAAAATAAACATATTATTATTATTATTATTCAATTTACATATTAACAAGATAACATCTTCTGCATATAAAATGTTGGGATATATTACTAAAAACGCGCGCATGTGCAAATCTCCTGATACAATTGAAACACTTTTTTATTCACTTTTAAAATCTAAGTTAGAATACTGTGCATTAATATGGAATCCAACATATAATAACTCTATAAACGACATTGAGTCAATTCAACGGCGTTTTTTGAAATCTTTTGATATGTATCTTTCCTATACTTATTCTCACTCGCTCTTACTTTCTTTATTTCAATTTCATACTCTACAATCTAGCAGAATTAGTTCATCTTTGACTTTTCTTTTTAAGTTAATTAATAATTTTATCGATAACTCCGCACTACTCTCTCAACTACAATTTCTTCTTCTTTCCTCTACAAAGAGTACAAATACTTTTTATCTGCCTATTGCTCATTCTAATCTTCTAACAAAGTCTCCCATTTATCATATGTGTCACTCATTTAATAAGTTAGAATTAACTACAGATATTTTTTATGTTCTCTTCGTATTTTTATTAATCATTTAAATATTGTACACACTTAATGTTTTTTTAGATAATTTATGTACATATTACATTTTATGTTTGTATCGTTTGCGCCATTTAATTGGACAGTTGCCTGTTTGGTGTAACTAAATAAATAAATTATTAATAACATAAACACATGGAGCAGACTAATAAATTTACATTATTTTTTACAAACTTTTATTACAAAAATTCCATTTTACAAGCATAATATAATTTTCTAACCTCAGTTAAACACTCCTTGTTCTACTTTCGAAACCACTCCTTATCGACTCGTAATTCCTTTTTTTATTTTTTCGCTTCCTGTGCAATCATTTTAAAATCGGGGTCGCATCCATCAACATCTGATAATAACAAAGAAAAAAGAAAATACAACAGTAGCAATCCAGAAGAAAAAGGAACTTTGAGAAAAAGAGATAAACAAGAAAGAAACAAATTGCAATATGTCAAGTTTTGTCGAGACAAATAAAAAGATACGAGACTAATTTAAATCGTGAATTAGCTCGCTTAATCAAACGAACTATTGATTTTCCTAGCGTTACTACTGTGTGTGTTGTTTGTGTATAGTGGTGCACAGGTGGTGTAATATGTACAACGTATACAAGAATGGTACACTAGTACAAACTATGCGGTCAGACAGGATCGCTCTAGTGTTTCGATGTCATGTTTGACTTGTTACAAGTTTGTGTTCACATTCAGTTGGGATTAAATTGGGACTAACGGGGAATAGAGTTTAATTCGCTATCTAGATAAACAAAGAAAATGTTGAAACAACGGTTTAGTCATTTTATTTTAAAAATTATCATATATTATCGAGGGAGGGACTACTTCCTCAATTTTTTTTACTAGATTGTACAAATTTTAAGTGTGATTGTTGAGTGATTTTACAAATTTTATACAAAATTTCTAAGATTTTATAGGGATTGTACTAGAAATTTTACATGATTTAAAAAAAACCTTTAATTGATTTTAAAGTAGTTTACTACAATTTTGAGAGATTTTAAATAATTTGTTAATTAATGAATGTTAATTAATTAAACCTTAACTAGTTACTAACAGTTGTAGAATAGTACATATGTATATGTATTTATTATTTATATACATATATATTACATTATTTGTGAGAATTCATTTTTCTCTGGTCGAATATACAGGGTGATTTATTTGTAATTGGAAATATTTTAACTGGAGTATCCTGGGCTCAGAATATGAAGATTTAACGCAAATCACTTACATAAAATGTGGCTCCTTACAGAGTTACACAGTGTTTTATTTAAAAATTTAATAACGATTTTTGCCCAGTACTTAAAAACTATTTGACGTATCCTTATCATACTTGGCAGGAATTGTAGGTACCGTACACCATACTAAATTATGTTAAATAAAAGTTTCTGGCTACTACCAGTGGCGTACAACAGAGGCAAGTGAGAGGTTGATCCTTCCTAAATTCTACGCCACTAGCGGAATTGTCATTTTACCACTATTTTTCGATTCTCCAATACTTTCTGTGTAAAACACATACTCTTCTTTCGTAACGATAAAGTTACTATTTTTCGAGATATTTAAAGTTAAACATAAGCTGCAACCTTGGGATTTTTTCAAAATTTGCTTAAAAAAATCTGAAAAAATTCAGTAAAATAGAGAAAAAAATTAGCTACATAATAACTAAGTAACTTTTTTTTCTAACTCATTCTAGTTTGACAGGAAAAACCCTAAAGGGTCCACATTTCATTTCTTGCACTTTTTTACACATTTTCAATAATCAAATTGAAATTTAAGCAAAAATATGCAAAACAATTCTCAATTAACTTAACTTGACATAATAGTGTTTTGAATACGACCGCCGAAGATGTCAGATTAAATACATTTAACGTTGTAGTTATGTTTGGTGCTGCCACCAATTAACTAACTGCCTACATATTATTATTGTAATAAAAACATAATGACTTCTTTCTACATAGGCAATATGATAAAGTAATATTAATATTACATATGATACGTTTGAAAAAAAATGCTTTTTGTTTACATAACAAAATTTAGGTTATATTATAAACAATCTACGATTATTGTACACAATCAATTCAATTAGAATTCAAAATTAAATCTTTATCATATCAAAATCACACCATTTACAACTCATTACACAGCAAACAAAACATATTGTTACTATATATACAAAACAGCCACAATTCCACCTTCTACATTATCTATAGTACAGTGAATGTATATCTATAGTACATAACATTATATGAAGACCTCAATAGTGTAGTGACAAATACACCACATTATGAATTTTAAAATAATGCCGTGTAATTATTAGAAATACCCAATGTTCTCAAATATATAATATTTGAGAATAATATCCAAAAGAGTAAAAATATTTCAAAACTCATTCAGATTTTGATTCACATTAATTTTACATTAAAATTCGACGTTTAGATATATTACAAGTATATCATCATCAGGAAAAATATATACAAATGACATAAAGAAACAAAATATAGAAACAAGTAACTTAGATAACAAAATTTATAATAAAATAAAATATAATAAAAAAACCAAAATAAAAATTAAATTTAAATCAAGGTATTGAGTGTATTTGTCACTATTCTATTGAGGTCGTCATATATATATATATATATATATATATATATATATATATATATATATATATATATATATATATATATATATATATGTTCCCGTTTTGCGTTTCTATCTCATTATTCTAACTCACTAACTATTTCCCTCTTCCCCGTTCCATTATAACGCCTAGCGCATTATCCTTGCCACGGCCAAAGGAACTTCCGGCCGTGGAGAGAAGCGCGCCAACTTTTGAAAAACTCGCATTAATTGCTTCGGGTCGTTTTAAGAACGTTGGGGGGGGGGGCATAATTTGACCCTTGTGCGTTGTTATATAATGCTGACAGCAAAGTGTTGAACTCGCGCTATTATATGAGGTAGTTTATAATATTTAAAAAATATTTTTGCCGTGTACAGGCTGATTGAGTTTAATGGAAGCATATAGAGTTATTTTTTATAATTAATCAGATAGAAAAAACATAATTTCTTCTAGCTGTACACGATATATTTTTCTATATAAAAATCAATAAAAAATTATATATACAAAATTAATACGTTTTACACGATATAGAATAAAATGTATTTACTGCTTTAAATAAATAAAAAATTATTTAATAAACTGTATTACATTACCTAAATATGAGTTTCACATTTCTAATACCGATGCGCTTTCAGTTTATCGTCGAGAATACATTGGACATGTTCTAATTTATACAGTTTTCTCGTATATAGATTGTCACGAACACACTGAACATGCGTGTGTATAAAATATTCTATACAGATTAAAAAAAAAAAAGATAAAAAATCAAAAAATCTCTGACAGATTACTTTTAACTTTGTGTTAATTTCAAACTGATCGTTTAAATTTAACAAATATCAAGCAAAGCAAAAACTGTTTTCAAATAAATTTTTCTGTATTTTGAAAAATAATCAAAATGATTTTATTAATATCATTCACACTATATATTGTGTTCTATACAAAATACAAAAGTTTTTGTTGAAACTTTTTTCTCTGCTAAAAGATTTTTATGACACTTTTAGGTTAAGATGAGAGTTATGTTAAATGAAGATAGAAATTTTACCGTGTTCAGGTTTAATTAAAAATGTTATGTGTTTTCGTTTGCATTTATGAAACTTTCATTTTATTTTAAAATTATTAATTAATTTTCAAAATTATTAAAAAAAAAAAAATTGTTACCGAGATATAATCGGTTAAATTTAAAAATAATTAATTTATTTTTTTTTAAAAACGTATTTTTGAAATTATTCAATGAAATAAAAGGTGCGTCAATCTATCATCAGTTCGGGCAGAAAATTTCCTATAAGATGATGTTTCCAAGAAATAATAATAATAATAATAATAATTTATTTAAATCCTTTCAATATACATGTTCTTACATATAGGAAACGCCACACACAAAATATAAATTAAAAATAAAACATAAATAAAACACATTGTTTATTGTGCAATATAAATTCCTCTATTGAATAAAACGCACTATCTAATAAGTACTTTTTTAGTTTAATTTTAAACGTGTGCATATTTCTGATTAATTTTATGGAAACAGGCAAATTGTTGTAATTTATGTTTTGGAATTTCTAAAATGTTAAAATTTCTTGTATTGGATGTATGATTGGTATTTAAGTATTTATTTTCAGAAATATGTAATTTAACATACAAAATAATTTTATAAATATGTATGCACGATATTATTAAAATGTTCATAATTTTGAAAAGCTCTTTACAATGTGGCCGAATTACACGTTTTTGAATTACAAAAATTCTTTCTACAGTTTGCAGTTTACCCCAGAACATTACACCACAACACACACGAGATATATACCAAATATATACTAGCGAGTCCAAAACACATGAACGATAAGGAATGATCTTAGACTACTTGTAGTTCAAGCAAATTTTTTTTTTGTAGTTCTCCTTAAAAAAATCAGTTTTTAAATTTTTTTAATGCTATGTGATGTTGTTCACTGTTAAATACAGTAAACCAGTAACTATTCGCAATAAAACTAACAATAAATTAGCGTTAAAAAAGTTGTTAAGTATATAAAATAATATAATAATTTAAAATTACATACATAATTGTGAAATGTAATGTTACAAAAACCCCATAAAAATGTAATTTTACTAATAATATCTATTTTTATATAATAATATTTGTGCAATTATATAAAAATAAAGATTTACATGCATAAAAATTCTAAAATTTCAAATATATTTTAAAAATTTTTAATATTTACATATTTTAGTAAATTTACAATAAAAATTGAAATTATACATCCATACAGACACAATCATGACATATACCGAAAAGCGTGTGGCACAAACTCTCTCCATAATCACGAAATCAGTTTCCTCCAAACATCCCTATTCAGACAAGCAACTTTAGCTTCATCCACATTCATAATTCCTCTCATACATGTTCTTCTATTGGAAACTTCTGCTCATAATTAAAATTATAATTAAATATGTAGTAAATTAATATGATTATTATTGTAAATATACATGGATTATTTACAGTGTGCCCCGTGATAGATCTAATTATATTTTTATATTTCGTTCAGTTTGTGCACACCAAAAAAAAAAACATAAATCAAAATGACAATATTACAATAACCAATTTTATTCAAGTTATATTTAACTTCAAATCGTTTTATATGGACAGCAAACACAAATAGGAGAATTGATACATGGTTCTATTTGAGCATAGATCTTTCCGTCTGCTCGCCTGAGACTGCTCGCTGCGACCATACTGCCAAGAAAGCAAAAATAACTCATGCCATAGCGCAGCATAAATCATATGCAAATTACGTGTGTGTGTTTGTGTTTCTGTTGGCCAGTCTCAGCCGCGCGCCGGCTATAGAAAACGCCAGTTGAATTTTTAATGTATTTAAATTTTCACTTTGAATTTTAGTCTCTTGTGCTGATGGCAACAGTAGTAAGCATAGTAAAGTTAGCAATGGTTATGTAGGAGAGATGCAAAATGCAGATGCATTTTGTAGCAGCTTTGCATGATAATAATCGTTAATGAAGAGGTGAATTAAGGACATCAGTGGTATAGTGACGAAAACGTCACCTTAAACAAAATTGGGAGTGTTTTTCTTTCATTAGTGTATGATTAGTGTGAAATTGAAAAAAATGGTTCGGTTATCTTGAGCTAATGACTAATGAATGTTTGGTTAAAAGAATTTATATGAATAATTTTGAGGCTACACGTTTGCGTGGACGTCCAATGATTAGTTGGAGTGATATGCGTGTTTTGCGTAAGCAAAAGTTTCCAAGCAGTAAGAACAGAAGAGCATGTATGAGATGAATTATGAATATGGATGAAGCTAAAGTTCCTTGCCTAAATATGGATGTTTGAAGGAAACTGATTTCGGGATAGTAGAAAGAGTTTGTGTCCACCTTTTTGAGTATATGACGTGATTGTGTATGTAGGTATGTACAAAAAAAATTCTCAATTACATACTGCAGTCAATTTGAATATTATTGTTAAATATGAGCTAGCATTCTAAAATTAAAATTATTCATATAAATTTTTTTAACGAAACGTTTGTTAGACATTTACTCAAGATGACCGAACCGTATCTTAACTGACTAACACCAACTTTTCCTTAGATAATGAACTACTCGAATACACATTTACTCATCTACCTGCTGTAAACGTGCATCATATCAACAGATACATTACATTCTGTCAAGTTATATTTTTCAAAAACTAATACTAATGCTCGACCTTTTTAGTACTGCTAATCTAACTAAACCTGACACAAATTGGTCTTGATTGTAATCAATTTCATATTGCTATAATTGAAATGTGATTGAATTTTTATTATATTAAAATAAAACTGCTTTAAGTTAAAGTTCTGTATTAATATTTATTTAAAATGGACGTTTCGACAAAACACAACGTCCGTCTTCATCAGGGTAAATAATACAAATGATATTAAGGTAAATAACAGAACAAGAAAACAAGTTACTATAGATAACAAGTAAGTAACTAGATCATATTTTTCCATATTTACATAACTGCTAGCAGATACTGATATGATCTACTTGCTTATTTGTTGCCCAGTAACTTGTTTCTATGTTCTGTTATTTTACTATAATCTGATTTTTTGTATCATTTATCCTAATGAAGTCGAACGTTGAGTTTCGTCGAAATGTCGATGTTAAATTAATATTAATACAGAACTTTAACCTCTAGCAGTTTTATTTGAATTTCTTTTGTTACAAGTAACAAGAATGTACTTAAAACACGGATTTTATGACACATAATAAAGTTTTACAACTTCACATTCAATTATCTCCAATCTGATAAAAATTAGTAAAAAATGTTTCAAATAAAAAATTCTTCCCGCATTTGAAAATATTGATCGCCTATTTGTCAGCATTATCTCAAAAAGCAGCATATTCCTCACTATACCACTGAAATCTTCAATTGTAATGCTTAATTATAAAATTGTTGCAACTCTAGCTACGAGGTTAGCTAAGCATACTAATTGTTAATTAAGAATTGCGATATGATTTTTATTTTTTGCAGTTTAAATAAGTACGAATTTTATTATATATAAAAACTATCAAGGATAGTGTAAAAAAATATATAATTTTGCATGTTTTGTGAATGTAATTTGTCATAAAAAAATGTAATATTACGTAAATTATCACAGAAAAATTACAAAACAATGTATAATTACATAAAATTATTGGTGTTATTCTAAGTAGTAATATAGCGGAACAGAATGTTTGGTTTTTTTCTAGTAAATGAAATTTTTCATTCAATAAAAAAAAAAAAACATTCTATTACGTTACATCGCTGTTCAGGATACCACCATAAGTTACATTTTTTACAGTGTAGTTTTATCATTTAAAATTCCATAATGTAAATTATGTCAATTCGAATAAAATAACAGAAAATAATAATATTTATTTTGGTAAAACTTTACTTTACAGTCACCAAATGTATTTACTTTAGCACATTTTGCTAGCAGATACTGTTATTTTTAATTTTTTACGTTCAAAACAACTACAAATTCTTCAAGTCTTAATTTTTTTTAAACATTAACAAATTAACCTCTTATCCTAACCTAATCTGCAGTGAGCGCCACTACATATATCACCTTCAACCAATTCATCTTACGTATAACCTATGTTAAAAACGAGTTTTCAAAATAAGTTTTAAGATCAGATAAGATTAAATATCATTTTTGCAATGAAATTTATGTAAATAAAATGTGCAAAAGTAACAGTATGTAAAAGAAAATGCATTTGGTGACCGTAAATTAAAGTGTGAAAATAAATAATTGCTGTAAAAAAACAATCGACAAATACAAAAACAAATAATTTAAAAAATCTGACCTTAGCTTGCTACTTCTTGAAGTCCAATAAAGTATTCAAATGTTGGTTGCACTATTTCACACTTGCAGTTATAGTGACCTTATAATTATGGTTATAAAGTCCAGACCAAAGTTTCCCACACTTTTATTCGCCGAGAACCACTTTTATTTTTTATTAAAATTCTACTTTCTATTCTGAATTCAATGATAATTACTTGATTGATTGTATTTAAAATTAAATAAAAATGAGAAAAATTTTTAAACAATACTAACACATTGGCAGATATAATTCTATATTTAAAAAAATTCTAAAATATAATAACTTTGTCTAGATGATTTTACAATCAGATAATTAGTCTAGAATAATAGATATAAAATTAAAGATTTATCTAAATAAAATAAAAGGTAAATGATTAATTATCTATTATAGATAAACATTGTTTATATCACGAGAAAAATCTAACTACTGGCATTTCCAAAATTAAATCCACAATTTAATTCCCAATTTAATTTAACATCATTCTAATTTAAGCATGACCAATAAAAATAAGCAATGAACAGCAATTAACCAATAATAATTGAATTAGGCAGTGAAAGATTCACAGCCAGCCATCTGTTGAAATTCAACTCTGCGTTTTTCACTAAACTCCTCCATCTAGCTCATTTCATTTCATACCATTCAGTCATTGAAGCGTATAGTATTTGGGGGGGGGGGGGCGGTGGGTAATGCAGAGCGCATCTTCGAATTCTTTGCAAACAAATTAATTTCCAAATCAATTTTACTTTGGCCTGCGTTCGCTATCCTTCCTGCCCTGCCCCCCCCCCATGATGAAAACACAGAGAGGATTGGGTGTATACAGAAAAATCAAACACATTTGGTGCTGGCACTTCGATTATGAAATTTTTACACGGCAGACAGATAAAGAAAAAGAAATATATGGGTAAACTCATATATATTTATATATATATATATATATATATATATATATATATATATATATATATATATATATATATATATATATATATATACCACTCTGACATAACATAAATGCTAAGAAATAAGAATAAAATTATTTATATTTTTTCACCGAAAGTTCGGGCAACATTATTCGTGGCAACGACAAGGTAATGGCATTTTTCTATATTTTGACTGCATGAATTTAATCCAGTCGAGTACATCACATAATGTGTGTATAAATCTAGCAATGATAGTACATTTTTATATTCTAAATTACAAATGGCGTATTATATATTAGGTTATTAGGTCCCGGTTTCAAACCCCGGCAAGATCAATGCATTTTTCTTCATTTAAAAATTAACTAATGGTTTAATTAGTTCATCAAAATAAATTAATGACGATTTAAGCAAAAACAAAATACTATAACCTAATATATAATGCGCCATGTGTAATTAAGAATATAAAAATAATATCAATCTTTACATTTTACCACTTTGACTGCAAGGAAAATGTAGTATAGCGATTGATACGGTGTCTGTAACATTTCCAAAAAAATAAAATTTGTATAGATATCCTTTTTAATAGCCTCTAGAAGATGATGAATCCGAACTTAGTTTTGTGATCGCAACTCCTCCTAGACGGTTCAACCGATTTTAATAAAATTTTCAGAATAAATTTATCTAGAGCCCAAGTTGGTTATGGGTTTTTTTTTCAATGATGTTTACTTTCTGAGGAAAAAATTAGTAAAATTTAAAAAAAATTATTGTAGCTACATTATTTATTCAATTTTGATTAAATTTTCAGAAAAGATTCCTTTATCGCCCACATAAATTACGTAATTTTAATAAAATATGTTGCCAACTTTTTGAGAAAAAAATGAGTAAATTTTTTAAAAATTTATTATGGTCACTTTATTTAACCGATTTTTTTTAAATAAGTATTCTAATTTTGATCTAATTTATGTGTAACTATATGTTAACATCAATTATTTAATAATGTAAAAGTTTTTTAAAATAATTTAGAAAGAAATAAATGATAACAACGATTATTATGATTGCATTTTATTAATTTTTAAATTTGAAACCAAATACATCGTATAAATATTTGATATATAAATTCATTTCCAGCCATGGTTTGGAAAACCGGCGTATCGTTTTGAAGCTGAAAACAAAAGCTAATATAAGTAAATCAAACAAATTTACATTCATTTATATTTATATTACAATAATTATAATATCGATAGTTTGTTGCATATCAAAATATGTACATAATTCCTGATTTCAATTTTTATTAGATAATAAATTCATTATATGTAACTTGTCACAGAAAAAAGGAACTTATTTTAATAAAACTAATTTTTAAAAAGAACCAAATTACAGTGATTTGGTTTAAAATTTCACATACAGTAAGACCCCGCTTAACGCGGGATATACGTTCCATCAAAGTAGAGCGTTATACGAAACAGCGTTAAACGAGGTTATCTCGTCATATAAATAATGGGGTTAGAGGAAAAACGGGTAAAAAATTTAAAAATTGTTCAGATATTTTATCGCTTTAGTTCATTAAATATATTTTTGATAATAATACAACAACAAAGACATTTCTTGCAATTTTTTGCCTTTTTATCAAAAAGGTATCTAATGTCATTTGTTTTTTGTTTTCTTGCGCTCTGTAAGAAGTTGTCAATAAATGGACAAGGCATGCATGACAACCCGTCTTGCCTTTGAATTCCTATCAAAATCAGAGTCATTTTCAATAAATTGGTTCATAATTTCCGTTATAGTGGCTAAATTCAGCTGAATACACTATTTAAAAAAAAGAACGCGTTAAACCGAAACAGCGCTAAGCGGATCAGCGTTAAGCGGGGTCTTACTGTATTTAGATTGTTGCATTAAACGCTATCTACACTCTGTCTCTACAAGTAAAATCTAAATTTAATTCTTACGAGATCTGTGTGGTGGTAGTATTCCTTGAGGCATCGGAGCTGCAAAAGTAGTAGACATTACCACACAAATACAGGCAATAATGAAAAATACTGTTGTTATCTTCATATTTGATATTAGAACTTGCAGTAGTACTACTCGTAACAATGTTTATTGTAAAAATATATGTAGAAATTATATTGAACTCAGAATTTATATAGTTGTATTATGTAAAACTGTTCTTATTTTGAAGAAATATATATTAGTACACATTATTTATTTGACTGTAATGAATTACATAATGTTAAATAATATATAGTTTCCAGAAAAAAAAAACGACCAAACTCATTAAACTTCAATAAATTAAATTAATGTATAATACATAAAAAAATAATACAAATATACTTTTAAAATTTATTTAAAAACATGTTCTGGAAACATTTATATATATATATATATATATATATATATATATATATATATATATTTAATAGTTTGAATAATTACACATCGAATTTAATTAGAAAATTAAATTAAAAATTGTCAACTGCCTCGTCTGGGACTCGAACCCAGGACATATAGGTCGCTAGCCTAATGCTCTGCCAACTGAGCTAACGAGTCAAGACGAGAAGCCAACAATTTTCAATCAATGTAAAGTATTCATACGTATTTTTAATCAAGCCAAGTAAACACTCACAATTCGCAAGCGAGAATACAAGTTGATTTTTATATGAAAGATATTAGTAATAATTATTCGAGTTAGTGTCCAACGACAAATTCATTAAGAAATTCATTCTAAATTATATATATATATATATATATATATATATATATATATATATATATACCACTCTGACATAACATAAATGCTAAGAAATAAGAATAAAATTATTTATATTTTTTCACCAAAAGTTCGGGCAACATTATTCAAAAACTAAATTTTATAATTATTATGCATGAAAAGGAATCTATCCTGAAAATTCGTTTTAAATCGTACAAACAGTAATACATTTTCAATAGTTTTTAGGAAAATTGTAAAATTATATAATTTTTATGAGCACTAGAAATTTTTCTTTGTGAAAATTTAATTAGAATCGGTTAAGCAACATGGCCATAATAAATTTTTAAATATTTTAATAATTTTTTCTCGGAAAGTTGTCTACACTGTATTTTAGTAAAATTATATAGTTTATGTAGGTGCTAGGAGAATCTTTTGAAAAAATTTTATTAACAAGATATGTCCCAATTAGCATATTATTTTAAAAAATAAGCATGTAGCAGACGGTTTGTTATATTCAGAGAATTATAAAAATCAGTTTCCAATCTATGCTGATATGTTGCGTTGCAAAATTGAACGAGCATATGAACCGCACAATATTATTGATAATATATTAAAATACATGAAGATAAGCGATTTGTATTTTTTACAAAATTGTTCTAAATAATTCTTATTTTTTTAATAAAACACTTTTGTAAGAAATTATACGAATTTTTATTTTAAATAAAAAAAAATATATATTAACAACAAAAACAGTTTTAAATATAAAATTTGTATTCTAAGTTTTACGTAACAAACTTGATAAAAGAATATTGTGTAGGTACTACTTTAATTGTAATTTATGTTTTGTGTTAGTGAATATTTACATATTAATTCTGAAATAATTTGTTATTTAATAATTGATGTATTTTAAATTATAAATGTCTTACATAAAAATTAAATCCTATTTACATTAAATGTTTTCAGAACATGTTTTTTAAATAAATTTTTAAAGTATATTTGTATTATTTTTTTATGTATTATACATTATTTTAATTTATTGAAGTTTATTGAGTTTGGTCGTTTTTTTTTCCTGGAAACTATATATTATTTAACATTATCTAGTTCATTACAGTCAAATAAATAATGTGTACAAATATATATTTTTTTAAAATAAGAACAGTTTTTCATAATACAACTATATAAATTCTGAGTTCAATATAATTTTTACTTATATTTTTACAATAAACATTGTTACGAGTAGTACTACTGCAAGTTCTAATAACAAATATGAAGATAACAACAGTATTTTTAATTATTGCCTGTATTTGTGTGGTAATGTCGACTACTTTTGCAGCTCCGATGCCTCAAGGAATACTACCACCACACAGATCTCGTAAGAATAAAATTTAGATTTTACTTGTAGAGACAGAGTGTAGATAGCGTTTAATGCAACAATCAAAATACAGTAAGACCCCGCTTAACGCTGATCCGCTTAGCGCTGTTTCGGTTTAACGCGGTTTTTTTTTGGAATAGTGTATTCAGCTGAATTTAGCCACTATAACGGAAATTATGAGCCAATTTATTGAAAATGACTCTGATTTTGATAGGAGTTCAAAAGCAAGACGGGGTGTCATGCATGCCTTGTCCATTTATTGACAACTTCTTACAGAGCGCAAAAACAAAACACAAATGACATTAGATACCTTTTTGATAAAAAGGCAAAAAATTGTTAAGTAATGTCTTTGTTGTTGTATTATTATAAAAAATATATTTAATGAACTTGTGACAAAATATCTGAACAATTTTTTAATTTTTTACCCGTTTTTCCCCTAATCACATTATTTATATGATGAGATAACCTTGTTTAACGCTGTTTCGTATAACGCTCTACTTTGATGGAACGTATATCCCGCGTTAAGCGGGGTCTTACTGTATGTGAAATTTTTATTATCTAACAAAAATCGAAATCAGGAATTATGTACATATTCCGATATGCAACAAACTATCGATATTATAATTATTGTAATATAAATTATAAATATAAATGAATGTAAATTTGTTTGATTTACTTATATTAGCTTTTGTTTTCAGCTTCAAAACGATACGCCGGTTTTCCAAACCATGGCTGGAAATGAATTTATATATAAAATATTTGATGTATTTGGTTTCAAATTTAAAAATTAATAAAATACAATCATAATAATCATTGTTATCAATTATTTCATTCTAAATTATTTTAAAAAACTTTTACATTATTAAATAATTGATGTTAACATAGTTACACATAAATTAGATTAAAATTAGAATACTTATTTAAATAAAATCGGTTAAATAAAATGACTATAATAAATTTTTAAAATATTTACTCATTTTTTTCTCAAAAAGTTGGCAACATATTTTATTAAAATTACGTAATTTATGTGGGCGATAAAGGAATCTTTTCTGAAAATTTAATCAAAATCGGATAAATAATGTAGTCACAATAAATTTTTTTAAATTTTACTAATTTTTTCCTCAGAAAGTAGACATCACTGAAAAAAAAACCATAACCAACTTGGGCACTAGATAAATTATTCTAAAATTTTTATTGAAATCGGTTAAACCGTCTAAGAGGAGTTGCGATTACAAAACTAAGTTCGGATTCATCATCTTCTAGAGGCTATTATGAAGGATTTCTATTTTGGAAATGTTACAGATACCGTACCAATCGCTATAACACATTTTTGTTGCAGTCAAAGTGGTAAAATGTAAAGATTGATATTATTTTTATATTCTTAATTACTCATGGCGCATTATATATTAGGTTATAGTATTTTGTTTTTGCTTAAATCGTCATTAATTTATTTTGATGAACTAATTAAACCATTAGTTAATTTTTAAATGAAGAAAAATGCATTGACCTTGCCGGGGTTTGAAACCGGGACCTAATAACCTAATATATAATACGCCATGTGTAATTAAGAATATAAAAATATACTAACATTGCTAGATTTATACACACATTATATGATGTACTCGACTGGATTAAATTCATACAGTCAAAATATAGAAAAATGCCATTACCTTGTCGTTGATCTTGTGGCGCAGTTGGTAGCGCAGTTACCACGAAAGTAAAAAGTTCCTTAAAAATTAACTAATGCTTTAAATAGTTCGTCAAAATAAATTAATGGTGATTTAAGCAAAAAACAAAATACTATAACCTACTGGATATTATTACTAAAAAATAAAGAGCTGTATTTAAAAAAAAATTATTGATGATTAAATAAAAATATACCTACTCGAAGTGTGAATGAAAAATTAAAATAGAATAAAAATTAAATGAATAAAAATACGAAAACCGTTTTAAAATAAATTAAATTAAATGTTACTATTTCGCAAGAACGAACAAAATATTTTCATATTTAAGGCCTCCGTATTTCCAAATCTTTGAATAAATGTATCATATAAATATTGTTATTTATTCTGAAGATATATTTTTACTTAACTTAAGAATAAATTTATAATTTCAAACACAGTCCGGCGCTGATAAACATAATGAAATCAAATTAACAGTAATATTAATAATAATATAGCGTAAAGTTTAGCGTATTAGCTAACTATAATAAAACACTAAACTAGAACTAGACTAGACTAAATACAGACACAAAGAGAAGAGAGTAAACTTGATTAGAAACTAATTGTAAGTACGAAGTTAGTTTAATTTCCCTGATGGTTATTGCCCATTACCCAATTCAAAACTTTATTCAACCGATATACGACAAACTAACAGTTGAAAATATATAAACAAGCACACTATTCATAATGAATTAGATATTTCTTAAATATATATTTCAAACCGAAATAAATACAATGGCTGACAAGCCGGGTTGGACTGGATTAAAAATTAAGTCCGAGGAAAGTTGCAGGATAAGCCCAACTTACGTCCAAAAATTGTTCAAATACGTTATGTTCTTCTATTTTTTATTTACAGAAAAATAAAGATGAATTGAAAAAATGACATATATAAAATTAAATATAATTCTTTATTTAAATCTAAGTTAAAAGACGATTTAATAAATGACTCTTTTCGGAATTTTTTTAATGATATCTTTATTATTGAATTTTTTCAAAATACCCTTTTCGCATGACATGAACATGAAAATTTCGAAATTATCCTGACTTAAACAATTTCGTAATGTGTTTAAAATGTACTTTGATTTTGAAAAATGTTTGTTCGCATGATACTTAAGTGGAAGATAATGTTAGCACTAAATTATAATTGTTCTTTTTAATATTTAGTTTAATTTTCTATTAATTAAATTTGTCAATAATTCAAAAGTTTCATCGAAAATATTACTATTGATGTTAAGATCTAACCCATAAACGTCATTATATATACCGTCATTCAATACATATTGATGTTCTTGGGATAATCTGTTCTTAAATTTTTGTATAACTTAGAGATCGGTTTTAATTTTTGACAATCGCCGGTTTCGGCACATAATGATGACGGCCGACCGGGAAAAGCCCGGTGTCCCGGTGGGCCAGTCCAACCTTGCTGACAAGCTTGATTTTTGAGTATTTTAGGGCTTTCCAATTTTATTTATTTTTAAAACCAGTAAAAAATCATTTGTAATCGGCTAAAAATATATCCTCAGAATAAATAACAACATTGCATTTGGCTAATTTGAAAATTATTTCAAGAATAAATTAATTCCAATATTTGGAAATACTTAGTCTTAGCTTTTTTTGTTTAATCCTAATTTTATTCGCAATTACTTAGTTTTAAGATTGGTTTAGTTAAAATCGAACTTACAGTACCAGCTAAGTATGTTTGAATAACCAAAAAACAAATAATTCAAAATCGGAATAGTTCAGTTAATTCGCCTTTGAAACATAAGCAACTATGCATTTTGGGTAGAATGCAATTTCCTTGGATACCGTAGGAGGTCAGTCGTGGGTTTTTGGGGGTATTATCATTTGGCTGTCATCTTTAAAATAAAGGTGCAATTTAGTTTTTTTTTTTAATTTCATAATCTTCATAACCATGAGTCTAACAAAATATTTTTATAAATCATTTTTATAGATAATGTAATAATCTACAACTTTTATTGATAAATTTTCGACGTAACGTAAATAATAAAAAAAATATGAGTAAAAAAGTTTAGGGTGTAAAACTTTTGAGTGAGATAACTATTTTATTTTTAATCTGCGATAAAAAAATCTTAGCTTTTTTTTTAAGATAATACATAATACATTATCTTTAAAAATAATAAAAGTATATTCCGTTAACTTGGAATTCAGAAATGTTTTAGTTTGTTTTATATTCATTTCAAGTCAAATGATATATTAAGAATGCAGCGATATGAAAGATTGTATACCAATGTTAACAAAGTAACTTGGCAGTTCAGAATTATTTCTTAAACAGAGTTACAACGTACATAACTTTATAAACAGTTCCGATAACTTCATTAGCAAACAAGACTTGTTCTGAATCGCTCATTTAATATTATGCAATCACAATAAGCATTGTTTATTAAAAAACGTTCTATGAAAAGCTAAATAAAAAAGTTCTATTCTGCAACGTTAATAAAAATATTAGTTTTATTAAAAGAGTGACTTATTTGACAAAAGCTAGATAGGCAATCAAGAATACACAATAATATTTTTAACATTTTATTGAAATCTTTTTAAATATTTCAAATACATTTATGACACATATGAAACTTGTCGTACATATTTGTAAATTAAATAA
The DNA here is from genome assembly GCA_963966155.1 of Clivina fossor. NCBI lineage: Eukaryota > Metazoa > Arthropoda > Insecta > Coleoptera > Carabidae > Clivina > Clivina fossor. Next base: position 17,494,135 of record OZ014553.1, on the reverse strand, counting down.
AAATGTCTTTCAATTAACACATGTTTTTTTTTTGTATTTTACAGACAATCAATACATACATCATTCTGTGTAATTGTGTGTGTGTATGTGTATTGATCTTGAATTAAAAAATAATTCGATGATTATGAATAATATTCCTAAACACTATACATAAAATGAATGAATTCACATCTATTCACATAACATTAACGTTTTTTTTTTGCATGGGAAATTGGCAAAATACAATATTCAAAATTTTCTCTGTCTGATGTGATCTGTCCTGTCGGTAAATCACATTAGTTGACATTAATGTCAATAGATGTCACAAACAACACACCACAATCATAATTTAATTTATTAACGATTTCTGCTGCTACATATATAACTAAATTATGAAATGTTAATTCTCAAACACGCTAAATTATTACATATTTACCATGATTTGGCGGCACAATTAAATACATTTAAAAAGTTTAATATGATATTTGCAATTTAAAGACTTGCATCATGGTCAAAACTAATCCATTACATATTGTGTTTGACATCTGAACAAACATCATTATTGAAACAGTCGAGTTACACAGAAATTTTGATTTTTTAGTCTGCAACTTTATGAAGTATACGCAGTATAGTAAATTACATTGCGCATGTTTCGGAAAGCTGTGAACTGATCTCAAACTGATTTGTTGGTAGATTGGAACAAATCTATTGGTTCATTTCTGTGCTATAATATTTCATGTCATTCCTTATTTTGTATAACATATACAATTCCGATGTGAATTACTGGGAAAATATGTTAATATTTTTGGCAACTTGTTTATTCTATATCAACTGAGAGAAAAAAAACGATCCACTAATCTACGAAATAGCTGTGGCGGATTTAGCCAAAAAAAACTGAAGAAAAAAGACAATAATTCTATTTGTTTAAACATCAAATAAGGACGATTATTCGTAAAAAGTGGAAAATATAAATCTCTTATTATAAATTAGAGTTAATTTTTGTAGGTAGATATTTTAATTTTAAGATTGACAGCGAAAAATGCATGCAGTTTACAAATTAAAATGTATTCCTGCAAACTTTTCAATATCCAACATAATTTTGTTAATTAAATTGTAAAAATAGACGACTGTTAATATTTAATAAATAATTAATAATAATTAGAATTCAGCCTTTTTATGTTTTTATTATCTACAAGCCAACGTAGTGGGTCCTACATACAATAATAATCAAATAATATGTTTTTGCATTGTATATAAGACCAACTAAAATATTCTGCTAGCTCTGAAGAAAGCAGTAGAGGTTGCCGAAACGTCAGCTTGTAGGTAATAAGAACATAAAAAAAACTGAGTTCCAACTATTATTAATTATTGATATTTTTAAATTTTTTTGAACCATGTTTAAAATCTTTTGCAAATATTGAAAACCTAAGTGATTAATTCTCATAATAGTTCGTTATTGTAAAAGTTTTCAAAAATTATAAACGAATATTTTATTATTTTTTGATATTTAAATAAATTAACTATAGGATGTGTCGAATTTGTAAGCAATCTGTCAATATTTTTACCATATTTTTACCTGTTCTTCATATGATCCCTCTTATATCAGTGAATAATTTCTGTTTACGTTCACGCACATGTTGAATTGTAATTTTATTTTTACATCTGTTGTAACTACAAAATCACTATACATATTGCCAGTAATGCTTTAATGTATGAAATATATTACAAAATAAATTATGATATCAAACATTTTTTTTAAATATTAGTATGATTTTGACATTAAAGCAGTTTCTTCTGCGATGACACTATCAAGTTTTAACAAATATTTTAATTTCCACTTAATCGCAGTAAAGTAATATGTAATTAGAAAATTTAATACATTTGGAAAAATGTATTGGGATTCAAACCTAGGTTTCCTGCTTTAGCGGCAGACGTTCTAACCACTGAACGAAACAAACACATTTTTTTTTTCAATTATATTGTTCCAAAAATATACCAATTTTTTTCAATTATGATTTTGAATAAATCACATGCGACTTGTTGTTTATGATAACTTGATTTATGCCAGAATTCTGAACAGACCTGTAGCGTTGCAGAATGTTTCATTTCTTTCTATAGAAAAAGACAAATATTCCGTAACAATACAGAAAGAAGTGTTTCGAATCCTACTATTAATTAGTTTTTTACTATAAATTTTTATTTTTATTAATTATAAATACATATTTGTATAAATTTTTTTATAAATATTTTTAAGAACATGTATATTAGAGGTAATAACTGACTAAACAAAACGACAAGCCTATTTCAATGTTGACAGTAATCAAATGATAAACAAGTTCTTTGAAATAGAAAAATTATATGTTATGGATTGAGTTCACCCCGTTGCAAGTCGCTAATTAACGATTTTTTTAGGTTATAAATGCAATGTCAAATTTAATACTAATGTCACTGAGATGCCAGTTACAAGTTTTAATCTTTAAAAAGTTTATAAATGTCATATGAATGAAAGAAATTATTTAATGTGTGTATTTAATCCTACGAATGCTACTTGTAGTGCAAATTTCCCAATCTGCTTGTATAAGACTGTTTAAAAGATGATTAGGTTAAAGGTTAGGTTTTGATTTGAATGCGATGGAAAAAGGGGGTCCCGATGGTTGTTTGCTTTTGGCAGTGGGTAATTCGTAATGAAAACACATTCTCTGGAATGATCCGATACAATGAATGAGAGTTTTCTTCTATTTTGGGGTTAATTCTATTTTGCTTTCTTTTTTTTTTCTTTATTAATATGAAATATACTAAACGAATGAGTTGTTTTTTTAAAGAAAGAGTTTGCATTTTTTTAAATGCATTTTTGGATGATTTTGCTTCTGCTTCGATTACTACGATTTTACTGACGGTTACGTCGACCACCTGCAACAAATTATTAACGAATATAATTCAATATATTTACAGAATGTTGATAAAATTCCGAACAAAATTTATAACTTTGCCATTTAATGTTTTTTTCCAGGAAAAGTATTAAATATGTCAATTTCTTATAAAGATACTTTTTGAGGTAAAAAAATTGTATTTATCAACTTCTGTTTGTTGTTGGGTTAGTTTTTTTTTTACCTGTTTTTATTGAAATATCTTTATTAATTAAATGGTAATATAAAAAACAGTAATTTAACCCTGAGGTCAATAAACGATTTGATAAATTATTTATTGTTTTGCGTTTAGACAGAGTTTTGTGAATATATATATATATATATATATATATATATATATATATATATATATATATATATCCGCAGCTAAAATGTTATATAACATTTACTTTAAAATAAAAAATATACTTTTAGGATAAGTTCTGTTTATATACATAACTTAATCGTAAAGCTTTCCTTTTATTTTAATATAATAAATTCTAAAAGATTTTTTACTATGTTATATATAAAATTAATTTTATTTGAAATAAAAACAAATTTAAAATTTGCCACCAATTTAAAAGCAATAAGAACAATCTTAAATTCATCCAAATTAACAGCAAAATTTTTAATTTGGCAATATTTTTAAATGCTAGGTTAATTGTTATGACATATTGAAAATATGGTTATAGCAATTTAACAAAGTCGTTTAGTTAATTGGCCTGAATATCTATTAAATAAAAACTATTACCTAATTTGGACAATAAATATAAAAAATTTAATTTAGTAAAATACAGATGGCTTGTACATAAATAAAAGTTATAAATTCATTTGTAAAAAAATAAATGATACATATACATGATCTGAAAGAGATAAAAAATTTACGTAAAATGTATCTTTCAAAAATTGATGTATTCGTTAATTTTCTGGAAAAAAACAATTTTTTTGTAGAACTTTATCAGCAAACTGTATATTAAGAGGCTACTACCCGAGAATATGCTTTTTCTGGCAAGGATTCCCCCATTATTACAAAGAAATAAATTATTGAAATGTTGCATAATACTGAACAAAGAATAATGATAAGTGTATAGAGTCCTTTTTATAAAACATCTAAAAATAATTGAGTAGTATGTAATTAAACATATTTTTTTTAATTTGCTAATTTTGCGCTAATTCTGAGGCTCAGATTTTTAACCAATTTTTTTTTAAATTTTGTAAACATATAGGTACATGTCTAAAAACTCTATTGTGCGAAATTTCTTATATTTTTTATTACTGCAAAGTAAATTCATTTCAAACTCGCTTATTTTCATTTATATGTTTTTATATTTTATATGAAAAAATATAAAAATATAATATAATAATCATTTAATTATGTATATTGTTGTTATTTCAATTTAAAATTAAACAATATTTAAGGTATTTAGTTTATAGTTTTTTCGCTAGATGTATATCGCAAGCAAATGCGTATTCATGAGTATACCTGTTCGTGTCCTCTATGATGATTGGTTCGGTTTCAAAGCATGTAAATCGTTTACTAGCAATAGAATTAGTTAGAGTAAAATAAAAATATGCCTGAATCTTACATAAAATAAATAAACAATATAGCGCTATTTTGTTCTAATTCTTAGCGCCGCTGTTGAGACTGACATCACGAACAAGACTGTATAAATTAAGTAAATTTTTTGGTATTAAATTAAGCTTATCAATAATCTTAACCAAATCTCTCGCGTTATGAAAATGTTTAACCGCAATGCACCCCACTGCATCATCAACGTTTCTACACAATCAATTGAGCGGAGTAAAATTTTTGTTAGTTTATGCTTGGACATTCCTAAATGAAATGCAGTATATGTTGTATATGCCTACAACAAAGATAGCACATACAACTATTGTGTATTATATTTTTTTCATTTTCTTTCAAATATTACAAGCAAAAAAGAAAACATTATTGAGAATATTAATTAGTTGAAAAGAAATAGATACATTATCTGTTTTTATCTTTTTTCTACTTGCTGAATAATAAAGAAGAGAATTTTGCAGACATTACCTACAAAAAATCGCTATAAGAGCTGCTTTAAGAAAGAAAGAGAACGTATTAAAAAAGTTTGTAATTTTATATACGATCGATTGTGACGTCAGTCTAAACAGCGAGAATATTGTCCGTATGCACAAACATTTTCGTTCAAAAGAACTGTTTGTTAAAATGGAAATTCTTGAATCCCGTAAGAAATTTTGTTGCAATATACATAGAAAGATTTCTAATGGAATCCAAAAAATCTTATTTTAACCAACTATTATTTTTAACGAAAATGTTTATGCAGGATCTATAAATTTGTAAGTTCATGTAGCGGTAGGGATACATCTGATGCACACCTCCTAGCTACTCGCCACCACACATTTACCACAACGAATTGTCGCAGTAGCCTCTTAATAACAGTGAAAGTCTATAAGTTTCTTTAGCGAAATGAATACAATTGATGTTTATCGTTATTTATTTGAAATGAACGATTTATGATAAAAGTGTAGAATTAAATACCTTTGGTAGGTTTAACGCCCTTGGCTTTGCACTTCTTCGTAATCTGCCTGGTCTGTTCGCAGGATGCATCGCTGTTCGCCTTCAGTTTATCACTTCGGGTCATCTCGCTTTGTGCGTTACACTCACTCCATGTACCCTTCTCGTAACGACAAGCTGCGAACAAATAGAAACAAACACAACCAATTAAAACATTTTAAAACACAATCGTTTTGCAGTTTTGCTTACAGTTTAGCAAGATATTTACTTCAATTCTGTAAAGAAATTGCTAAATTTTAGCAACGTTGCTATCAATTTTTTATCAGGGCTTCGAACCGAAACTGAACCGAAAACCGAAAAAAAAACGTTATTTTTACTGGAACGAAAATCGAAACTGAACCGACCATGTTGAAACACGCGCGTTAACACAATCTTACTTTCCACGTCAGTTGTCGTTTTGCGTAGTCTCGTCTTACGCGAAAGAGTATTCTGTTTGTTTTTTGTAAATGAATATTCAGTTATTGAAATTGAAAATAAAACTAGAAATCACTTTGAGGAAGATGTATTTTTAGATAATAACATTGGCCCGTATTTTCACCTCACTTTTTCGTGAAAAAGTGCTTGTATCATTAATTTCAAAATAACTTTTTGCTTCTGTTTTTTATCAAATATAAATAGTTTTTCTATTTTTAATCATTTTTATTATATTCGGTATTATAAAATTTTAATAAACTATTTTAAAATGCTTAATAAATGATTTTAAGTGAACTTCAAAATTACTTTTAGCAAAAATCACTTTTATAAATGAGGTGAGAATACGGGCCTTTGTTTTTAATAATTTTTAAATACTCTAAATAAAAATAGATCGGAAAATATTTTAATAATCAAAGGTAATTTTTATTTTTTCTAATTATAAATAAATAACATTAACATATGTTATCTTGTTACATATCTTGTAATGCAATGGTGCGAGTCGTTAGTCCACAGTCAAACAAGAGACCTACAGCTTATAATAGGTTCTGAATCACTCAGATTCAACCGATTTCAGTTCAGTGATACAAAATTCCAATACCAGATATAATATTTAATTTCTAATGTGAGCGCGGCATGGACCAGGAACCCTTAGGGTCCGAGTCCAACAAATTACCACTGACCTACGGCTACCTTGTACTTTTGGTGTGTCAAGCGAAAGTCGATCTTATGTTGACTAGTTTTATGTAGAAGTTTCATTATATTGTTGGTAATTAGTGACCGTACGCCGCCCTAGTGACGAAACTACACATTACGCATTCTCATAGTAACTTGTTACAACACATAAATCAACAAAACTACCAATAAATAAATCTGTACTACAATATGTATGTATACTGTAGTATTTTTGGGCAGTATTGCATAATTTACCACATATACTAACCAATGACAGATTCATAGGTGATAAAATTTAGAATAATCGTTTAAAAATAATTTATTAATTCGAAAAAATTTAGACAAAATATATATATATATATATATACATATAAAACTTAACTACGAATGAAAGTTTTACAATTAAATAGAGAAAAGTTAAACTAGAAGTTTAATATCTTCATTCGGTACCAAGTTTCTAATGTAATTTATCTTGAAAAGAAATGCCCTCTTTTTTCATTCGTTATATTTATTTGAAAATCAGTATATATTTGAAAAGTTGGTTGTATAATAATGTCAAAGCTTTCAAAATGAAGAACTCTGAACAGAAAGTTAGGTTAATTAAGTGTTACTTGTTTCAGAAAGTAAATGTCAGCTTCAAACAGTAAAGTATGACCAACTTATATAGTTGAGTTTTTGAAGTGAGTATTAAAATGAGAAAACCACATTTTCATATAAACTTATTTTAACATAGTGAAAAATCTTTCAAGATTCATTATATTATAAAATAAAACGACTTTAGGTTGTAGTTCTGTATTCATTTTTCTTAATAATCAACGTACTCAACCTACATCTTTTATTAATATCTTTTATTAATTTACTGTAAATGTCATTTATATCATTTTTCCTGATAAAGATGTAATTCTTCGTAAAATTGGAAGATACTAAAATAATTGCAAGATCCAATAATATTAGCAGTAGATCGATAAGAAAAGCAATAGAAATTTACAACATCGGTCATTTATTTAAACAAAATTTTGCTTTAATTGATAATTTATAAATTTTATAATCTATAAGTAGTTACTTGTATTTTGTTACCTAGTAACTTGTTTCTATATTTTGTTTGGTTATTACTTATGTCATTATTTTTTCCTGATGATGACGTAGATCGTAAAGTATATCAAAAAATTGAATTTTAATTAAAATTATACAGAAGTTAAACTTAAAGCTTTTTATTTTAATATAATGGGTTTTAAAATTCATTGTTATTTTAAAAACTATTTAGCTACATCTCTGGATAGAACTTATTTAAAGTAGGTCTAATTTTTTGGACACCTAATGTATATATAATATATATATATATATATATATATATATATATATATATATATATATATATATATATTTCTAGAACATTTATTTATATCAAATGTACTGTATATCCCGATTTTGTATCGATAATGTTCGTTATCTCTATCGATGTGTATTTTTATTATCAGCCACTATTTCTCCCTTATACTCTATATATCTATTTCCAACTCATGTACGAACACATAAACAAAAAGAATATAGAGATGTAAGTGGATGTCTTTATCTAGTACGTCTTCGTCGTTCTAATGATCCTCAACTTGTCCGTCTAGATTTAATTGGTTGTCGCGTCAAGAAAAAAAAAAGAGAGAAAAATGTTGAACTGAACAAGATTTATATGGCAACGTATTTTACGATTATTTTCTCATTTGGTCTGTGTTGCAAACACCAAAAGAATACAAATAGACAGAAAATAGTACTAATTAGATTACAATTTTATGTAACTAATAGATATGCTTGACTGTAATATTTTATCATATATTGTAAATCAATTTGTATACGTCACCAAACACTGAGGATGCCATCTACAATGTATGGCGAAACGTCTATTTAATAATTATGGAAAAGAATTTCCATCTTTGGAGAAAGCTGATTTCAGGATAGTGGAAAGAGTTTGTGCCATAACTGTTTGGGTACATGGCGTGATAGTGTATGTATGTATATTGAAGATATTAAATCATATATCTATAGCTCAAGCAAGGCACCTGTAGCTTATAGTGGGTTCTAATCAGACATAACCGCTATTAGTTAAATAGTTAAAGATTTTAATAGCAGAAAGAATATTTTTATTACGACTTTAATACATAAATAACTACTTTTGCAAATACTTTATCAAATAATTTATTTGAAACATAACTATCGTTATTTTATCACATGCAAACTAGGCAAGGGAGGATAAAATACAGGATATAGATGATTTTAATAATAATAATGATAATAAGTTCCTATAGCCCTAGCCTATAGCTAAAACAAAAGATTTACATCGAATTTTATTCTTGGCGCATATCTTAATATCATTCTAAGTTTTTCAGTTTTCTATGGCTTCATTAATATCGAATCGTTTCTATGTGTTCTGTGCTCTTACTGTTCTTCTTGTACTTTGAGGGCAGAGCTGGGAAAGCTACTCAATAAATGTAGCTAAGCTACAGCTACTGGCCATTCTTTAAAAAGTTATAAAGCTAAAGCTACAGCTACTTTTGTTCAAAAATAGCTTAAGCTACAGCTATAAGCTACTATAAAAGTAACTGTCAAATTTTAAGCTACTTTTTAAACTACTTTGTAAGCTACTTTTTAATATACTATATATTGTAACTTTTCATTTGGTAACAGGGCCGTCTTAAAATATTTTAAAATCATGGGCTACTAAAATGTAGCGCACGTGTGAGGAACGCTTACTATTCAAAAAATGCATTGCCAAAATATGAAATATACATAAAAATAGTTGACTTATTTAGTGTTGCACCAAAAAAGAAAATATTTTTATTTTCTTATACTTATTGTATTTATAGATTACCAATTTTAAATGATACTCCTTTGCTAATTTAAATATGGAATTTTCATATAAAATACTACGTTAGGAAAAGTAGTTAAGTATAGAAAACTAGCTATAAACTAGTCAAAGTAGCTATAAACTAGTAAAAGTAACTATAAGCTACTAAAAGTGGCTATAAACTACTAAAAATAGCTTTAAGTTACTAAAACTATCTACAGACTACTAAAAGTAACTTTAAATTAGCAAAAGTACCTACAAATATTAGCTTTATATTTTAGCTACTATTTATAAAGCTACTTGCGACTAATTCTGAAGCTATAACTACTTCTATTTTTTTGTAGTACAGCTACAGCTACCAATAAAAGTAGCTAAGCTAGTAGCTAGCTACTGCCCAGCTCTGCTGGAGAGTTCCAGTCAATTATTTTCTTGGATATCTCCGTATTGGTTTTCCTAAGGAAATGACCAATCCATCCCCATTTGCGTTCTTTAACTATATCAATTTTATTCGTAATTTATCGTAAAAGTTCAATAGAAATCCTTTCTAGCTAATAAATACGATATTGCGTTAACGCTTATATTATAAACGGTAATAAATATTAATAATGCTAAAACATGATTTTTTTTTAAATAATTACAGATACTTTAATACTTTTATTGCATTGAAAGCTTTCTATTTATTAATATTTAAATATTGGCAGTATCAGTTTGTGCAAATTTAAGTGTACACCCTGCAAATGAACACCCGACATATCTACATATAATACAAATTACCCGATATCAACAAATACATTAATATAAATGTCAATGTGTAATTTTATAATAATTTAATTTCCTATCATTCCTCCGCAATATACGGATATGTCATATAACAACTGAAATTTGCTATATATGACTATAAAAATTATGTAAATACGTATTGATATTATTTGTGTAAATACATATTATGAAAACATAACCGCGATATTCAAATATCAATCCGGATATTTATAAACAATTTTTATATATTAAGCTTATTAATTACATTTCCATGACATATTCCATTCAATTAATTCATATTATACGTCGAAATTTTATAGAATATTATAAATCGTTTCATTTCAATAAGCAGCTTATATTAACATCGTGATTAAAAAAAATCAATTAATTAATATCCCCTTTATTTCAGGATTTTTTAAATTTCATTTTTGAATTCGGCTACTCAATTTTCAGTTTTTCACGGAGTCCATATTTGCATTCTTTAAAACGGTGGGAGGTAATTGAAATACTATCCAAGTTTTCGATATACAGGGTGATTTATTAGTAATTGGAAATATTTTAACTGGAGTATCCTGGGCTCAGAATATGAAATTTTAACGCAAATCACTTAGATAAAATGTGGCTCCTTACTGAGCTACAGGGTGTTTTATTTAAAAATTTAAAAACGATTTTTCCCCAGTACTTTAAAACTATTTGACGTATCCTTATCATACTTGGCAGGAAGTGTAGATACCGTACACCATACTAAATTATGTTAAATAAAAGTTTCTGGCTACTGCCAGTGGCGTACAACAAGGGCAAGTAAAAACTCGACATATAGTGACTTTATAGTTAAGAAGGTAGAGTATGTTTTTTACACAAAAAGTATTGGAGAATCTAAAAATTGTGCTAAAATGACAATTCCGCCAGTGGCGTAGAATTTAGGAAAAATAAACCTCTCACTTGCCCCTGTTGTACGCCACTGGCAGTAACCAGAAATTTTTATTTAACATGATTTAGTATGGTGTACGGTACCTACACTTCCTGTCAAGTATGATAAGGATATGTCAAATAGTTTTAAAGTACTGGGCAAAAATTGTTTTTAAATTTTTAAATATAACACCCTGTAGCTCACTAAGGAATCACATTTTATCTAAGTGATTTGCATTAAATCTTCGTATTCTGAGCCCAGGATATTCCAGTTAAAATATTTCTAATTACTAATAAATCACCCTGTATAATTATATAATCATCAGGGAGCTACAATAGCATACATATAATTAATATAACATTCTTTTAACACATGGTAAACTTACAATTCGCGGACAATCTTTTTGTTTCGCCCAGATTGCTTGGCCTCGGCTTTGCAACTACTACAAATATTTTTGGGCTCAACACAATAATCATCGCTTTCTACTTCTCCGTAACATAATATACTATTATTATAAAACAGGTCGTAACATATATTAATTTTTAGACTTTCAATTTGTACTACTTTGAATTTTATAAGTCTATGTAAATTTATAGCGTGTTGCCACCCCCACGCAGTTTCTTCATAATATATTTGTTTATGTGTGTATTAAAATTCAGGAACCGCCAACTTAAGTTACTATTGTTTAAACATGTTTTAATAAATCAATCAGCGAATTTCACAACTATTTATAAATTTATGACTTATTGCCGCCCCCATGAAATTTGAAACCATTTTTGGGTTATTACAATTCGTTTATAATTTATCTATGTATGTGTGTATCAAAATTCAGGAACCGACAAGTTGGTTTACTATTGTTCAAACATATTTTAGTAAATCAATCAACGTATTTTATAAGTCTATTTAAATTTATGACGTGTTGCCGCCCCCACGAAGTATGTAAACATTTTTTGATTATTACAGTTTGTTTATAATGTTTTTGTTTATGTGTGTACCAAAATTCAAGAATCGATAACTTGGGTTACTATTATTTAAATATATTTTAGTAAATCAATCAGCATATTTTACAAGTATTTATAAGTTTATGGCATATTGCAGCCTCCACAAGGTATCTCACTTATTTTTGATTATTGCAAATTGTATATGATATATTTGTCTAGGCGTATACAAAAAATTAAAACCCTGCAAGTAAATTTGTAAAAGTTATTGCAATTTTACTGTTTTAACAGTAACGGCCATTATAAGAAAGTGTTGTTGTTTTCACGTACATATGTCTAATTTAATAACATTTAAAAAAATTCATTTTAGAAGTTCCTTTGTGACAACTTTAAACTATTTATTTTTGGTGTGTTGTGTCAATGTACCGAGTTGATTTAAGTATTAAAAACAATAAAATAACAATTTGCAAAATGTCTAATTATAAAATAAGTAAATTGTACCGAGGTAGGAATGTACACCAGAATAGAAATGTACAACGTTGTGATGATGGCATTCTGACTAACGCTCTAGCTTAATAAGAAAATAAGCGTCTTCCTTATTACAATATTATATTATTCCTACTTTACTCAGAGCAGAGAGCACTTCAAACTGGCGCATCTCATCAACTAATCTAAATATTATTATCGTATCTCCAACTTCACATTCTGCTCTGATCATTTCGCTATTTTCTGTAGTTAATTTGAAATTTATTATCGCAAACTTGTATGATGATACAAAAAAAGGCATTAAATTGTAGTATTAATATTGCAAGACCCCATTAATATTAACAGTTGATTGATAAGAGAAGCAATAGAAATTTAGAAAGAAAAAAGATAACATCAATCAGTGTGACTAGTAACTGATTTAAATAAAATTTGGTTTCCTTTAATTTGTAATTTATAAATTTTATGATATAATTACTTATTTTGTTACCTAGTAACTTGTTTCTATGTTCTGTTAATGTCATTGTACATTAAGTACATGAAGTACGTTAATTATATTAATATACAGAATTACAACCTAAAGCCGATTTATTTTAATATAATGAGTTCTGAAATATGTTTTGCTATGTTACTTGATGATATTACAATACTTTTAAAATTCTAATTTAATTTTCCTTTTTAATTTAATCAGCCTTTACTTCGTGATACATATTAAGTAATAAGATAAAATAATAAAACACTTTATAAAATATCACAATATTTATTAAAAATTAGTTATTGCAGTTTCAACCGTTATAGGTTAACTTCAGACTAAGTTACTGCAGTAACTAATTTTTTATAAATATTGTGATATTTTACAGTAATTGTGTTTTATTGTTTTATCTCAATTTTCCTTGATAAACATAGTAGCAAAATCTTTCAGAACTATAATTATATTAATATAAAACGATATCATTATCATCAGGAAAAATTACAAAATTGACATTACAGTAAATAAAGAGAACATAGAAACAAGTTACTAGCTAACAAAATAAATAAATTATTAATTAAAAAAAGCCAAATTAATAAAAATGAATGCAGAACTATATCCTTAAACCGTTTTATTTTTCTTTGATAAAATTGCTTCTAAAAAAATTCCAATAAAAATATGTCATAAAAATATGACACTTAAAAAAATTAACATTCGTTAATTATAAATGCATTTTCCTCAAAATAATGTTCTTTTTTTTTGAATTGATAATAATAGCCGAAATACTACTTAACAAATTTTTGAAAATTTGAGAACATTCTTAAAAAAAAAAATTTAACTTAAGGTTCTGTAACATTTTAATTAAAATGTTATAAAACTTCAACAGATTTTTTTACTATTCTCAACAATATTTGGTTATCGTGTAACATATGTTTTTTCTTTGTTTTCTTCTGAAAATATTAAATCAGAAAGCCTATTTTACACTAACAAAATTTATTTTTATTTTCACATAGCTCTAACATTAACTTATAAAATATTTTTTACGATAATTATTCTTAATTCTAGATTTTTTTGTTTATGAAATTAGGTGAAAAAATTAGAGCTGATAAAATAAATATAATAATAAAATTTTTAGAGTACGAATTTTAAAAATGCGTTGTCTTTATAACAAAACTTGAAACTTATAATAAAATAAACAAATAAAAACAAAACGAGTTATATTCAACTAATTTACCTTTTAAGTATGTATTAAAGAAAATTTATACAAACAAATTTCCACCTATAAAAACACTCAAATTTAGTTAGCTTACTATATGTCGGATACATGCAGATCAATTTCAACTTCAACTTTAACCTAAACTACAACTACAATTCCGCCAAAGGGATAAATATGAATTATCCTATGTACCCATGTTTGCATTCTACTACAATTTCAAATTAAACTTTGCTTTACTTAAAAGATAACCAATTTTTATCTTTAAAAGTTTAAGCGAAATTGACTCATGCGCAGTAGTATTAAACTTTCTGACAATAACAACAAACGTCTACGATATTTTCTCTTTAAATAATAATACGATGCAAATAAAAATATCAAGATATTAATAATTTCATATTCATCATTATCAGAAATACAAAACGAATCCATTTTAAAGAAAATTTACAATAGCGTAAACTTTGAAAAGTTTGACAAATTCATTTACATTACATGAAAACATGAAGTCGACAATAAAATAATCAGTTAATCAATCAATCAATTAATTTTTATTTATTAATTATTTTATTATCGACTTTATGGTTTCAAGAAAAATATTTTATGATTGCTGTAACATTAGTCATGTTTTCGGTTTTACAAATTCTACCTAGAACGTTTCCAAGTTCGACAAAAAAATCGGAAAAATATTTTTAGCTTTTAATTTTAACAATAAACCGTGCTTATAGCGGACTATCGTCTACCCCATAACAGGTTTGGAGATGACGTGTATTAAAATAAAAAAAAAAAAAAATACTGAATTTTTTAAAATTGTGCAGCAATATTGACAACTATCAATTGTCATACCATATATTTTTGCTTCAAATTTAAACAATTGTTCAAAAACATTAAAAAAAACATTTTTTAATAGCAAAAATTTAATTAAAGTTACTTTTAAACGTCGCCTCCAAACATATTAGTGATAGGGCGCTATAGGCATGGTTTACTGGTAAAATTAACAGCTACAAATATTTTTCCGATTTTTTTTTGTCGAATTTGGAAACGTTTTAGGGAGCGTCGGAAGAAAATTAAAAGTTGTGTTTAAGTTGTAGTTTAGATTGAAGTTAAAGTTGAAATTGATCTGTAGGAATCCGGCATTAGAAATTTAATTTAAAAAAAATTATTTAAATTTTTTTGACTTCATGAATTTTTATTGTAAGTTTCATTCCTTAACAGAAAATATTTTATTGTTTACAACATAGGCTATAATTAATCAACGCAATAAATTAAATAACTGTAAATAAATTTAATTTTAAATAAAATTTTAATTTTTAACTCCATTTGCTGGTAAATAATTTTTTAATTTCTTTATTACGAAAATTATTTCCTCTTTTTAGTATAATTAAAACAAATAAAATTAACTCCGCTTTAATATTTTTAAAAACTTTGTGTTCAATAATATGTTCAAAACAAAATAAAACTAATTTACTTAATCGGCTCATTTAGTAGTTATCAATTCGAAATTAAACATTAAAAAAAAAACAAATAAACAAAAGATGATGAATGAAATGGATGGTGTCTCACATTTTTTCTTAGCGCTACCTTTCTTGCACTTCTTCTGGATGGTCTTGGTCTGTTCGCAGCTCGCCTGATCACCCTTCTTCAATGTGAGCGTTCGTGAACGAGTATTTGTCTTCGGTTCGCATTCAGACCACGCACCCTTCACATATCGGCATGGCTCTGTAACAAGACAAGACAAATAATACACATTAGTAACATGTGTTACTACAAATGTTAATATTAGCGTTAGAAGCGAGCAATTTTGTTTTAGGATATTATTTACAATTAAGACTAGAGTTTGTTCATTTTGTTGCTTGTATATTTTCATGTTACTGATAAATAAAATGGAGTATATATGTATATATTAAACTGTACGTAAATATAAAATAATAAATCAAATCAAATCAAATCAAATCATAATTTATTTAACTTTAGGCTAGTTAATTATTTAATTATGTATTTGGTTAATATATTTTAACATTTTAGAATTACAGGAAATTTACTACTATAGTATAATATTTAATAGATTTAATATTATTTAGACATATTGTTTATAAATATTTTAGACAAATTGTATATATGATTTTGAGACACATTGCATATAGCTGAATATACCGGGTGTCCAAAAAGAATGGAAACTATTAAATATCTCGAGAACCGCACATCGGATTACAAAGTTACAAAACACGTT
The DNA here is from genome assembly GCA_963966155.1 of Clivina fossor. Taxonomy (NCBI): domain Eukaryota; kingdom Metazoa; phylum Arthropoda; class Insecta; order Coleoptera; family Carabidae; genus Clivina; species Clivina fossor. The sequence goes on along the minus strand of OZ014553.1, from coordinate 17,477,754 downwards.
TTTTTTTATTTTTGAAAATCTATTTAGGGGTGATATGCGAAAACTACCAACACCTTTCCTGGCGGGGTGGGCGGGGGCAAATTTTGAAATTTAAATAGGAACCATAACCAATCAATATTAACAGCAGATTGATAAGAGAAGCAATAGAAATTCATAAAGAAAAAGCTAACATCATTCATTGTGAAGGGGCACTGATTTAAATAAAATTTGGCTGCATTAATTAAAATTAAAAAAAAAAAATTATAATTTATTTACTTATTTGTTACCTATTAACTTGTTTCTATGTTCTGTTATTTACTGTAAATGTCATTTGCATTAGTTTTCCTGATGAAGATGGACGTTGAGTTTGTCGAAACATGGAATTTTTATAAATATAAGCTGTATTATTTCACGGCAATGTAGTGTATTCCATTTTTTATTGCACAGTTGCATTCTCCATAAAAAACTGTTTCTGGATTTGCAAATTGAGCCCCACAGCTCCACCCCTTCAGAGCAGGGAAGGGGAGAAAATTTGAAAATTTTTGCAGAAACTTTCACTTTTTATTGCAGTTTTGGATTCTCCTTCTAAAACTGGATATAAAATTGAAAAACGCACCTCCACTCTCACTCCCACACATGCGGGTGGGTACCAACTTTTCATCTCAAATAATACCTGGTGGTAAATTGTGCTGGATTTAGGTCAAAGCTATCTACCATTTTAGTTTTTTTTTTTAAATGCGATATTTTTATATCCAGTTTTAGAAAAAGAATCCAAAACTGCAATAAAAAGTGAAAGTTTTTGCAAAAATTTTCAAATTTTCTCCCCTTCCCTGCTCCGAGGGGGGTAGAGCTGGGGGGCTCAATTTGCAAATCCAGAAACAATTTTTTATGGAGAATGCAACTGTGCAATAAAAAATGGGCGTTCCTATTGACATTTTCAAACTTGCCTCCGCCCCCTCCGCCAGGGGAGGTGTGGGTGGTTTTCGCATACCACCCCTAAATAGATTTTCAAAAATAAAGAAAAACGTGTTTTGTAACTTTGTAATCCGATGTGCCGTTCTCGAGATATTTAATAGTTTCCATTCTTTTTGGACACCTGGTATATAAAAATACATCGTATACAGGGTGTAACAGAATAACTATTCCTAATTTTAACTGGAGTATCCTGGGCTCAGAATATGAAGATTTAATGCAAATCACTGAGATAAAATGTGGCTCCTTACTGAGCTACAGGGTGTTTTATATAAAAATTTAAAAACGATTTTTGCCCAGTACTTTAAAACTATTTGACGTATCCTTATCATACTTGGTAGGAAATGTAGGTACCGTACACCATACTAAATTATGTTAAATAAAAGTTTCTGGCTACTGCCAGTGGCGTACAACAGGGGCAAGTGAGAAGTTGATTCTTCCTAAATTCTACGCCACTGGCGGAATTGTCATTTTAGCACAATTTTTCGATTCTCCAATACTTGCTGTGTAAAAAACATACTCTTTCTTTGTAACGATAAAGTCACTCTTTTTTGAGATATTTAAAGTTAAACATAAGCTGCACCCTTGAGATTTTTTCAAAATTTGCTCAAAAAAATCTGAAAAAATTCAGTAAAATAAAGAAAAAAATTAGCTACATAATAACTAAGTAACTTTTTCTTTAACTCATTCTGATTTGGCTATAAAAATTATTGAAAATAAAAAAAATAAAATGCAAAAAATATTAATTTTCAATAATTTTTCCAGCCAAACCAAAATGAGTTAGAGAAAAAGTTACTTAGATATTATGTAGCTAATTTTTTTCTCTATTTTACTAAATTTTTTCAAATTTTTTTTAGCAAATTTTGAAAAAATCCCAAGGGTGCAGCTTATGTTTAACTTTAAATATCTCGAAAAACAGTGACTTTATCGTTACAAAGAAAGAGTATGTTTTTTACACAGCAAGTATTGGAGAATCGAAAAATTGTGCTAAAATGACGATTCCGCCAGTGGCGTAGAATTTAGGAAGGATCAACCTCTCACTTGCCCCTGTTGTACGCCACTGGCAGTAGCCAGAAACTTTTATTTAACATAATTTAGTATGGTGTACGGTATCTACATTTCCTGCCAAGTATGATAAGGATACGTCAAATAGTTTTAAAGTACTGGGCAAAAATCGTTTTTAAATTTTTATATAAAACACCCTGTAGCTCAGTAAGGAGCCACATTTTATGTTTGTGATTTGCATTAAATCTTCATATTCTGAGCCCAGGATACTCCAGTTAAAATTAGGAATAGTTATTCTGTTACACCCTGTATAACATTCTATAAATACATTTAATATATAATTCTTTAAAAACATATACACTACACATACACTACATTGCCGTGAAATAATACAGCTTATATTTATAAAAATTCCATGTTTCGACAAACTCAACGTCCATCTTCATCAGGAAAACTAATGCAAATGACATTTACAGTAAATAACAGAACATAGAAACAAGTTAATAGGTAACAAATAAGTAAATAGATTATAATTTTTTTTTTTTTAATTTTAATTAATGCAGCCAAATTTTATTTAAATCAGTGCCCCTTCACAATGAATGATGTTAGCTTTTTTCTTTATGAATTTCTATTGCTTCTCTTATCAATCTGCTGTTAATATTGATTGGTTATGCAATTATTACAGTATCTTCAAATCATCATCATGAAAATTTTCTAACGCATGTTGAGTAATAGCAAATTTATCTGGATGATTTAGATGTATTGACCTCCTATGTTCAATCAATTTAGTGAAAACAGTTCTACCTATCTGTCTAACATAAACCTTACCGCATTCACACGGTATATATATATATATATATATATATATATATATATATATATATACCCGAAAATTGAAGGGGAATAATGTCTTTTACGCTCTTCAACCTAAAGCAGTTTTATTTTAATATAATGAGTTTTAAAATATTTTTTACTATGTTAATTTTAAATGTTTCATACAAGTCTCAAATTGAATAATTCATTATTCATTTCAGAAGTTTGACATAACTTTTTCATTATAAAAATTGAAAACGTAGATATAAACAGTGTGTAGGTAGTGTAACAATGTGCTGAAATGAAAATGAACAAATAAATAATATTATTTTAAACCGATTTTGTGTAAATACCGTTTCATTATAATTTAACATGCAATAATAACGTACACATTTAGCGTGGGTTTATTTTTAATTGTATACCGTTTGATTATCAATTAAAATCAATCAAGCTTACTGGAGTTATACGTACATACTAATGTCAGTCAATTAATAAGTTTAATTTTATTTCAGTAACAGTTTTTAATCGGAATATTTTATTATATTTAACTTATAATGAAAATGACGTAACTGTTAAAAATATAAAACTGCTTTAGATTCAAGTTCTGTATTAAAATGTATTTATAATCGACGTTTCGACGAAACTCAACGTTTGTCTTTAGCAGGAAAAAACTGATACCAATATAAAATAAAACTGCTTCTTTAAGTTCAAGTTCTGTGTTAAAATTTATTTATAATCGACGTTTCGATGAAACTCAACGCTCGTCTTCAACAGAAAAAAAACTGATACCAATATAAATTAAAACTACTTCTTTAGGTTCAAGTTCTGTGTTAAAATTTATTTATAATCGACGTTTCAACGAAACTCAACGCTCATCCTCAAAAAGAAAAAAAAGAATACATATAAAATAAAATTTCTTTAGGTTTAAGTTATATATTAAAATGTATCAGTATCAGCTTTTTCCTGATGAAGACAAGCGTTGAGTTTCGTCGAAACGTCGATTATAAATAAATTTTAATACAGAACTTGAACCTAAAGCAGTTTTATTTTATATAATGAGTTCTGAAAGATTTTTTATTATGAAGAAACTGTTTTTTTTTTTTTAATTTTGTTTTCGTTCTATTTATTTATTTTTCTTACGACCATCAGGAAATAGTGTATTTTTCGTATTCCTCAAGATATACATACATAATCACGCCATGTACCAAAAGGGTATGGCACAAACTATTTCCATTATTCCAAAATTAATTTTCTTCAGATATTCTTATCCAGACAAGCAACTTCGATTTTGATACTATTTATACATGCTCTTCTTTTCCTACTACTTGGAAATTTGTGTTCACGCAAACCACTCTCTCAATCATACCACTTCAGCTATTCATCGGGCGTCCTCGCAAACGTATACCTTTAAAATCATTCACATGTATATTCTTTTAACCAATTTATTAGACATTCATTGAAGATGACCGAACCATCACTAACTCAGTGCCTTCACAGTAATTCATGTTATCCTTACATGAATCACTGTGAAAGCACTGAATTAAATAAAATTTGGCTTCCATTAATTTAAAATATATAATTTTTTATGATCACTTATTTGTTACCTAGTAACTTGTTTCTATGTACTGTTTATTTACTGTAATACCATTAATATTTTTATCCTGATAAAGACGAGCCTTGAATTTCGTCAAAACGTTGTTTTTAAATAAATAATTAAACAGAACTTAAACTTAAAACAGTTTAATTTTAAAACAATGATTTCTGAAATTTTTTTTACTATGTTAAAATATTTATGAATTTTGTGAATATTTTATTTTTTGTATTATTCGCACCATTTAATTGTGCTGTTTCCTGTTTGATGTAATTAAATAAATAATAATCTTATCTAGATAATGTAAAAATACTAATATGTTTTCTTTATCAAATCTTTATCTCTTTATCTATACCGTAATTCAATTTGCAAACATTAAATCACAGTCTACCAGCATTGCAGTATTCTATCAGTTCCGGGTAACCTAGCAACAGCCACTCAACGTTAAATTGTTTTAACATCTGCAATACGACGCAACACACATACATACACGTTCACACAGCCAACTTATTTCTCCTTGTGTGTTGTTTCAGTTGTTTGTTGTTTAACACGGTTGCTGTTTGTTTGGGTCGACAGAATTTCGTACGTATGTATATTAAATGTAGATTTTCTCTTGTTATTCACGTACATTTCTATATTTTTCTTTTTCCCTGTCGTTCTTATTTAAACAACGTTAATTTGCAATTGTAATTACTTGACGAAACAGCGAAACCGTTTAATATTTAACTTTATGTGCTTATTATTAAATAATATTTTATAGTGGAATATAAAATTTTATCTAGAGTTCATTATTTTCTCTTCTGCAATAAAAATGAAAATATAAAATTGCTTAATTGCATTTTATATATATGCGTAATTTGAAATCTAATCTGAGTTGTTAATTACTCGTACAGGTAGCTTTTTTTAAATATAGTGCGAAACTTGCAGAGAATGTCCACACTGAATTTTGTTTCGTTTCAGATCCAAAGTTTTTACTTTTAACTTACAAGTAAACGTGTTTTTGAACTGTAAACTTATGCTATTCTATTAGAAATAAAAATTTCGATAGAATAAAATAATAGTAGAATAAAACTGCTTTAGGTTAAAGTTCTGTATTAATTTTTATTTATATCATATATCCTGATAAAAACGGACGTTGAGTTTCGTCGAAACGTCAATTTTTAAATAATATTAATACGAAACTTGAACCTAAAGCAGTTTTATTTTAATATAATGAGCTCTGAAATATTTTTTACTTTGTTAAAATAACAGCAAGTAACAGTATAACTATTTTTTAAAAATTTGTACAAAATTATTTACTATTTAATAACATATTCTTATCAAATATGAATAGTATTTCTATTTTTGATATATATTTTTATATCTAATATTATAAAATTCAAATAACAAATTTTGACAAAAATCATTTTTGAAAGTGAGGTGAGAATATGGATCACAGTATTTTTCTAGAATAAATATAATTGCAAAATTATTAATAATTTTCAGTTCAAAGCTTTTAAAATGGTAACACTTACTATAATTTTTTTCTGTTAAAATTTTGATTTTTATTAGAAAAACATAAGTTTATAATTCAAAAACACGTTTACTTTTGAGTTAAAACTAAAAAAATGTGATCTTAAATAAAAAATTTTCAATTATTAATTTTGTTATTTAGTAACTAGTTTTTCGTTCTGTTTATTTATTATATATGTCATTTGTATAATTTTTCCTAATGATAATATACATAGAGTACTATATATCGAAACATCGATTAATCCTGAAGCCTTTTCATTATATGCTAATTCTCATTTCATTCCGTCAATAACCCTAAATGAATATCCTTGCCAGGATTAACAGTAAACGCATGCGTATCCCATCTGTCAACCTAACCTCATCGTAAATCTGATTTCCTGCAACCGCGCAAGAAACATAGACCCACCCCTCCCATCAACGCAAGAAAACGGAAATACTGTCACACCAATGTCGATAAAACTTCCGAAAAGTCAACAAACCGAAGAAGAATCAAATACTCACCGAAAATTTCATTTTCTACACTCATTTGGAATTCAGTGCAGAAATATTGTATTCAAGGATTCTAGTACATGCATATTTAATTATATTTAGTTTCTTTTGATAATATTGTTTAATTTGATAAAGAATTTATACTATATTTGTAAAGAATAGAAATCTACAGGATATAAGCTAAAATTTCAATGACTCTTTTGCCAGCTTGCTTTGCAGTCTAAAATTATATAATTATTATGTTTCTTTAGCAAGGGAAGTATAAAGAGAAGTATATATACTTTGTAATATCAGTTATTAAAGCCAATTAAAAGAAAACCTTTTCAATTGAGTTGAAAGAGATATTTCAATACAAAATTATATTAAATTGGAGCATAGTAAGTACAAATATATATTATTTATTAATCTGCAAATAATCTATAAAGACCTTAATTGCAATTTACTACTACAACGTATTTTTATTTATTTTTAGTTTAGTTTCTTGTTTAGAAAATATCGTATATGTCTGACTCGGAATAGAAAGTTCTTTTTGTGCTTGGCCTCGGTAACAAATATCTGCCCTCAACACAATAATCATCGCTTTCTACTCCTCGTAACATAATATACTGTTAGATTATAGTATTTTTTTTTTTTGCTTAAATCGCCATTAATTTATTTTGATGAACTAATTAAATCATTAGTTTTCTTTTAATGAAATAAATGCATTGACCTTGCCGGGGTTTAAATCCGGAACCTTCTGCTTTCGCGGCAGACGCGCTAACCAACTTCGCCACAAGATCACAACCACAAGATAATGCATTTTCTAGTTCATCAAAATAAATCAATGGCGACTTAAACAAAAAAAAATACTATATCCTAATATAATACGCCATGTATAATTAAGAATACACTTATAATATAATATTGTTTTAAATAAATAAATATGATGGACAGAATGGCGGCTATAACGCAACCTGTCTTGTATTAAGTTACCTCGCTATAAATCAACAAAAAAAATTAAGTAAGACAAAAAAAATCCAAATTATTTTACCAAAGTTATATTGTTTATAAAGTTTACAAAATCGCTATGGTGGTAGTAAAATTGGGAGATTTGATAATAAAGTAATATAAATTAAAATCTTGATAAACATTCCCATTTCTCATAATCAGTCATACTCAAACCTAAACCTCCACATGTACAAAAAACATACCCCTAAAAACCCATTATACTCTTCTGCTAATGACACACACACACACGCTGCTCCACGCAGAAAGAGCAAATTCCGGCCAACATTTATTCCAGGTGCCAGTACAACAGTCTGGCCAACACTTCACTCCATATATCACCAGAGAATCCCCAACTAAGTTACTGACACTGATAGCGCCCCATTCAAGCTGTATTATTTCTAATTAGCGTCCCTGTTTTTTCCGAACTCCCTCTTTCGAACATTGCCGTGTATCCCGTGTTTATTATTGGAACAGGAAACTGCACCCCTTGTCTCGGTGATTTTTATCCGTCTTTGGCGCAATATGTTTGTTTAGTTGTGTTCATGATAGGATGTGATATTTTGTGTTGTGTTGTGAAGCTAAGTGAGGTAATTGATTGACAAGATAATTCATTGCGCATTCCTCTACATACACAAACTGTGAATTAAAAAGTAACAAGTTTAATCAGACTTTTTCAAACTTTGCCTCGATTCTATTACAATGCACTTATTAAAAGGGTATTGCCGTTTGTAAATTTAGATTTGCCAAATGGTGGCAAATAAAACTCGCGTTTTACATTTCCGAAACAAAAACAAATTAGATGTTAGTACTTGTAACACATGTCACTGACGTTGAAACCTACAAAATGTATAATTTTTACATTTATTTTTAAAGTCTTATCTTAAGTTAGCGAAACCCTCAATTTAAAAAAAAAATTAAAAAACTTAAAATTAGAGAATAGGGGTACGTAATTAATCTATAATTAGCCTTTAATTCTCCTGTAGTTTTGTCGATTTGGCGAAACGGCTCTGTCAGCTTTAGGAACGTATTTGTTTCGGGTAAATCTCTAAATCATTAAATATGTATTTGTATGGTAATTACATTAATTAAAACTAAAATCTAATTTGATCTTCTACACGTTATAATTATATAGTTTAAAATACAAGCGTTGATATGTCTCGTAAGAAGCATGCAGAACGCATATGAAACGTTAACAAGAAATTTCATTTAATTAAGTTTTACCGAATGCAACATCTGCAACCCTAACCTCAAATGTATTGCGTCTACTGCTCTCTACACTAATACAATATGAACTAAATAGATTATTAAACATATTTTTTACTACATTCAATAAGATAGAGCCACTGATGCCAATATTTCTGTTGTATTCAAATTATATGTTCTAGTCCGTTTAATTTAATAGTCTTATCCCCGAATTCTGAAACATTTTCGTTAAAAATAAAGGTTCGTTGAAATGAAAATTCTTGGATTCCGTAAGAAATTTCGTTGCAGTATGCATAGAAAAATTTCTCACGCTATCCAAGAATTTTCATTTAACGAACCGATATTTTTAATAATAATAAGATTATTTATTTAGAATATGCTAATAACGGTATTACATAATTAATGCAAATTATTATTATTAATAAATACAAAAACAAAATACAATAAAAAAATTTATAAGATTTCTTTCAACTTTCGTTTGAAAAATATCATTGAATCAGCATTTTTTACATGTATTGATAAGTAATTATATATATTTATACCACTAACAAATATAGACTAACTTGTCGAAGCCTTATTAGTTTTCGATATATATATATATATATATATATATATATATATATATATATATATAGGTATATACTTTCTGAGTTTGACGAGTAAAATAATTTTTTTACAAATATATTAAATATAACTTTAAAATTTTAATTTATTTAGATATTTTGTTTCATTAACAATTTCTAATATGTTATCATTTTTCTTATTTAACGAAAATGTTTATGCATACGGGGTTATTATCTCAATTCAACAAAATAAAGATCGCTTTCTGCTCCTCGTAATATAATATACCTCGTAATATAAATACTGGCCCTCTAAATAAATATTTTGATACTATTCAAGAAAAAAACATTGAGAACTAAACACATTTTTATTCCTATATCTTTCAAATTCAATCAATATTGATCAGAATATTTTCTTATATATTCAATTGAAGTCAATAGTACTAAAAATAAAATATCATTCAGTTGATTCCATATGATATATAGAGAAAGCAAATAGTCCTTAAATATATAAAAGAAATATCTGTCAATACAGATAAGCTAAAGCGATACCAGTAAAAAGAAAAAAGAGTAAACGAACCAAATCAATATCAAATATTTCTCGTTTCACTTCCAAAAATTCGTTTCACAAATTGTAACGTTTCAGATCGAGCGCAAGATGCTTATCTAGTTCTTACAATCGTCCTTTAGTCCTTTAGAAAAAAAAAAACACAGAGACGGATTTACGATGTTGCCGCTGCTAGATTATATACTAAAAAAATATTACTTAAAAACAAACGTATTTACTATGCTGGGAACCGAATTCGGATAATTTTGAATTTGGATCCAAAATTATCCGGATGTATGTATCAAGTTGATATCTATAATATAATTACATTAGCCCTAATCTTATAAAATCATTTACCAAAGCATATTAGTAGCATAAAATCGAAAAGTAATTTCAAATTACATTTAAAGAAATGTTTCATTGACAATAACTATTATAATATTTTTAGTAAATTTACAGAACTATAGTAAATTTGTAAATTGTAAATTTTCCATAAATAGCTAGAATTTGTTTAATTTTGTAATATAATGATATAATGACATACATTTCTAAATTTACATAAAAGATGTATTTTGAAATGAATAAATTACACTTAAAATGTTTGTATTTACAAAAATATGTGCTAATCGTAAATCTCCTTATTTTGATGAAATATTACAGATATTAATATGCAAGTTGTAATTTTACATAATTTAAGAAGTTATATCAACAATATGTAATTCTACATTAAGTATGTGATGCAATTTGCAGAAAGTAAGCAATTTTACATACTTAATAGGTCATTTTTAATTACTTTATGTGATTATTATGAATTATGTAAAAATTACAAAATTTAGTGAGGAAAATATAGAATATTTATAGTAAAAATAAAATTATATATTTTTTATAGTAAAATTTTACTACTATTTTTCTGTAATTTCGCTACTTTTTCTAGATTGCAAATTATATAGCTTCCTCGTAAAATTTACTGCCCCTTCAAATTTTGCCGCCCTAGATTTTAGCCTATGCATAAGGCCGTCTCTGTTTGAACACACATGCACAAAGAGTCTGTCCTCCTTTTTAACCATTTGAAATGTCCTTTCTCTCATTATTTAAACCACGTTTGCTTCGGCTTTTTAAATCTTCCTTGACCGTGTTCCTTTTGTCATTTTACCTTTTCTGAGTCTTTGAATTTCTTTCGACTTTGTGCTCAACCTGTATTGTAACAGATTCTTCCCAACAATGTGGTTTAACTTGTGTACGTAATTATAAATTTAATTAAGCAACTTGTTGAATGATAACGTCTTCATGTATTTTGTTCACTTAAATTTATATAAACGGTAGGACAAAGTTTTTCACCATAAATTAAATTTTGCAAATTGCTTTGTTTAAAATTTAGGTAATTGAAAAAATTTTTATTTTAAATCCGAGGTTTTTATTTTTTATGTAAACATGTTTTTGAAACTGTAAACTTTTTCTAATAAAAATAAAAACTTTAATAGAATAGATAATTGTAAATAAATAAATAACTGAACACAAACAATAGAACTTTATAAAGAAAAAATAATATCAACCAGTGTAAAGGCAATGATTAAAATAAAATTTTTAATTAATAATTTATAAATTTTACAATCTAGTTACTTGTATTTTGTTACCTAGCAACTTGTTTCTATGTTGTGTTTGTTTATTACTTATATAATTTGTATATATTTTTCCTAATAACAATATGACGATTTTAATTAAAAAGTTTCACAAAACTTAATCTTAAGCTTTTTTATTTTAGTATAACTATTTTAAAAGCCTTTTATGAAATTAGTTAATATTTTATTTATAAATAAAACTACATTTGAACTGAAAATTATTAATAATTTTACATTTACATTTATTCCAGAAATTATAAGTATCAGCATGCACAAAGTTAGTCGCGCGACTAAAAGGCGATTAGTGCCTAACTTGGTTCATGCAACAAACCTATGTTTCTGAAATAAATTTAGTATAGTAAAAAATCTTTCAGAATTTATATTAAAATAACATGGTTTTAGATTGTAGTTCTGTATTAATATTTATTAATAATTGACGTACTCAACGTACATCTTCATCAGAAAAAATAATACAAATGACATATATAGTAAATAAACAAAATGAAAAAATTTACAAGTTACTAGGTAACGAAATATGTAACTACAACCTAATGCCGTTTTATTTTAAATTCATTTTACATACATACATACATACACAATCACGCCATGTACTCAAAAGAGTGTAGCACAAACTCTTTTTATTATCCCGAAATCAGTCTCCTCCAAACATTCCTATCCAAACAAGCAATTTTAGCCTCATCCACATTCATAATTCCTCTCATACATGCTCTTGGAAACTACTACTTGGAAACTATCGCTCACGCAAAACACTCTCAATCATACCACTCCAACTACTCATCGGACGTCCACGCAAACGTATACCATCAAAATCACTCAAATAAATCTTTTTAACAAAACGTTCATTAGACATTACTATTATTTTTTTTCTATAAAAATTTCTATTTCTATTAGAAAAACATAAGTTTACAGTTGAAAAATACGTTAACTTTTGATCTTAGTAAATTTCTTGTTACGCTACTGCTGTCACATGCAAGAAATTAATGTAAATAATGTATTTTGCGTTTAGTAAAAAGCTATAATTTTTTACGAGACAATAATTTCAAACGATTTTCTTCGATCTACGTACCTATATAGTGCATCGTTTGCTAGAGTTATTGTGCACATAAAAACGTGCACTGCATCGCGTATTACTCATATATTACATTGAAAATAAATTGCAAACACACACACACATGCGAACACACAGCATTACACAAATTTATGTACGACAATATCTAAGACATAAACTGACCACCGGATGTTCAATACCATAAATTCGATATTGTTTTAATCGTTCCAAAATGCTGATTTTGATCATCTTCAAGCTTGGTTCGTGTCTGTGTGTGTTGGTTTGAATGAAGCACATTTAAGTAATATCAGGTAGGTAATATTAACTACAACTACTGTACTAGTCATGGTTACTAAATATATAAATATATATATATATGTATATATATATATATATATATATATATATATATATATATATATATATATATGTGGGTTTTTGAATTAAATAACGAAACTCAGGTATGGTGAATATATTTAAATTTAAAAGATTAAATAAAATTAAATAATATACTAGTAATATGATGATATAATCGAACATTAATAAAAGTAATAATAATATAAATAATGTAATAAAACAATTTCGTCTTAGTTTCGTCTTGCACACGTCTTCTCGTCATCGACACTCTGCTCGTATTCTGACTCTGTCCCGCGCGCTTCACCCATCCATCAGGACCGGACCGGACCGGCCCCACATATATATATATATATATATATATATATATATATATATATATATATATATATATATATATATATATATATATTAGGGTGTTCATAAAAAAATAATTTTTTACGTACTTTATAAAATGATCTTAATTTTGATAAAACTAAAGAAAACCAACCTCATTTTACGATTAATAGAGGAAGCTTTGGATTGCGCAAAATTGTTTTAAATTATTTTGAGCAATGCTATAGTCAAAAAATATAAAAAACCAGAAAATTTATTTTTTTCAACCTCATCGTCAACTAAACTCATCGTCAACGTATCAACGTGAAGTTTTGTGTATAACAAATCATAAAACAATGAATTTTTCAATTCCTGCATCAAAAACGTGTTATTTTAATTTCAACAAAATAATGCAATAAAAAAATAAACATAAAAAACACAATTTTTCGACATTTATAGCTCTTGCGGCAACACTTACCCACTATTAAACTTCAAATGAGGTTGGTTTTCTTTAGTTTTATCGAATTTAGGATCGCTTTATCAAATATGTGAAAAAAAACTTTTTTTTAAGAACACCTTTATATATATTATAAAAAATATAAAAAATTATAAAAAACTTATTTAACTGTATCGAAAAATTTGGTAGGTTAACAATACCTCAATGTAATATGTGACGGTCGGTAGAAAAGTTAAAAAAACATTTTTTATCATCTAGCTGTATTATTTCACAAGATGCGTAGCATCGGAACAAATACAAATGTCAGTAGTTTTCTTATTATTATTTATTATTAGCATATTTCTTTCTATTAAAACTGTAAGTTAGAAATAACAATAATAAATAAAAATTTATTAAATAATAGTAATATTAAATATTAAGTAATAGTAATATTATTTAATAAAAAGCTATGAAAACCGATATTTCAATTTTTTTATATAAAATTTCTACTATAAATAAAAATGTCCAGTCCAAATGTTTTCATTCACGCTACTAAAGTCAAGGGATGACCATCTCATATTTTTTAACGTATGGACATCGGAAGTGCTTTAATGATGCCATAAATTGTGTGTTATAACCGCACCCTACAAAATATACGCTTCAGTTTTTTTCCCCCTAGTTTTTCGATTTCTATATTTTCTTCCTTCTAATTTAAAATTTTAACGGCTGTATAATATAGCGTTTATATTGCATATTTATTTAAGCACAACGAATATAATTTATTAGAATTATAACTAAAAATTTTTATTTATTATTAAATTGTAAATTAAAGTTTAATACAGATTTTTACCTACAATCATATCATATATGATAAGGGAGATATAGGAATCATACCGAATTTGACATATAAAAATTTTTACAGATAGGTACGAATTAAGCTTATACAGTAACATGAATATCAACTGTTTTTAGCGTGATGTCCATCTGTCGGACATCCGAAGCTTGAAATAAAATTTTATAACAATTCCTTCAGCCGAATTTGTTCTACAAATATCCACAAACCGACAGACGGATATCACACTAAAACAGTTGATTCGTGTTACTATAAGAATAATTCGTGCTTATCTGTAAAAATCTCGATACGTCAAATTTGGTATGATTACAATACCACCCTCATTATATGTGATATAACGGTCGGTAAAAAATTAAATGCATTGAAAATGTTAAATTCAAACATTTAAACGCAAAATTATTTCGAAGAAACTCATTTTTATTTTATAATACTACAATACTCTCGAAATCAAAAATTTGATTAAATTTTCATCCATTGAATCATTACCAAAGCCGCCTACAATCTTATTTGTCCCTTTCGAGAAGCATTCTCATGTCTAAGCTCGATCAAAGCTCTTCGGTCTCAAGAAGGTTTCCATGTTTTTATTTATCATTGAGAACAGCAACCTTCATTCGCTGCCCCCGAGAGAAGAAATCATCGCACTCGTTATCCCTTCAGGCAACCAGAGAAACCCGTCGGTTCTCTGCGAAATTTTCAGAAAGACCTTTCTCCCTTCCAGACCATCAATGTTGGCTCTGGCATCAATTTTCAATTTTGGAAATATATTATCGTTACGTATCACTGAATTGATAATAATTTTATGTTTCGTAAATATCAGTGACTGATGTTGCAGATTTTATTTGTTTTAGTAAAAGTTTTGACTCAGCGATATTTATGTTTATGTATGTATTTTTTTTATTAATATTAACAACAAAGAAAAAAATTATTTTATAAAAAGAACAAATTATTATTCATAGTGTATGTATTGTAAAGTATCATTTAGATTAGACTGCCGTTTTAGATTTAGATATACGCAAAAGCATAAGAATTTGATCAATTTAAACACTTGACGTTAAAACTAAAAGTGTGTCAAGTGTTTTGATTGGTCAAATTTTTGTGCTTGTGTCTAAAATAAAAATGGCAGACTGGATGAGACTTCAGAAAGCATGTACGTATAACAAAATTATATATTATATTACGATTTAGCAGAAAGCAATCTATTGTGCTGAGCCCAGATTTTGAAAGGCAGTACCAAGGCAAAGTTATCTTGGCGAAGCATAAAAATAAAAAGAGCATTCTGCTCCAAGTGACGTATGTTATTTTCCTTCAGGTGTTCCAAATGAAACCAAACTAAAAATATATATATCAAGTAACCTTAACTTTAACATAGTAAAACATCTTTCAAAACTCATTATATTAAAATAAAACTGCTTTAGGCTAAAGTTCTGTATTAATATTTATTTAAAATCGACATTTCGACGAACTCAGCGTTCGTATTCATCAGAAAAATGAAAGGCGGATGTTGAGTTCGTCGGAACGTCGATTATAAATAAGTATTAATACAGAACTTTAATCTAAAGCAATTTTATTTTATCCTTAACTTTACTAACAATTATAAATTATATTTGATACATAATTTATGAGAATTAATGTTACTTTTGTCGAATATAAAAATCTGTTGTACATTGTATTTCTACACTTCTTTACACATTTTCAACAATCAAATTTAAATTCTAGCAAAAATACACAATACAACTGTTAATTAACTTAACTTAATAATTTTTAATATAACCGTCGTAGATGTCAGATTCAATACACTTGATTAAAAAAAATACACAGATTAAATACACTTCTTTGGTCAAATATGTAGTTTCTGAAAAATCTGGCGGTGTACATTGCATTTCTTGCACATCTTTTCACATTTCCAATAATTAAATTAAATTCAAGCGAAAATAAACATTACTACTAACTATTATCAATTAACTTAATTTAACTTGACTATATAATTTTCGATATGGCCGCCGAAGATGTCAAATTAAATATTGTTGATCGTGTTTCTTTAGTAAAATATGCAGTTTCTAACAAATCTGGATGTACAATTGCATTTTATAAATTTTTTACACATTTTCAATAATCATATTCAAATTCTAGCAAAAACATATAACGTAACTCAATTAACTTGACTTAATATTTTTAGTATGGCCGCCGCAGATGTTAGATAAAATACACTTGACGATATAGTCATGTTTGGTGCTGCTACCAGTGTGATAATAATGTACATTAATAGCTGTGTTTTTTTTACCGAAAAACTCAGCTCATCAGCAAATATCAGTAACCTTGAAATAATAGCTGTTTTATTTATCGTCTCGTAAATGAGTTCGAAGTGAGTAAAGCCTCGATTTCATGCTGGTGTTGCTGGCGTGGCGTAGAAAATCCGACCAATAGGATTGCTCCATGTCAGTGACTCACACCGAGGCGCAGCGTCGCTGGCGTAGCGTTGAAAGTTCAAAAATTTTAACTTTTGATACCAGCAACGCCTGTGCGCATGCGTACTAGACCGAAAGCCACTGACAGCTGCGAATAGGTTAAGAAACATTTCAGATTTTATTTATAATAATGGATTTCACTGAAAAATTAATTATCGCTGTTGAAAAACGCGAACCAATTTATAATCTGCTATTATAATCTAATTGTTTCCTTAATTTAAAAATTGGTCTAATCCACCAGCGCTTTTCATTATATAATAAACTATTATAATACAGATACAAAAGTACTATTTTTTTTCTCCGATGGTTATATAGCGGCATTTTCGATATTATATTTACAGATATAATTTAGGTTAGGATAACTGTCAAACCGGCTAACGCTACGCTAGCTACACTTACCATGAAAACAGAACATCACAAACGCTACGCCTCACACGCCACCCCAGCGATGCTTGCAACACCAGCATGAAATCGACGCTTAAATTGCTTCCCCCCTTACTGATACTGAGTTTGATATTTAGCTAGTGCTTCGCTGGGCTGAGCTGAGCGCACATGCGCAATTCAAATTTTCCCAGTTTAAGATTTGATAACGTGTTTGATACGTGGACATTTACATTTAAATATTTTATTTTGAAATCAAACAATAGATATCCAACGAGTTGCAATAAATTATCAACGCAAACAACAGAAATACATCTAATATTTTAGGTTATATCATATGTGGAACTTAGATTTTAAACGTCACTTTCAAATAAACTGTTTTATTTATCAATACAACTCACTCAGCAAAACTCAGCTCAGCTCAGCTCATTTAAAAGATTTACTGATCTGAGTGGAATGTAAAAAAAAACAAAACTATTGTATTAGTAACATAATAACCTCCTTGTACATAAGCAAGATAGCAACATAATATCAATATTTTGATACGCTTGAAGAAAAACATATATACCTATTCATTCAACGATATAAATAAAATAAAAGTAATATAATATATATGCCATTAAAAATGAAAAAAATAAAAATTCTTATATTTCATAGGTATATAATGGTTAAAAACCGTAAAATGATATTTTTGTAAAAAAAAAACAGTCTACAATCATATCAATTTCAGATCGAAATATTCGTATATGAAATATTATATTTGTGTAAAAACATATCTTAAAATTATATTTTATTATCAAAATATATTTTAAATGTGTTCAGTTTCTGTTCAGAAAAATATGTGATCAATTCAATTCCACTCAATAGAGTAGTAGTAGTAGTAGTAGTAGTAGTAGTAGTTTTACCACTTTAACTGCAAGGAAAAGTGGTATAGTGTTC
Organism: Clivina fossor; assembly: GCA_963966155.1. Lineage (NCBI taxonomy): Eukaryota > Metazoa > Arthropoda > Insecta > Coleoptera > Carabidae > Clivina > Clivina fossor. The sequence continues at coordinate 17,459,665 of OZ014553.1, read as the reverse complement.
GGTACGGTGTTTGTCAAAATTTTAAAAAAAAATTATAAGAAATCAATAATACTATAGAAAAATAGCCATTTAATGAAGTTCCGTCATGAATTCCTAATTCAATTTACAATAACAAAGTTGTGTTCCATCTTTTTACCGACCGTTATATCACATATAATAATGGAGGTATTGTAATCATACGAAATTTGACATATTGAGATTTTTGCAGATAAGTACGAGTTAACATAGTAAAAAATCTTTCACAACGCATTATATTAAAATAAAACGACTTTAGGTTAAAGTTCTGGATTAATATTTATTAATAATCGATGAACTCCACGTACTCAACGTACGTCTTCATCAGGAAAAAAGATACGATACTTCGATTATTGATAAATATTAATACAGAACTATAACCCAAAGCCGTTTTATTTTAAGCACGAGTTAAGTTTACAGTAACATCAATCAACTGTTTTAGCGGGTTACATTGTCTATCTGTCGGTTTGTCTGTGGACACGGATTGTTATAAAATTCCATATTTAAGCTTCGGCGGTGAATATTTCAATTTGATCAACATTTGGTAAAGATTTGCTGCCAACTGGAAGTAGCAATTTACTGATGTCCATGGTTGGACTGGATAAAAAATTAGGGGAAAAGTTTTAGGACAGAGCCACCTTACATCCCAAATTTGTTCAAATAAGTTATTTTTTTATTCTAATTTACATGGAAATGACATTACAGAAAAATAAAGATAAATTGTAAAAATGACGCATATAAAATTAAATATAATTCTTTATTTAAATCTAAGTTAAAGGACGATTTAATAATTGACTTTTTTTACAAATTGACGTTTTTAGAATAATCAATTTTTAAATTTTTGCAAAATTCAGAGATCTGTTTAATATTTTGACTATTGCCGGTCACAGCCCATAGTGATGATGTCCCACCGGGGAAAATCCGGTGCCCCGATGGACCAATTCAACCCTGCTGATGTCACTTTTATGGGTTTTATAAATATTTCGCAACAGAGAAGATATATTTTGAAAAAAGAAAACAACTTTTATTTGGACTATTTTTCAATACGGCTCAATAATTTTTCATATTTTTATGATTTATAAAATTCTGTAAATAGGTAGCAGCATATTTATGTTTTTAGTTACCATGATGACTACGGTAGTTGGTGTTATACAAATTTTTCTATTTATTTAATACGATGACGATCGGTTTAATTAACAAAATATATTTTAAATGTGTTCAGTTCTTTTCAGAAAAATGTACGTTTGATTCAGTTCCGCTCAAAAGGGTAGTAGTTTTACTAATTTGATAGCAAAGAAACGTCAAATTAATTAAAAAATTAATAGTTTCCGTAATTTATATGATTTGGAAAAATAATTTACATAAATACCTTTAAAATATTTGTCAAAACATTAACATTTTATGTATGTAACTTCCATCTTAACACAGCAAAACAATCACGCATCGCAATGTAGATAATACAAACACACTCGAACAATGCTCCTGTACTGTACAAACACGTAAACAATCATCTATGATGACATTGAATTGTTCTACCTTAATATACAATTAACCCATGTCACATATCTGAACACGAAATTTCCATCTTTATAGTATGATGCGTTATGCTAACATTGCGGCGTATACATATGTTTATGGCGTTTGGTCAGCTTGTGTTTGCATATGAATTGACGGCAATAACCAACCGCTCTTTAAAGTCATGGTTAAATTTTGGATCTAGTACGGTTTGGGTTAGAGTTTGAGTTATATATATCTCGCAGGTTATGTAGCTATGTGCTGAGGTTTACTGTCTTCTGACTGCCGCATAACTCAAATGCCTTATAGTACTATTATTGGTGTTGCAGATTTGGAATTCTGGATTACGGATTCTGACTGTTTGAATGTGAATATGTTCCGAATAGTAGTGATTGTGTTCTGGATTAGAAATGTGTACTGATTAAAGTTAAAGTGTGGTCAGAGAACACAAACTCACATAAATAAACCAGTATTGAAAAAAAACTCTATCATGTTAAAAAAAAAATTTTGTATATAGCTTGATTTTTACATGAATAAGATTGAGTCATTACTTACGTCATCAAAAGTGATGACGTCAAATTTATTCTGTTTAACATAGTAAGAAATCTTTCAGAACTTATTGTGTTAAAAAAAACAGCTTTAGGTTTATGTTCTGTATTAATATTTATTAATAATCGATGTTTCGATTAACTCAACGTCGGTCTTCCCCAGGAAAACTGATACAAGTGGCATTTACAGTAAATAACAAAACATAGAAACAAATTAATAGGTAAGAAATAAGTAACTAGATCATTAAAAAAATTATAAATTTTTAATTAATGAAAGCCAAATTATATTTAAAACAGTGCCTTCACAGTGGCTTCCATTAATTAAAAATTTATATTTTTTTATCCTACTTGTATGTTACTTATTTTGTTAGGTCTAGTAACTTGTTTTCCAGTTCTCTTTATTTACTATAAATGTTATTTATATCAGTTTTCCTGATGAAGACGGACGTTGACTTTGTCTAAATGTCGATTATTATATATATTTTAATTATTAAATATTATTAAATGTCAATTATTAATAAACTACTTTAGGTTAAAGTTCTGTATTAATAAATATTAATACAGAACTTTAATATGAAATTGTTTTATTTTATTCTATTTACATTTGACTACATTTGTGATTTGACTAGGAGGGGGTAAACACTTGTACACAATCTAATGTACAAATTAATTAAAATTTTTATAAAATTCTCTAAAATTCCTTAAAAAATTTAATAATATTCTTTTAAATCCCTTAAAATCTTAGTAAAAATTCTTTAAAATCATGGTAAAATCAATTAAAGATTTTCATAAAATAAAGTAAAATCCTGAGTAATATCACTATATAAGCTTAGAAATTTCGTATAAAGATTGTAAAAACAAGATACAATTACTACAACCTCAACAATTATACTTAAAATTTGTACAATCCGGTGTAAAAATTTGAGAAAATAGTTTTTCCTTCGAATTTGATAAGTAAAAATTGCCATTCAATGAAGTTATGTCATGCAAAACATCATCAATTATTCGTGATATAAAAATACATGCACAATCCAGCTATTGTAAAATATAAAAAATCTACAGTGACAGTCAAGTTACTAGGTAACAAAATAAGTAAGTACAAGTAAATAAGTAAAAAGAGATAACATCAATCACTGTGAAGACACTGATTTAAATAAAATTTAACTTCCTTTAATCAATAATTTAGTAGTAACCTAGTACCTTGTTTCCCATGTTCTGTTTATTTATTATATATGTTATATGTATCATTTTTCCTGATGATGATATGCATAGAGTATATCGATTTTTAATTAAAACTTATACAGAACTTAATAACTAACGCCTTTTTTATTTTAACATAGAAAAAGTTACTATGTGACAAAAAAAAACTAAATTAAAAAATTTATAAATTATTAAAAAAAAAAATTATAAATTATTAATTTCATTTAAATCAATGCCTCCACACTGATTGATAATATCATTTCCTTTGTACTCGTAACAACATGTGAATGTAAGACATTTAAGTATAAAAGTAAAATCGAGTTTTAATAATTACTTGGTTTAAAAAGAATTCTCAAACTAAGCTATATATTTTTTCACTACCTATTTCACGAAAAAAAAAAAGGGGAGATTTAAATCTCGGAGCATTAAACCCGATGCTCAGTTTTTTTTTCGGAGAAAGTTGCGCATCGTATCGGCTGCTTAGTGTCAACTTTTTTCAGTGCTGCCATCTCTTGGATCGTAATATATTTTTATATAGGCTGGTTTACACGTGACAAGTTTTTTCGAACGAATCTTACTATAAGATCTGATTTGCACTCACACACATATTTTCGTATTATCCGCATTTTCTAAAGTATAAGAATAAGAAAAAATATATATAAGACGTGAAAACGGGAAGTAAAATCAAACGACGGTTCGTCGCTTGTTTTGAATAAACAAACGCCAAACAAAAAAAAACAAAAATACAATGACTATGGTTATTGCATATGGATCGGAAACCTTTCTGAAAAAAAAATTATGAAAAATAAAATTTAAAGAGCAACAATTTTTATTTTAGTAATCTCAGTATCTGCAATATTTATAAAAAAAATTGAAACTAATTCTAGAATAAGTTTGCATTAATAACATTTCTAATAATATTAGTATAATTAGCAGGGTTGGGCTAATTTTAATCATTTAATTTAAATCAAAATTTTAATCGTATGATTTCTTTAATATTAATCAATTATTTATATCAATTTTAATTAATTACTTTTTAATTTCTAATAATTGTTTAATTAAAATACAAATAAAATAAAATATAATATATACATATTCTTTATAATCTCTATTGAGTTCTAAAAATAAATTTTCTATGCGCTTTTATGGTGAGAAAGTTATGGATACAACACATTGAAGCAATAGAGATTTATAAAGAAAAGTATAACATGAATTACTGTGAAAACAATGAGTTAAATAAAATTTGGCTTCTATTAATTAAAAATCTACAATTTTTATAATCTAGTTACTTATTTGTTACCTAGCAACATGTTTCTATGTTCAGTTCATTTACATCAGAATTTTAACCTAAAGCAGTTTTATTTTAATAAAATTAGTTCTAAATTTTTTTTACTAATTTAAAATGATAATAATTATTATTTTAATACAGTACGTTCTGAAAGACTTTTTACTATGTTATGATAATAATAGCACCTCCACCAATTTGCACATATTTTAATTAAAATACTATTACTTAATTAAACAATTTTTTTCTCTGTACATTTAATAGTAATTAAATGAGTTTTTTTACAAAGAGCCTATAAGGATCTCAGGGGAAAAGTGACAAATACGGCAATTTATAAGTTTTGAGATAATGCCGTATAAAAATTAGAAATACCCAGTGACGAATAAGCATCCAATGACAATAATATTTATTCAAATGGAAAAACAAAATAATCTTAAAGAATATTCACTAAAGTCTTTGGCCCGTATTCTCAACTCTTTTGTTTATGTTTATGTCCTTTTATTTTCTACCTCTTATTAAATATTTCTATTTTTGATATATATATATTTTGTTATATCTAATATTATAAAATTCAGATAAACTAATTAAAATTGCTTAATAAGTAATTTTAAGTAAACTTCAAAAGTATTTTTGACAAAAATCACTTTTGAAAGTGAGGTGAGAATACAGGCCTTTATGGTATTATACAACTATATTACAATATGAAAATATTTTAGCTTAAATGTTGTTTAACTTTAATCTTAGTTAGAAAATATAAGTTAAGTAACCGAACCCCAATAATAATTTAAAAAATAAATAATAAAATATAAACTACCCAATTGATTTTCGATTAAGAGAAAACTTTAAAACTAACAACATAATGTCGCAACTTAAACAACAATTTAATATAATTTACAATTCACCCTTTTCTAGATTGTGGCCGACCAACACAAGAACACAACCACAACTTTAAAATTACGAGCTATTTTAAGTGTTATTAAGGTCACAATAACCGTTGAAAATGGTCCCTCATCTTGTCCTTACAAGGGGCTGTAAACAAACCGTTATATACAACAAACTTACAGGTAGGTAGGGTGTCTTAGTGTAAACGCAGTGAAAACAGTATTAAAGCAGTATTTTTGCTTAATTACCAAACGGGGGTAGAGTTTATTGCATTTTTAAAAATGTAAATTAAGTTAAAATATGCTAGCTAGCTTACGCCAGCTGTCCACAGCTAGGGGGTTGAATTTATATTAATATTTTTTAGGTTAGCTCGCTGACGGACGAACGATATTTGAAACGATTATTAATTAAGTGTGCATGTCAACGATTTAATTACCAGGGATGTAATTGCGTATTAATAATAATGTATACTCGACAGAATTAAATTTAATACTTATACAGTTTAGTTTTCAAATATTTGATTTTTATGTAGTTTTCTATTTAATAGTATATACATAAGGGTGTAGCATAAACTCTTTTCATTTATGTAGAAATTAATTCAAGTATAAATAAAAATAGTATTAAAATAAAAATCATTAAGATTAAGTTTTAGATATATTTTATTTAAAAATCGACGTTTCCATATACTCTACCTGCAGGGGCGTAGCAAGACCTTTGTGGGCCGGTGTGCCACTGGGATTAAGGGGCCCCTCTCTACTCCTTGTATTGTTTAAAATTTTAATGTTTTTTTGGCTTATTTTAAGTTGTAGATGTCATTTTAATTTTTAAAATTTGTGTCTGTTTGTGCCTTATTCGAAAAAAATTTTCAAATAAAAGTTGTTTTATTTTTATGATAATCAAAATTAATTAAAATTATTTTTTGTTAAAATGCAATTCTATATTCTCAAAATTAATAAATTAAAGTAAAATGCCTAAAGAAACAACTTTCCAGGAAATATATATGTATGTACCTAATAATGTTGGCTTAACCATAGACAAGGAATGTGTGAAAATTTTCGATTTAATAGTTCAGAAAATAATTTTAGGATAAACGTTTTTAACGCTATATTAGATATTATAATTTCACAATTAAAAGATAGATTTTCAAGTTTTACGGAAATAAATAAATTATTTGGAGTAATTTTCTCAGAAAATTTAAAACAATTATCTGATGATAAAATAATTGATTTATGCCAATCTTTACTAGACAAATATACTGACGATTTAACCGCAGATTTTAAGACACAGATATTATCTTTTAGGAAAACCTTTAAAAAACAGTTACAAAATATTAATTCGGTATTTGAATTAAGAGAATTAATATTTACAGAATATTCTATTCTTAGTTTGGCATTTTCGAAACTTTGTACCGCTCTTATTTTGTTCTTAACATTCCCTGTATCAACTTGTAGCGCCGAAAGAACATTTTCAAAATTAAAACTTATTAAAACATATTTAATAAACTCTATGGGGGAGAAGCGCTTATCAAATTTGGCGATTTTGAGCATTGAAAATGAAAGAGCACGTAAATTTAATTTAAGTGAAATAATTAGCATTTTTGCTTCAATGAAAGCGAGAAAAGTTAAGTTTAGTTAAAGTTAATGAACTATCCCAAGTAGCACACGAAGCTGCAAATAAGCTGCAGTGACGTTACTGCAGTAAAAAATAATAGCAATTTGGCTACCACAGCTAGCACCGCAACGTTATAATACAGTTATTGTCGAGATGTCACAGCCATAGTGGTGAAACATTTTCTTGCTTTAGAAATGTTGTTACAGCGATTTAGCTGCAGCTAGTTGGTTATCAATTCAATCAAAATACAGCCATTTAGTTGTCTATTTTTTGCGCTCTATATTAGCAATATAGCTTTGAAACGCGTATATAAAGCAATAACCTGTGCTTTTTTTAAGACTTTTAAGCAATAATTTGGCTGTATACTGTTAAGTTGTTTGACTCAAAAATAACTATTTGGTTACAATCTTTAGAATTGATACCTGTTTTCCGTCTTTCTACTTAAACTATAATGTACATAATATGTATAACATAGCTAACATTGTTATATCCAATAGGCAATAATATAATAGTGCTATAAGTTTTTAAAATCAGAATTTCATAGTCTACATTACTCAAAATTTAATGGCAACGTCATTTTATCGTTAAATATAGAGATGATACTTTGAAATAACAAACACGCTCCAAAAATATCAATAATTTAACTTAATTATTAATTAATTCGAAAGTTTTAATTTATATTTTTTTATTTAAAAATGTGACTAAAATTGTTTGGTATGCTTCTTAATGTAAAAATATTAAATTTTAAAATGTTTTCCACTTTGTAAAATTCATGAAAACTAGCAAATATAAATTTTAAAAAGTAAACAATTTTAGTTCACAAAATGGTTGCCATTTTCAACAGTTACATCGGCTGCTTCGATTAAAAAAGATGTCTGCATGTCTTTAATACAGAGATATAGCTCTTGCGGACGTAATAATATTAGGAAATATAACTCAATAACAGCAATTTGGATAGTAAAGTGATTTGACTATAACATTGACGTTAATATGCCTGTAATATACATAAAACGATTTTATACCCTAATATATAGTGAATATAGTCACTGTTGCTATATAGCTATGTATGCAACTATATTACAGCTATTTTGCTGCGTTAGCATTCATTTATATTTCTTTATAGCCATATTTCTTTTTGACAGTTTTGACTTAACCTCCGGTTACAGTTTAAGGCAATTTCTAATGATTTTCCTAGAGTAGAAAAACATTTTAATAAACATGTGTGCAATCCATTATGCCAGTATTGTCTGTTGCCCATTGGAGTAATTGTTACATTTTTTGGAGATTCTAATAATGTTCGCGAGTCTTTTGGTAAACTCATGTTAAACTGTGACAATATGTTTAAAAGTAAATTTATAGCGCTGTGACATATATTATAAGACAGTGCCCATTCCCTTAATAATTCTGGTAAATTATCTTTTTCGTCCTGTGTTGACTCATGGTCGTCATCATCAGATGCTGTATTTAAAAAATAGTCACTTCCATGGTCTTCATTCCTCAAATTTATCGAACACAACTGAACATCTTTAATTTCTTCTACACTCTCCTGTTGCAAAGTGCTTGGAAATTCGAAATTATTTGCAGTACATTGAGACAGAGTAGGTGTTATGGTTGTGATAAATTCATTGAGATTGGAAGATTGAATATTTTTATTATTGATTGTTCTTCTATTCTCTGCAAAACTTGATACCGTACTGGTTTGATGCTTTCGTATTTTACGGTAGTATGACGTACTGTATTTATATTTTTTCAATTTTTGCAGGTCGTACACTAACGAGTTTTTTTTCCATTTTTTACAAAATATATGTGTGCACAATTATACAAAAACAGATAAAATATGTATGCAGTCATTTAAATAATATAAAACATTTGACACTTAATTACCCAGATATTTTGCAGCTAAAATTGCATAAAATAAAATACTTCAACTATTTTGTAGTTTTTCTAAGCTGTAATAAGTATTTTATAACCAAAATCATTGACAAATTGTTATAGCTATGATTTGGTATTTATATTTAACTAAAAAATAAACACTGCAGCCAAAATAATATACAAAAGAGGATAGCTGTTTAGTTATTGTTTACTTGCAGCTGTAAAATAAATTTAAAAGCTAATAATACAGAAATTATGCTTAACTGTTATTCTTCTTTTATTCTTAGTTTTAAAACCTATTATATAACTAAAATTGTGTACACTATAGCTGATGCTGTAATTATGCATATTTATTAACTGAAGAATTAACTTTACAGACAGAAAAATGGCTGGGTGGCCAATATGGCTGCAAACAGTATTTGCGAAAACAATTATTTAGACAAAATAAAGAGACAAAATACAGCTTAAATAAAAGCTAATATACAGCGAAAACAATGCTGTCGCAACCTTTTCTCAGCCATATTTTAGCTGCATTTGCTAATTTTTCCAAACTGTGCTACTTGGGATGTTTGTAAACCTAAATTTTAAATTTGATTTGTACTGTATGTTTTTGTGTTTGTAAACTTAAAGGAATCTATTAAAATGTATTTAACTTACTATAATAAATTAATTTATATAATAAATGCATTTAATCCTATAAATGGTATTTTTTTCTTCTTTTTTGTTTTTTATTTATTACAAAATAATTAAAATAAACAAAAAATAGTAAGTATTAATAAAAATAAGGCCCCATTGGGCACTTTAGCTCGTGGGCCCCTCTCGCTCATGGGCCCGTGTGTATCGCACTCCTTGCACCCCCGGTTGCTACGCCTCTGTCTACCTGTATCATCAGTAGGAAAAAGTATACAAATGACATAAATAATAAACAGTAAAAAGTAGAAACAAGTTACTAAGTAAGTAATAAAGTAACTAGATTTAAAAACAACTTGTTTCTATGTTTTGTTTGTTTATTATACATGTTATTTGTATAATTTTCCTGATGATAATATACGTAGATTATATCGAAATGTCGATTTTTAAATAAAATATATACAGAACTTAATCTATTTACAATTTTAAAAATAATATGTTATTCACCGAACAAGTAATGATGGTTATTACTTAGAGTGGCGATTACGGCACGACCGACGTTCATTAAACTACACTGTAAAAAATATATCTTAAATATATGTAATTTTACATATGTTGTAATAGTAAAAATAACAACATTTTGTAATTTTACTATGAAAATTTACATAATATTACAATTTTTATCAAAAATACATTCACAGAACATGTAAAATTACATAAATTACAGGTAAAATTACATAAAATTTTTAACAGTGTATCTTAAGATACAAAATTTGTGGATTTATAAACTTATTTACTTCCAAAATACAATTTACTACTATAATATTTGACTGAATAATTTACTAGGTTCATTGGTTTATCTAGTGAATAAGCGTTTATTATTACTATAGTTACTGTAGGAATAAACATATTTACTTTCCAACTAAATTTACTCCATTGTTTATAAAACCGGAAATAATTGTAATAAAAAAAGAGAGTAAAAAAAAATCACACCTATCTACAAATTTTTCTATACATATACTTTAACAAATAAATGACTAACCTTTCTTGTCCGCATAAATATCTAACAAAATAGAACAAAAACTCAAGATAATGAAAAAAAATTAATTCAGTTCTTCGTTTAATTAACTTCCCAACAAAAAATAATACCAATTTAACTCCGAACCTTTCTTCAAATAGAGCAAAAACCATCACAAAACATATACAACATTAAAAAAAACCCTTCAGCAAATTACTACAAATAACAAAAAACTTATCATTCCCGACGGAATTAGAAATTTCGCCTAAATATTCTACAAGCATTCCTTTCTAAGCGTTACCCATCTAGAATTTTAAAGGCATTTCAGAATTATTTTAAAAGCAAACCAAACCATGTCAGACATTGTTCCTACGGGAGAATGGCGTGTTTCTCGTGCGATGCGAATTTATTTCACGGATGAAGAAATTCGGTCGGCGACGCAGCCATCTAACGGGAAGAAAGACAACCAGGTTTGTGTGTGTGTGTGTGTGTGTCATTATAGCTCAGGTGACATTAAACGACCCACGTAACAAATTGTCATTAAGTTATGTCGTTTGGTAATTAATCTTAAAGATACCTTTCGGACGCGATCCTAAAAAGGATAAGGGTGGGTTACTAGGGGTGATAATTAATCATTAATAAATGTCTGATCATATCAAATTAAATGAATTTATTGGTGTGGTATTTATTATCCAACTGCAAAAAATATTAATGGGTTCAAAACCAGTTTAAGATGTCAGTATAGTTATTTATGCATTTAATAATTTTCGCAATATACATATCTATTATATTGTTTAAACTTATTAAAATTTATTACTTTTTAATAAAAATTTAAAATAATTTTCTTGTATTGTATATTATAATTTTCTGATTAAGCACAAACTGCTGAATAATTTTGTCAGTTACTTATCAAAAAACGTATATATAATAAATATATTATTTAAAAACTGTAAGAAATAGCATATTACTCAACGAGTAAATTATAGTGGTATAATATACGCCACCATAATTGTACGTTTAAAAAATACTGTCACACAAACTTAAATGTTACATATTTTAAGTTATTCATCTGAATTCTATGTTCTGTACAATATTTTTATGATCGGAATACATAAACTGCGGTCGAAAATCCCAAGTTTGAATAACGAAATGCACGCTGTTTGCAGATTATCGGAATATAAGTGTTTTGGAGTATATTTTTGTGTATTTTATAGCATATTTTTAAAATTATTTAACACAGTAATTTTAAATGTGAACTTGAAATTAATATTGTACTGTCCTATTAATAATAAGCAAGATTACAAATTAATATAACCAAATATTTATTATGAAAATAGAAAATAGATTAGGTTAGATATATGATCCTATAATAATGGTGTATTAAATAAGAAAAAATATATGGAAAACATAGTTTTATTATTAGCTGTAACTTACATAATAATAAACATATACGAATTATTCCGACACGCAGTGGTCCGATTCTTATTTGGTTTTAGGTTGAAATCTTAATCCATTCATTTCTTTGGAAATAACCGGCGTGCAGTTTCGCTATGCAATATTTCGATAAGAATTTAAACCCAACCGCCGTACCAACTGCTGTACCATTTTTTTAAATGTTTTGTTTTTTAATTCTCCAACAGAGCATATCATGAAGATGGTGAAAAATACCTCCGAAAGCGTGACATAGAATCTTAAAAATGAGAGTTCCATTCGAACATCTAACTTCAATTCAATCCATTTTATTACATTCTAGTCGTGATATATATATATATATATATATATATATATATATATATATATATATATATAATTAAGTTAATCTTCTTTTGTCAGATATGCAGTCATTAATTTAAGGAAAGGAATTAATTTATAAACATATTACTTATATATATATATATATATATATATATATATATATATATATATATATATCTATGAAACCGCAGACTACGCGTTGTGATAGCAACTTGTTACGTCAAATAAATCAACAAATTTACAATGAAAAAAAAATCTGTACTACAATATGTATATTGTAGCTGAGATTGTAAATTGTATCACATATACCAACCAATGACAGATTCGTAAGTGACAAATTTCAGTATAGTAGTAGAAAAACTATTTTAACTTAATGGGTATTTTTGTTAATTGAATGTCCCCCAGTTTATTCAAACTCTATTTCGTTAACCTGACAACGTGTCATGCGTCTCAATTCCTCTTTCGCCAACCCTACAGTGTGTTTAAGGGTACGCATTGCAGATAACTTCATTTCACGCAACTTGCCGAAGACACACGGATGTTGCCCTTATTGCATTTGTGTCTTAAACCAGCAAGGATACACCGAAAAGGAACAAGAGTGGGAAAAGATAGTCATCATTCTAGCGGAATTGATGAAGAAACTTTCTCTTCAGAAAGTTACAAGAAAGAGGAAAAATCGAGTGAGAAAGATGGTAGAGAATGTTTGGCCACGATTGAATGAGGATGCGAACGTGCAAGAAATGGTTTTTGTTATTTACGTACATGAATTCTATTCTTACGCGACGGTTTCCTCAACCTTTCTAGAAAGTAAACGTGATTGGATTTGCAAAATTTTGGTTTTGAAATTATGCAGAATCTTTCGGAATGTATTTTATTTAATTATAACATTGATTTTAAAGGTAATATAAATCAGAAATTATTCTAAAAAAAGCTGTTTTAGGTTAAAGTTCTATATTAAAATTTATTTATAATCGACGAACTCAACGATCGTTTTCATCTGGAAAACTGATACAAATAACATTTAGGCAGGCCACACACTAAAGAAACATAAAACATAAAACGTGAAACAAGAAACATAAAACATGTTTCACAAAATAACAACACAGTGTTTTAAATGGGAATCAGCACATCAGCGAAATGCATTTCATGCGTAGTGATAAGAGAAACAAATGGTGTAGAAACATGTTGCATGAAATAGAGTCTGTTCTATATTTTTGTTTCACGTTTCGCGTTGTTTCTGTCATTGTGCATAAAAATTAATAAATTTCTTGATATTTAAGGACGCGTAGCTTCTAAACCGAAAGTGCTATTAAAAAATGATGCAAATAAAAGTTATGAGAAATTTTATTTTCTATAATTTTATTTCTAAACATAGAAACATTTAAGTTTAACATTTTTATTTCTGTGCATAAAAATTAATAAATTTCTTGTTATTTAAAAACGCGTAGCTTCTAAACTGGAAGTTATATTAAAAACTGATGCAAATAAAAGATGTAAGAAATTTAATTGTCTATAATCTTATTTCTATAGAATTTTTTAATATTTAAGCACAAATTGCACTAAATATAAAAACATTTAAATTTAGCATTTTTTTAAATCACTCTTATCCAAACTATTGTCGGTGTTCGAGTTAATTGTGAATTGAAACAAATTTGATTTTTGTTTCTTCAATTTGTGTATCACTGTACAAAAAGTTTCATATTTCGTGTTTTATATTTTCAGTTTCGTATTGCACATTTCATGTTTCACGTTTCTAGTTTCTCTGGTGTGTCTTAGCTTACAGTATCTAACAGGACATAGAAAGAAGTTACAACACTATACAAAATTTATGTAATTTCACATGTAATTTAAGTAATTTTACATGTTTTATAAATGTAGTTTTTCATAAAAATGTAATATTACGTAAATTATCACAGTAAAATTACAAAATGTTATTAATTTTACTGCTAAAACCTATGTAAAAGAAAAACATAAATTTGAAATATATTTTTTACAGTATACCAGTATAGGTTAGAAATAAATAACTAGATTATGAAATTTATAGTTTTTTAATGAATGGAAGACAAATTTTATTTAATTTAGTGCCTTCATAGTGATTATAATGTTATCTATTTATAGAAATTGTTCTATATATCTGAAATCATATATGAGTATATGAATATAATCGGGAAATGAGATTAAAATTTAGTTTAATATACGATAAATGTTAAGTTAATAATAAATTAAACTATGATCTTAATGTGGCAAAAAGTTAATAAAATAAAATAATTTCCATTAAACCACAAACAATAATACTAGAAAAGCTATATACGTATTTCGAAAGCTAAGCTTTTATCATCAATAGCAAAAGATTAAGCTAAAGTCCTAATCTGTGATCTAAGGTTATACAAATACTTAACGTACCCACTGGTCATAATATAAATGACATCGGTCAAAATATTCTTTCAATATTATTAAAAGAAATATTTGTAACTATTTGAAAGATTCATTCCCTCTACAACAAGTGAAGCACGGTCCTTCTGATATTAGATAAAAATGCTTTATGATATTAAATAAATAAAGAGTTGGTACATAATTATCAGGCTTTTTTTTAAACAATATTTATTATGAAAAAAGAAACATAACAATTCAACAATAACCTTTTTAAATGATTCAATTCTGATCGTAGTCACCATCTACTTTAATAACTACTTTCCATTTACTTGGAGGACGGTAAGTCACGGTTCTTTTTATTAAAAAAAGTTAGTAAAACAGCAATTTTTATTAACAAATAATCCGCCTACAGAAACGCCTAATAATTATGGTCAAACCCAATATTTTACGAGTATAATGAGATAAAACAACTAATTATAAATGTCAGAGATTTCTTTGTAATGAAATTAATTAATTTTTATCATGTCAAGCACAGAATATCCATTTGCCATTTGCAGGATAACACTTACAAAAAATATACTTGTACATATCACTTATTTTACGTTTTGTCTTCATTGTAACTAACGTAATAAAAACAATCAAATAACAAGATATTTCCTTAACACAACAAATACTTAAATGTCAGCTGAAAGCATACCGTTCCACACATCAGAAACAATAAACTAACATTGCACTGTTCCGGGCGTGTTACCGTTTTGTTTTGCAATAAAATTTCGGATGTACAACAGAGAGAGAGAGAGAGAATTCTGCATTCTGCGTTCTACGTATTTAGTGTTTCTCTACACATGGAAACTTAAGCAGCTAACTTATTAACTATATAGTTCTGCTTTGACTGCAATATGTAATTTAAGTTAATAGTTAGTATATAGTTTGCTAGCCACAACTATATACGAATTGATGCCAAGAAGTAAAGATCATTGATGATAGATGCATTCTACAACATTATAATACATACATACACAATCACGCCATGTACCCAAAAGGGTGTGGTACAAACTCTTTTCATCATCCCGAAATCAGTCGCCTCCAAACATTCCTATCCAAACAAGCAACTTTCGCTTCATCCACATTCATAATTTCTCTCATACATGCTCTTTTATTCCTGCTACTTGGAAACTTTCGCTCACGCAAAACACTCTGAATCATACCACTCCAACTACTCATCGGACGTCCACGCAAACGTATACCATCAAAATCATTCAAATAAATCTTTTTAACCAAACGTTCATTAGACATTCGCTCAACATGTCCGAACCATCTTAACTGACTAACACCAACTTTTGCTACAAAATTTTTTTCAATTTCACACTCATCATACACTAATCTATTTCGTACCCAATCTCTCCTATTTACACCACATAAACTTTAATTATAATTATGTATTACCTATATTTCCCGACTGATTGTTAATTTTTGAAAAAAATATTTATTTTTTTTCTTTATGTATCTGATATCTGATCTAAATTATATAATTTTATTTTTAAATAATGTTTCCAATTTTTAAAGAAAAAAATACGAAAATTTCATTTTTGTTACATTTTATCCGATTTCAATTAAAAAAAATTTAGAACAGATTCTTCAATAATCAATACCAAAAAAATTATATTTCTGCTATTGTTTGGGAATGATGTGTAACAAAACATAATTTTAATGCACATACATACAGAATTACGCCATGTACAGCACAAACTCTTTCAATTATGCAGAAATTTCAACCGGATTCTATGAAAAAATCAATTATGCATACTTTTTTATTCATTTCTTGCAGCAAAAAAAAATAATTAAAATATCAAATAAAAAATATACAAAGCAAGATCATCCACTATTACTCTTCTCAAAAAGCGAAAATAGTATATTATGTTATGAGGAGTAGAAATCGATAATAGACTCTTTTTTCGAATTTTGAAAACTCATATAAAATTAATTAACGACCTAAAACAAAACTATTTATAACAAAAATAACATTTTTAGACCTATGTTTAGTATATTAATATCAATCTGACCGAAACACGTATTCAAAACGGTGCTGAGTGCGCGCCATTTATGCGTGACGTCACCAGCCAGATCGCGAACGTAACGACATGGAGAATATTATGCTGTTGCATATCAAATTGTAGCTAAATCGCAGCCTAAACGATGCGCGATGAGATTTTCATGCGGAATTGCTCTGGAAAAGGTATGTTCATCATTTTGATATATCAATTTGACACATTTTCAATATGACAGCGAGATTCATTTTTTTCATAGCTATCTATGTTTATTTATATATAGGTATTTAATTTTTAAATGCGCGATTTATTTACACTTATTATAGTATAAATACATGTAAATCTTTCTCTCTCTCTTTATATATATATATATATATATATATATATATATATATATAATCTCTGTATTATTTCACTGAGTTGTAGTGTACGAGAGAGACAAAATTATATATGAATACAAAAAAATCAAAGTCTACTTATACGACCTGGCTGATGACGTCACGTGGGCACTTGACCAATCCCAAACCGTTTCAGTTAGGAGGTCAAAATTCAAATATTTTGGCCATTTCAATCGATTATTTTGATGAAACCAAACAGTTTAAAATTCATGTTTTTGCACATTTGATGTTTATATTACACAGGCAACATATTTAATAACAAAAAAAGACTTTTAATTTTTTTTGGAAAGAGTCTATTGTTGTATTGAACCCAAACATTTGTGGCCAACTAACACAATTTTTTTCTTTAAGCGTTCTAAACGAAACTAAACTAAAAATACGTGCCAAGTAACTTTAATCTCACTAACTGTTGTAGAATAGTATGTATTTGTTATGTACATATTATTTATATTTGTTACGTCATTTATGAGAATTAATCTTTCTGTGGTCGAATAGACAATTTCTCACCACCCCGGGCGGTATACATTGCATTTCTTGCACTTTTTCACACACTTGCAATAATCAAATTCAAGCAAAAATAAACAATGTAATAGTCAACTAACTTAATTTGACTTAATAATTTTTAATATAGCCATCAAAAATGTCAAATTAAATACACTTGACCGTGTTCTTTTAGTCGAATATGCAGTTTCTGACCACTCTGTACAATGCATATTGCATTTCTTGCACTTCTTCATACATTTTTAATAAACAAATTTAAATTCAAGCAAAAATAAACAATGCAATTGTCAATTAACTTAACTTGGCGTAATAGTGTTTTCAATAAGACCGCCGAAGATGTCAGATAAAATAAACTTGATGTTGTAGTTATGTCTGGTGCTGTCACCAGTGGTGTATATAGTAACTGACTGCTGTATAGTAATATCATTATTGTACTAACATAATGACATTTTTCTACATAGGCAATATGGTAACGTAATATTAATATTATGATACGTTTGAGAAAAAAAAGTAATTAAAATATCAAATAAAAAATCTACAAAGCACCATTACTCTGCTCAAAAAGAAATAAATGAATAAAAAAAGAGAAAAAACAACATACATGCTCACGCAAACATTACATTTGAATATGAACGCTAACCAACACTATATTCTATCCTATATATGTGTTATCTCTTGGTTTTGTAACAGTTGGTAGAAGTAATGTTCAACTGCCTCTAAGCAATTTATATTTTGCAGTCACCGTGAGTTTTCTCCATTAGAGCAACTTCAAGCTAATCACTTTTAGCTTTTGCACGGCGGCAGCGGGCGGATAAAAGCTCCCATGAGAGACACGTTTCGTATTCAGTTCTCATTTCGTTTTGTAACTGTAACCCGATATGAATTCTGTAGTTTGCGTGCTACTGTACGTTGTGGTTGTTATAGAAATAATTGATTCGATTGCATTTCTTTCATTTTGATTATGTGCTACTATTCTAATATATAATTTAATAATTTCCAACTTTGAATAAGATATGAAATTGTTAACTATGTGACAGGTTTTAGCACAGGGTTTAATTGGTTAATAATAATCTGTATGAAAGTATATTTAAATACCTTAAACATTTTATTTAAATTTATTGAGTATAATAAACAAACTTGAAAATTAATATATCTTATGATTACTTGGATAAATTTGGATAACAAACTGCATACATATTCGAGCAGAATTATAGACAGCGAAATTGACTAGTACCAATTTTGGCAACTAAGTTATCAACAGAATGAATACAAAAATTTTAACAAAGTTCAGATTTAAACTTTGGTAAAATGTATGTATTTCTTCCGATGATGATTTAACTGCCGCAATTATCCAATAAAAGATTTTTAGTAAAGTTGTAAAACTTAAAATCGAGTGTATTTATTATTTTTTATTTGTTTATACATTATAAAAATGTTTCACCTTCAAATGAAGTTTTTATTTCTTCTGAATTGAGTCTTCTTTAAATGATTATGAACAAATCCAAAATTAAAAGCTAAATCTTTCTGAACGTTTACTATACAATATAATACGTTTCAATCAGGCAGTGATATAATGAAAATTTTTAATATACATAGAGAAAAGACAGACAAGATCAGAAGAAGCTCGTACGAAATATTCAAAGTTAATATCCCATCCAATACCAATGGTTGAATCATAAATGTGCCTGGCTGCTTTTAATTATACCACGTCGGTACAGCCGTCCTTCTCTTATATCTTTCATCTTCTTCTTCTTCCGTTTTCCTTTCCTTTTCTCATTCGCTCAACGTTCTCAACTTTCCTCTCAATTTCTATATTAATAAACTTTAATATCGAGAGAACTTTGGTACGTGTCGAATTTACGTTCTAGAATTATTTCGAAATTTAATCGTAAGATAAAGGTGAAGGAATAAGAACGATTATTGCTTCTATTAACATTTGAATGAATGAATAAAAGATTTTTCAGCTAGTACAAAAAAAGTGTAGACTGATTATTTACAATTACAATGTAATTTTAATATTGTTACTATTATACATAGAAAAAAAATTTCAGAACTCATTATATTACAACAAAACGGCTTCAGGTTACAGTTCTGTATTAATATTTATTAATAATCAACGTTTCGACGAACTCAACGTAAGTCTTTTTCAGGAAAAAAAATACAAATGACAGTAGATAAACAGAACACAGAAACAAGTTACAAAATTGATAATATCAATCACTGTAAAGGCACTGAGTTAAATAAAATATGGTTTACATTAATTAAAAATCTATAAAATTTTATGATCTAGTTATTTATTTGTTACCTATTAAGTAACTTGTTTCTATGTTCTGTTTATTTACTGTAAATGTTATTTGTATCATTTTTTCTGATGAAGACTGACGTCTTATAGTTCTGTATTAATATTTATTAATACTCGACGTTTCGACAAACTCAACGTACGTCTTCTTCAGGAAAAAATATATAAATAATATTTATAGTAAATAAACAGAAACAAATTGCTAGGTAATAAAATCATAAACTAGATCATAAAATTTATAAATTTTGAATTAAAAGTAGCCAAATTTTCTTAAATCAGTCACTTTTAATCTAGTTACTTATTTTGTTACCTAGTAACTTAGTAACCTAGTAACTATAAATGTCATTTGTATAATTTTTCCTGATGAAGATGTAAGTAAAGTAAGTGGAGTACGATCAATTATTAATAATTATTAATACAGAACTATAACCTAAAGCAGTTTTATTGTCACATTGTAATAAAAATTTTAAATAAAATAATAGCAGAATTTACAATTAAATTTCCATTACCAGCTATAAATATGATAAAATATTCTAATCCGAGCTATTCATGAAATGCGCAATAAAAATAAACTTTTAATTGATTGACAATAATATGTAACTCCAGTAAGCTCTATTGATTTTAATTGAAAACCAAACGGTACACAATTAAAAATAACCAACGATAAACACATTATTGAATGTTACATTATAAATGAAACGGTATTTATGCAAAATCGGTTTAAAATAATGTTATTTATTTGTTTATTTTCATTTTTACAAAGTGCTTTTAGTTTGATTTTTGTTTAATGGAAAAATAAAACGCCCAAATTATGAAACATAAAAAAACCTTACCACAAATTTCCAAGATACATATATCTTACGCATGAATTGTTTTGTTATGTACATTAGAAAAGAATAAATATAGTATTTATTTTATATTCTTAATTACAAATGGCGTATTATATTAGGGTATAGTATTTCGTTTTTGCTTAAATCGCAATTAATTTTTTTAATAAACTAATTAAATCATTAATCAACTTTTAAATGAAGAAAAATGCATTGACGTTGCTGAGGTTTGAACCCGGGACTTTGAGCCGCAAAAGCAGAAAGTCCCGTGATCAAACTCTGGCAAGGTCAATGCATTTTTCTTCATTTAAGAATTGAGTAATAATTTAATTGGTTTATCAAAATAAATTAATGGCGATTTATAAAATTTGTTTACATTTTATATCCGGACAAGCCTATATGTCCACAATAGAATCGCCAGTTATCACAGAGGCATCGAATCAAATGAGGAGCAGACTTTCAAAATGCATTTTGTCCAAAATGTAAATTTTTTAGTTAGTATTACGTTCTATGCGCAAACACGCATCTTTTAAGACAAATTCGACATTTAAAACGCATATTGTCCCGTCTGAAATAAATATTAAAAGTTACTTGGACATTCAAAACGCGTTTTGTCCAATGGGCACGTAATGTACTTTCAGATTTAACCAAAAACATTTTGCCAAAACGCATTTTGAAAGTCTGCTCCTCAAATGTAAACATACGTCTTTATAAACAAAACTTCTCTTTCTTGTTACGGAGAAACACCACCCTCACACTTTCAAAACATCTACTTTTTGCATTTTTTGAAAGTGCGTAAAACGGTTTTTAGTGGAGTTACAACCACCAATACAAAGTTGTGTCAGAGCAGGTACTTACAAATCAGGCAGTAAATAACTAACTTCAAAGTTAAAGCGTTTTTTTCGCGAAACCATGTTTTTCAACATTGTCCAGGCGAGATTTTGGAAACTATCGATTTACTTCGCTTTACAAATTAAATTCTGTAAAATAATAATAATAATATCTCTTTTTTCAATTTTTTTATACGCTTTCAAAGTTTATTTCTTACACTTTTTTAAACAGCTGCTATTTTCGTAATTTTTGAAATTCAAAAAATCTGCCGTATCAAGAGCCCGGATAAGTTGCCAGGGTTTTTTTTTGACTTTTGCTTATATTACATATCATTGTTTATAAAAAATATAACATACTAAAAAATCTTTCAGAACTCATATTAACATAAAACGGCTTTAGGTTGTAATAAAAATTAATACAAAACAACCTAAAACAGTTTTATTTAAAAAAAAATATTATATATTTTATTTCGTAATAAATTTCATTTTTATTTCTTATTTAAAAAAAAAACAATTATGTATCTCAAAAACTTGCTAATAAAAAATTGGAAATAAAAATCACACAAATATTGTAACGTGAATTTAAATTCGTGTCGGGGCCGTCCGAACAGTATTGGAAATGTATTAAAATAATCACCACCATATTTGCGATTGTATTTTGACTAGCATTTATTTACAACAATACTTAAACACTAAATAACAATAACTGTACAACAACAATGGTTAGCCGAGCGGAGCTAAACAAACAATTACACTATTTACATCTACCTATAATTAATCTTACAACTATCGAACTGACATGGACACAAGTTATTAACTAGCACCACATTAATACACTTGCACACATTTATATTTACATATTTATATCACTTATATATACTATTATTTATTTCAACGAGCTATCACCACCGACCCATTACTATTAGATCGATTACCACGATCTAATCAGATCGGCGCTTCAATGATAACTGCACACATTTATATTCACATTATTATTTATTTCAACGAGCTATCACCGCTTGATCCAATTACTACGATGTAACCAAATCGGCTATCTGGCGATAACTAACTGAGCCATCACTATTCGGCTCAACGGGACCGACTACCAACGACGCAACCATGTCGCTTATCTCATGATGACTAATCTCTCCCGTTGCTCGTAGCGCCTTATATGCTGCAACCAATCCTTCTCGAAAGCTTCTACAACAATCTAGAAGCCTAATGGAACCTTTGCACACATACATGCATACACAGCGCACACCGACATTACGTCACATAAACAGAATGTGTAAACACATTCCAATAGCGTGCCTCACTGCACGTATACACACACACACACATGTGCACTCACACACACATGCAAACATAATCACTCTTATGCAATCTCAGTTTTGTTACAATATATTTGTTTACTTGTAATAACCACTAATAAATCCTAGTTAACTTTTTTAATCATTTTGAGACATTTTTTCCAATCCTGTATTTGGTACTTTATTAAAATTATATAATTAACGAAAAAGCAACACTAAAAATTTATTAATTTAAATTAATTAAAAATAACATCCCACTGTAATATAAATCCAACCGTATTTCTAAATATACTCGTATTTATTCATCTCAACAAATCTGTGCGCCAGAAACTCATATAATTAAGAGTAGCAGCAAATGAACAATTAGCAGAAAATTAACAATTACTTTAATTAAAGAATTAACAGCAAGTGTTCCAGTCGTTAAACGCCGACGTAATTTTGAAATTATTTCGCACACACAAAATAGCTCCCGTTATATATATATATATATATATATATATATATATACTGGGTGTCCCATTTTAATCCGCCACCTGCAATAACTTTAAAATCGTTCATCGGACAAAAAAATGTTTCGGATAAAAAGTAAATGGTTTCGAGGGGAACATCTGATGCAGAGACCCTTGCCCCCTCTGGACCCCCTGGGGGGCGGGAAAGGGGGGCAACTTTGAAATCTTAAATGGAACACCCTATTTTTTATTGTAGATTCTGATAGGCCATTAAAAAGTATGTAAATTTTATTTTAAGACTTTTTTTTAATCTTTGATAGATGGCGCTGCAAACAGCATTTTTTTCTCAGTTTATCAATCTTTAATTTGAAAAAAAAAGTGTAACTAAGTACGATATTCAAGATTTTTTCAGTTCTTTGGGAAGAGGGGGGGCAAGGGTCACTGCATCAAATATCTTCCTCAAACCCATTAACTTTAAGTTAATGGTTTCGAGGGGTATAACTTTAAGCTAATGGTTTCGAAGGGATATCTGATTTAGTGACCCTTGCCCCCCCTCTACCCAAAAAATTGAAAAGAACTTGAATATCGTACTTAGTTACACCTTTTTTTTCAAATTGAAAACTGATAAACTGAGAAAAAAAATGCTGTTTGCAGCGCCATCTATCAAAGATAAACAAAAAGTCGTAAAATAAAATTTACATACTTTTTAATGGCCTATCAGAATCTACAATAAAAAATAGGGTGTTCCATTTAAGAATTCAAAGTTGCCCCCCTTTCCCGCCCCCCAGGGGGTCCGGAGGGGGCAAGGGTCTCTGCATCAGATGTCCCCCTCGAAACCATTTACTTTTTATCCGAAACATTTTTTTGTCCGATGCACGATTTTAAAGTTATTGCAGGTGGCGGATTAAAATGGGACAGTTCAGTGCGTAAAATGGTATTTTACTGGAAATTCGATACGACGAGTAAGAGATTTATTCAGCGCTTTCTTTGAAAACCGTCCCATACCTTCCGCTATGACTATTCGTAGGATAATTAAACAATTCGAAGAAACTGGAAGTGTGTTAAAACGTTGTAAAAATTGTAGAAAAATCAACGCAGAAGATCAGGAGGAGAATTTAAATCAAAATGCAATTAAAGAAAATACATTGAATATACTTTTGTGTGTAACGGAAAACCCAAATGTTAGTGTGCGTCAACTTGGTGCTGAATTAAATTTGCATCCTTCAACAATACATAAGGTACTAAAAAATGAAAAATATCATTCTTATAAATATTCCACGCACCAAGAGATATTTGAAGCGGATAAAATGGCTAGAAGCGAATTTAGTAACATTATTATGGAAAAATCCAATTTAGACAGAAACTTCTTGAAATCTATTTGTTTTACTGACGAGTCTACGTTTACTTTACACGGCGAACCTAATACACAAAACTTTAGAATATGGAGCCAAACAAATCCTCATTTAATGGTAGCAACACGTACCCAATATCCAGAAAAAGTTAATGTATGGGCTGGAATTTTTGGCAGGTGTATAATTGGGCCATTTTTTATTGAAAATAATTTAAACAACGAAAAATATTTGGATATGTTGCAAAATCATATTGGTCCGCAGTTAGAAGAGTGTGCAACTCAAGATAATGTTGTCTGGTATCAACAAGACGGATGTCCGGCACATTACAGCTGCAACATTAAATTATATTTGGATCAATGTTTTCCAAATTCATGGATTGGTAGAGGTGGTCCAATTAATTGGCCAGCTAGATCGCCCGATTTAGCACCGTGCGATTTCTTTTTATGGCCATATTTGAAGGAGAAAATTTATAAACGACATATCAAAAATCTTGTTGATTTGAAAAATGCCATTGTTGAAGAGTGCAATAATATAACACAAACACAATTAAGCTCTGTACGTCACGAATTTTATAACAGATTAGGTTATTGTTTGGCAGTTAATGGCGATTTATTTGAACATTTAATTTAAATTGTTAGTTTCGTTTTTGTTCTCCTATATCTTGTATTCATGAATTTTTCTGTTTTATAGGTATATTGAATATTGTAATAAATAAAGAAAGTTTTACGGAGTTCAGCTATTTACTATTTATTAAACTCTTATCCGACGTTTCACTGCACAACTTACAGCATCCTCAGGGATAAGTTTAAATTATTATAATAAATATATTAGGCATAATGCCAGTCATCTAATTCAAATGTATTGTTTTTATAACTTGAAGTTAATAAATAAATTAAACAATTACTTAAAATTATAATGGAGACATTCACAATTTAAAACCACAGCTAGTACGTAGTGTACAGCCGAGTAAAATACCCTTTCATTGTAATAAATAATAAATACTTAATACTTTTTATACTTAATAGCTTTTCATTTACATTAAGTTTATTCATTATTTTCAATAATAATAATAATAATAATAATAATAATACAGAACGTAACAATAAAATAAATACGATCTGTCAAACTCAAACTCCAGAAGAAATGAAATTATTTGTTTAATTTCCATGGCACTTTGATGTAAAGAGCGCAAAAATGGAAATTTTAATTTGCTTCTAATTCTTGATCAGAACATCCTATATTGATAAATTTGGCATCATTTGATGCATTTTTGAATTCTAAACAACTTTTGTATTTGTACTTTTGTTCTATAATAATTAGGGGAAAATTTATCACCAAATGAAAATTTTAGCATTGTATTCCCTATGTAACAAAAAAAAAGTAGACACCCGGTATATATATATATATATATATATATATATATATATATATATATATATATATATAGCTAACATGGTGCGACCAACTTATCAAGTTTTAAATAAATTTAATTCGTCGGACACTTTTAGGTTTTAGCAAGTCGTACAGAATTCAAGACAAAATCAATTTTGGCGAGATCATGAAAAGTAATTTTCCCAGTTCTATGTGTTGATTGAGACGAGAATTGAATAGGAGCTTTGCGGAGGTCTTAGGTGTAAATTGTAAATTTATATACTTTGAAAGTTTCGCAAGATTGAAATTGTTTATTTTGTTTAATGAAGCTAATGCAAGACAGCATCAGTGAAGCGCTTTCGACGATTTTAGTGAAATTGAATTTAAAATTATGTAAGCGAAATGCGATATTGATAAAATTTATTATGTGACAGCTATTTTTCTCTTTTTAATTTAATCAAATCAGAAAAAATCTACAAAATAAATTTTGCAGCGCTATTTTTTTACAGTGCATACATACAGGCAGCCGTAAGCCAGTGGTAGCGTGTTAGACACGGACCCCACAGGTTCCTGGTTCGCACCGCGCTTACATCACATCAGAAATTTAATATTATTTCTGGTATTAAAACCTTGTACCACTGAACTAATAAGCTGTAGGTTCCTTGCTTGGCTGCGAAAATGCTCACACAAAAATTAAAATTAAATATTATTTCTAGTATTAAAATCTTGTATCACTGAACTGATATCGGTAGGGTCTGAGTGATTCGGAACCGACTATAAGCTGTAGGTCCCTTGCTTGACTGTAGAATAACGACACGCACCACTGACAATGCAAGTCGAAATTGTTAAAAAAAAACTATAGCATAACTCGAGCATATAGCCAATATGTTCCACCTAGGAATTATGGAAACTGATGATGACAGTAATTAACTGTTTATTGAAATCATGGATAATGTTTTAATTTAGATGTTGTTATAACTTTTACAAAAGCGGATCAGATACGTATACTACATAAAAAAACGTTTATAGTTAATAAAGATTTCGATTTATGTTATCAAATTTCTTCCGTAAGTTATACTGTAAAAAAATAGTATCTTTCTTTTTGTTAATAAATACATTAGTATGTACGTTACGTATATATGTAAAATAATTACATACAGTAAAGATGGTTCGGACATGTTGAGCGAATGTCTAATGAACGTTTGGTTAAAAAGATTTATTTGAATGATTTTGATGGTATACGTTTGCGTGGACGTCCGATGAGTAATTGGAGTGGTATGATTGAGAGTGTTTTGCGCGAGCGAAAGTATCCAAGTAGTAGGAATAAAAGGGAATGTATGAGAGGAATTATAAATGTGGATAAAGCGAAAGTTGCTTGTTTGCATAGAAATGTTTGGAGGCGACTGATTTAGGGATGATGAAAAGAGTTTGTGCCACACTCATTTGGGTACATGGCATGATTGTGTATGTATGTATAGTAAAAATAGCCCTATATGTATATATATATATATATATATATATATATATATATATACATATATACACAATCACACCATGTACCTAAAACAGTGTGGCACAAACTCTTTCCATACATACATAGACACATATACACAATCACGCCATGTACCTAAAGGAGTGTGACAAAAACTCTTTCCACTATCCCGACTTTAACTAAACTTTAACTTCATCCAAATTCTGTCCACTATTCCAAGATTAGTTTTCCCTATACATTCTCATCCAGACAAGCAACTCTAGCTTCATCCACATTCATGACACCTCCTCTCATACATGCTCTTCTATTTCTACTACTTGAAAACATTCGTTCACGCAAGCCACTGTCTCAATTATAATACTCATCGGACGTCCACAAAAACATATTATTTCTGCAAATTAAAACAATATCTCTTTCTGAAATATTTTTCTACATACGCCACTGTGACACACGTGTAATGTATTAAAACGTAGAATTTTAATTAAAATTTAACAAAACTTTAACCTTTTATTGCAATTCTTTAATTTATTTCCAGTATTTATATAATACATGTATTTACAAAATAGAACAAAATTCCTATAGTTGACATTTCAGTTAAACTTTGCAATATTTACAAAGTAAAACTTTTCCTCGCTAGGAGAAACGGTCTTCATTTAAACTGAATTTATATTTCTTAAGTAATTTGTGCTGGAAGTTGGAAAATAAGAAAATAAAAACTAGTAAAGAAAAGCGAAAAATTCTAGTAAAGTTAAAACTTCCTTCACATAAAATCATATTGCGCTAGCTAAGTTAAAAGCACAAGCAGACGTTATATATGATATTACAGTGATAAAAAGCCAAGATATATGTGCATCGCGTACATCAAACTTTCGTTGGTTTGGTGTTAGCGAAAAATAAAAAAGAAAACCAACAGTGCTGTCCAACCGCAATTCATCTAACTACTGACAACTAGAGGAAAATTCTTGAAAGCCAGAACACGTGAGATCAATTTTCTTTTAAAGAAAACCTATCTTGGGTTTTATTATTATAAAGAAAAATATATAATTGTTTTTCTTATTTAATTCGAATTAGATGGCTAAATTTAAGATAATATGTCTATTTTTAATTGAATAAAACTTAATGTACGGTCGAGCAATTTTTATATTATTATTTTTAAAAAATACTATATTATTCAATGAGTGTGTTATGATAGCCATCATCATCATATTAGATACCAAGTACTTGTTCTGTGCTCATTCATTTAGACATCTTTCGAAATTGCAAGTCGTGCGTTCGCATAAAGCAGCGACGAGTTCCAGCCAGTAATATAAACTACTGATATTTTAATGCAAAGCAGTTGATCAACCTGTTGTGTCCGATTTTGTTTAATTAATGATAACTAAACGTAATAAAATAAGTAATTACATCATAAAATTTTATAGATTTTTAAATAACGGAAGCCAAATTTTACTGAACTCGGTGCCTTCACAGTGACTGATAACATCAATCACTGTGAAGGCACTAAGTTAAATAAAATTTAGCTTCCATTAATTAAAAATCTATAAAATCTATAAATCTATAAATAATAACTTGGTTCTATGTGCTGTTTATTTACTGCAAATATTATTTGTTTTATTTTTCCTAATGTCCTAATGGAAACAGACGATGAGTTCGTCAAAACGTCTATTATAAATAAATATTAATACAGAACTTTAACCTAATATAATTTAATATAATAAATTCTGAAGGACTTTTTACTATATTATTATTCTCCACAAATTTACAATATATACACACACACACACATATATATATATATATATATATATATATATAATATATATATATATATATATATATATATACACATATATTTATATATATATATATATATATACATATATATATATATATATACAGGGTGTAACAGAATAACTATTCCTAATTCTAACTGGAGTATCCTGGGCTCAGAATATGAAGATTTAATGCAAATCACTGAGATAAAATGTGGCTCCTTACTGAGCTACAGGGTGTTTTATATAAAAATTTAAAAACGATTTTTGCCCAGTACTTTAAAACTATTTGACGTATCCTTATCATACTTGGCAGGAAATATAGGTACCGTACCCCATACTAAATTATGTTAAATAAAAGTTTCTGGCTACTGCCAGTGGCGTACAACAGGGGCAAGTGAGAGGTTGATCCTTCCTAAATTCTACGCCACTGGCGGAATTGTCATTTTAGCACAATTTTTCGATTCTCCAATACTTGCTGTGTAAAAAACATACTCTTCCTTTGTAACGATAAAGTCACTGTTTTTCGAGATATTTAAAGTTAAACATAAGCTGCACCCTTGGGATTTTTTCAAAATTTGCTCAAAAAAATCTGAAAAAATTCAGTAAAATAGAGAAAAAAATTAGCTACATAATATCTAAGTAACTTTTTCTCTAACTCATTCTGGTTTGGGTGGAAAAATTATTGAAAATTAATATTTTTTGCATTTTATTTTTTTTATTTTCAATAATTTTTCCAGCCAAATCAGAATGAGTTAGAGAAAAAAGTTACTTAGTTATTATGTAGCTAATTTTTTTCTCTATTTTACTGAATTTTTTCAGATTTTTTTGAGAAAATTTTTAAAAAATCCCAAGGGTGCAGCTTATGTTTAACTTTAAATATCTCGAAAAACAGTGACTTTATCGTTACAAAGAAAGAGTATGTTTTTTACACAGCAAGTATTGGAGAATCGAAAAATTGTGCTAAAATGACAATTCCGCCAGCGGCGTAGAATTTAGGAAGGAACAACCTCTCACTTGCCCCTGTTGTACGCCACTGGCAGTAGCCAGAAACTTTTATTTAACATAATTTAGTATGGTGTACGGTACCTACATTTCCTGCCAAGTATGATTAGGATACGTCAAATAGTTTAAAAGTACTGGGCAAAAATCGTTTTTAAATTTTTATATAAAACACGCTGTAGCTCAGTAAGGAGCCACATTTTATCTCAGTGATTTGCATTAAATCTTCATATTCTGAGCCCAGGATACTCCAGTTAAAATTAGGAATAGTTATTCTGTTACACCCTGTATATACAAGTAAGTGTATGCCATTTATTTATTGTTTCTGTTTGTAATTGTATTGTTATTTATTAAACGTAGGTCCTGAAGAAGGTGGAAATCACCACCGAAAGCTTGACATTGAATCTAGAATGAGAATTTAATTTTAACATCTTACCAATTCGACTACTATCCCATAAAAAAATACTCACAATATAATTCCTAGTCGTGATCCTAAAGTTCATTATATATATATATATATATATATATATATATATATATTTACTTATATATATATATATATATATATATATATATATATACATATATATATATATATATATATATATATATATATATATATATATATATTACTTTTTACATGAGAACGAAGCAAAAGTTACTGGTCTAGATAGAAATGTTTGGTGGAAAATAATTTTGGCAAATAAGAAAAAGTTTGTGCCACACCCTTTCAGATAAATGGGGTTATTGTGTATATATGTATGTATTATTATTAACAAAAAATTTGAAAAATCAAATATCTACAGTTATACAAATCAAGTTTGATGTTTATTTAGATGACACATCTTTTTGATGTTGTCCAATCTATTCAAACCAGCAAAATAATTGTCCATCGTAAATAACATCGATACGATGATATCAGGAATATTCTAGATTTAAATGTGAATATAAAAAAAAATCGTCATTTCCCAATGTTCAGATATGAAAGGCTATCTTTATATTCTGTTGCTTCTGTATCCAACAGACACAAAAAAAATTGTCCGCATGTTTATATCAAGGGATCGAATGTCAACATTTTTTGCAGGTTATGATAAATTACAAAGTGTGTCACTGTACTGTCCAGATTTGTAATACATCTAGAACGATGTTACAATGCATCTTTTTATTAATGGACATCAAAATATGACAGTTATTCTGGTTTTGATCAAATATTTTTGAAATATTATTATTTAGCAATAAAATTTAAATTTTAAGCAAATTTATTGTATTTTATAAATATACCGTAAGTATATTACTAGAGATAATTAAATGAATTTTAATTCATAATTATTTAGATATATTCTGAAGTAGCTGCAAATAATATTATCGTCCTTACATGAATTCCGGTTTAACTAGAAATACACAGAAAAAATTTTCTGGACATTATATGGACTACAAAATATTTAACATAGTAAAAAATCTATCAGAACTCATTAGATAAAATAAAACTGCTTTAGGTTCAGGTTCTGTATTAAAATTTTATTTATAATCAACGTTTCGACAAAACTAAACGCTTGTCTTCATCAGGAAAACTGATACAAATGACATTGTATAAGTTTTCCCGATAAAGATGAGCGTTGAGTTTCATGGAAGCGTTGATTATAAATAAAATTTTAATACAGAACTTGAACCCAAAGCAGTTTTATTTTACAAGATATTTATTTAAAAAATTACAATATTGTAACAAAAAACATCTTTTTTTTACAAAATTGCAGTTATTAATATCATGTACTTATTAATTGTTTTCCTGCAGAGTTCACAGAGAAAAGTTTGCAAATAATATTACAAGATATTTTATTTTTAAAATTATAACAATATTTCAAGAAGTTGGTTCTTGTACAACAATTGCAGTAAAAAAATTAATAAAAAAATAGATAATAAATTAAATATTGTAAAAAATCGACAAATTTAAAATTTATAGATTTTTTAATTAATGGAAACCAATTAAATAAAATTTGGCTTCGTCGAAATTTTAAATAAACATTAAAGCAGTTTATTTTAATATAATGAGATCTGAGAGATTTTTTACTAAAGAAAGAAGTTAACAAAATACAAGTAAGTAAATTATAAAATTTATAAATTTTTAATGAAAGAAAGTCAAATTTTATTGAAATCAATGATTGATATTATCTTTCTCTTTATAAAGTTCTAATGCTTCTGTTATCAATTTACTGTTAATTTAGTATTGTTGGGAAGGGTCTTGCAATTATTATAGTATCTTCGAATTTTACATCATAAACATTTTACTAACGACTTTTAATTTAAACTAGAATTGTAACAAATAACACCTAAAAACCTATTTCTATCTGTTACATCTATTTTAGTAATAGTATTATTCAACAAGCGGAATGTAGCTTTTTTCCACGGTCATGTCTCTCAGGATTAATAGTGGAGTTTTACCACTAAAAGCTCTAGTTTCTTTGTGGTTAGCAAAAAGAGAGAGATTTTGCTTAGTTAAAGGCGGATCCACACATTCAGTATTCACCGAGTTCCGAACCGATTACTCGCCGAATCTCGAACGGGAGGAAATGGGTGACAAATATTTGCCCAGTGACGAGTACACTTATACAGAGAGGTGATTCTGTGACTTATGTAAACGCAATATATAAGGTCACTGTTTTCTATCTAGTGACATTTTGTGCATAATAATGATAATCTGAAAAAAATGTTATTGACTATAGATTCCGATAAGTTATAATAGTATGTATATGTTTAATTTAATATGTTTAATTCAATTTAATGATAAATATGACTTATTAGTCAACAAAAGCATAATAAAACTGAATTAAAGAAAAGTTACATTACTGTCTATAAGTTGATTTAGTAAATATAGAATTATAATGTACTTACTGTTGTATCCTAATCTAGTTTTAAACTAGTACGAAAAAGAAACAATACCTCCCCGTAGGTCATGCAATAATATTTGCCTGTGTTTCGCAACATATGACGTCATATCCATTAGATTTTCCAATGTCCAATAGTAAGTTTACTGTACGCATTTGACAAATCTGT
Organism: Clivina fossor; assembly: GCA_963966155.1. Classification (NCBI taxonomy): domain Eukaryota; kingdom Metazoa; phylum Arthropoda; class Insecta; order Coleoptera; family Carabidae; genus Clivina; species Clivina fossor. The sequence continues at coordinate 17,426,259 of OZ014553.1, read as the reverse complement.
GTGTTAGTATAGGTGTCTGTGGGTTAGTATAGTGCTCAAGCAAGTTACAGAATCATCTCTCAAATATGCGAACTTTGTTTTGTTTACTTTGACTTAGTGCCGACACAGTAAGGGAAAAGTGAGCTCGCTGAATGTACGCTTAGTTTCCGACGAACAATCCATCCACACCATTTGAGAATCGGCAAATAGTCGCTTGGGACTTTGCTGAACGTGTGGATCCGCCTTAACGTACAAACCATTACAAATATGATTATATATTTCAACCTCCTAACCGCATACATTCGTATATCTACTCCATCTTTGATATTCCATGCACCTCTACTTCTCGGACCTCTGACTGTTTTACGTAAATTAAATGTCTACATTATTAATAACATCATTTAATTTCGCTATGTGTGTGTGTGTGTGTGTTTTTGTTGAAAATGATAGTGGTTGCATACAGTTTATTTTATTAATTACGATTTTAATTTAATTCAATGCACTTTATTACTGTGATTATATTTATTTAGCATTAATATACAGTGGCTGGGACTATAAGCTCGGTTTTTGAGTGTTTTAGTTCATTATTCATATTTCATTATCATACATACAAATCATATAATATATATATACATATATATATATATATATATATATATATATATATATATATATATATATATAAATTGGTAAATAATTATTACGACTAGTACAAATAATTTAGGAAATGTTTAATGGGAATTATAGTCAGATTTGGATGATATTAAATAAAAACCTCAAATCTAAATTCTTAGCCGAGCTTTCGGTGTAAATTTTCACATTCTTCAGGAACTTGTTTTAAAAGATATTACTTGATACATATTTGATGAACAAAATTTTTCCTGCACAACATATTTTAATCTAAGCAGTCAATATAACTTAATTACTAAATATTATTTGGAAATGTATTATTAAAAAAAAATAAAAATTTTAACGCCAGTTTTCTCAAAACAAATTTGCCCAAAGTTGCAAATTCAGACAGCAATAACTGTTCAATAGTTTTCAGAATATTTTAACAAATTTTTTATTAATTCTGTACTCTTTCCAGTGACACTAATAACTCAATATTGACTTGGGTGAAAATACGGTTTTTTTTTTCTAATGCAGATCACATTTATCTTTGCAAGCACATATCTGCAGTTATAATAAAGGCAACATTTCTAATTATAACTTAAAAATTAGATACATTTTTCATTGCAATAACGTTCATTTATGATGAATTTTTACTTCAGTACAAAACTTAACTCAAAGTTGCAAATTCAACCAGCAATAACTTCAACAGTCTTAAAATATTTTAACAAATCTTCTATTAAAATATTGAGAATTCAGTACTCTCTTCCAGTATATTAACTTAATTTTGACTTGAATGAAGATAAAACTCTTTTTTTCTAAGTCAGGTAACATTTATTTCTGCAAGCGAATATCTGCATTAAGTTACGATGTTTAATTTCTAAATTTTTCATTGTAATAACATTCATTTATAATTTTTTAAAGAAAATAATTATAATATAAAGATATATATTCGATAACTTGAAAAAAGTAGAATTCATTAAAAAATCTTCTTTTTTTTGTTTTAATTTAAAAAGTTTGTAATTTAATTTTTCTTTTCAACGATGCACAATTTCACGGATCAAAACATTTATGATTAATTATGGAATTTTTTTTACTTTATATACATATTTTTTAATAACAGCTACCTACGTAAATATGTTTTTATTAAAATACGTTTCTAGTTTATTCTTTATTTATTTACATAAAAAAAAATTATAATATTTTTTTGTAACATATTACTTGTTTTATCTCAAGAAAATTAATTAATTAAACCGAATCGAACACAGAATCAACTTTTTGTCTTAAAATATCAGTAGTTTAGATTACTAGCTGGAACTCGTCGCTGCTCTATGCGAAAGCACGACTTGCAGTTTCGGAAGATTATCACGGAACAAGTATTTGCCATCGAGACTGTCTTAAGGCTGTCGTACCAAATATGATAATAATCTTTAAAAAATTGATAAGGCTTGTCCACAGATCATAAACACATTACGAGCTCGGTTTTCAAATTGGTTTTAACTAATACAGGGTTTTAAAACAATACAACCGCTAAAAGAGCCAGGACTAAACAAATGAAATTTATAAATAACTCCTAATAACACCTAACAACACCTGCATCAGTTGTCTTCAGACACTGATCAAAGCACTATGCTGACGAGCTCCTAAAGAGCGAAACACGTGTCCATGGTTAAACGGCTAGTTATTAATGCATAGCCTAACAAGCCGATTGTGAAATTTTAAGAAAAATAAAATCTCAACATTTTGAGTATTATTATATTAATTTCATAATGACAATATGAACATTTATTTTTCAAGGTTATTATTAAACAAATCAACTAAAACACCCAAAAGCCGCGCTCGTAATAGCAGCCATTGTAGTGCATTATATTGAAAGGAATTTGTACCTAAATAATATCAATTCATATTTCTACTGTCGTTGGATGAAATGTTTATAATAAATATTAATATTTTGGTAATTTTGCATAACTATGATTTATGTTATCATAATTCATTGTTTATTGTTTTTCACAATCACAACTCTATAGAATTACATAAATATATACATACTACATACATAGTAAAAAAAATCTTTTAGAACTCATTATATTGAAATAAAAAAAGTTATCGAATTTAGTTCTGTATATATTTTATTTAAATATCAACGTTTTGATATACTCTTCGTATATCTTCATTAGAAAAAAATTATACAAATAACACAAATATTGCAATAAACAAACAAAATATAGAAACAAGTTACTACGTTACAAAGTAATTAAAAAAATTATAAATTATTAATTAAAGGAAACCACAATTTTTATTTAAATCAGTTAATAGTTACACTGCGTGATGTTATCGTTTTCTTTATAAATTTCTATTGCTTCTCTTATCAATCTACTGTTAATATTGTTGGTTGTTGCAATTATATACAAAACTTAATCAAAAAGTGTTTTTATTTTACATTAACATAATTCAATAAAATTGAATAGCGAGAGAAAGTTCGAATTAAGTTCGAAAAGTACCAAATATCTAATACAAGAAAATTTTGTTAGGTGAAGAAAATTAATTTCTCCGATTAAAAAATATCACCTTACTGTGGCAAAATTGAATAACAAAAAATCCGTTTCCATATAGAATACAATGATTATATTTAAGAACAATAGGGAATATACTAAAAACGTTTCGATGTAATCTTTAAAATTGGGTCAGGAATAAACTGAAAATAATTTTGATAAAAATTTCAGTCGAATGGAGAGCGAAAAAGAAGAGAAATTCAGCGGTGTGGAATTTTATAGCTTTCAAATAAACATAAACTTTCCATTTTCTTTCTTCTCGAATTTTCACCATTTTTCTTCTACATTAAACTTCTTTCTTTATGTGAATAGAAATTTATTACTACCCAAGGACTACTATATATTTTCTACATTATTCAAATATTCTATTATTTGCATTATTTCCTTATTATTTACTTCAGTGAAATGAATATTCAAATATACTTTTTTTAATTGTCCAAAAATGTTTATTTTTAAGAACTTCCTTTTATATAAAATATCCATAAATACAATAAAAAATAATTTATTATAATATAACATAAATAAAAATAAATTATTGAAATAAAATGCTGTTCACAAATAATATGTCGAAATTTGCCTAACAACAAATCGATTACTCTAATAAATGATAATCTGGTAAAAAGTTGTAATTTACAATAAAAATTGGAAGTAGAAAAATACTAAATTACAAGCATAAATTTATTTCATTATTTACAAAAATATTGTAATGAAACAAAAAATCATTGCTTTTTTACAATATTTAATTTATTAATATCTACTATTTATTAAATTTTTTTTACTGCAATTGTTCTACAAAAACCAAATATTGTTGTAAGTTTTCAAATAAAATATCTTGTAATATTATTCACAAACTTTGTTTCTGTGTACTTTGTAAAAAAAATAATAATAAGCAGTAGATATTAATAACTTCAATTTTGTAAAAAAATCAACTATTTTCTATTTTGTAATTTTTCAAATAAATATCTTGTAGCGCACATAATGTCCACAAATTTCTTTATCTGCAGGAAGAGAGAAAACAAACATTTTATAGCTTTTTATGTGTTACGTTATATAATGTAAATGTGTTATAATTTTCAACATTCAACAAAAATTCTGTAAATTAGAAAAAGTATGGTTACTTGATACATCGAATTTATCCTTGCGAAATTTTTAAATTAGCCAATAAAATGTCATTTACTCCAATTATACATTTTTATCCAATCAAAAATGATTTTCTTACTTATCTTAAAAATAAAACAAATTGCAAATACCTAGCTCTCAGCCTAATTTATTTTAAATATATTACAAGCTAAACATAAACAAATTACAACATATTTTCTGCACATTCAACGTAATAAACTAGCCTTTTTTTTTCAGAACTCCTATGAAAAACGATCCATTCCAAATTATATTTAAGGTAAAAGTTAAAAATTATATATCTCATATATATATATATATATATATATATATATATATATATATATATATATATATATATATATATATATATATATATATATATATATATTGTATATATAATAGAGTATGTAAGATCGTATGTCATGACATACGATCTTACAAAATGGTGTCAAAATTTCAAAAATAAATTTCAAAAGCAAAAAAAAATTTTTTTTTTAAGAACTATTTATTAATCAGTACAATGTTTCTTTGTAAATCAGAAAAAGTTTTATATACCAACAAAAAAATGTGTTTTTATTATTTATAAGTTTATTTTATTTTAACTTGTAACAATCAAAAATAATTTTTATTCTCAAACACCATGTCATGAATTCTACATAGAGATATGTGTTTTTTTCGAGAGCTTCAACCAGTAATACTAATCTCTTCGAAATTTTCCCTGAAGATGGCCTAAAATAAGACCGAAAGCTCGGAATTAAATTCAAATAGAGTTTTGAATTATTTAGCCCTACATTGATGACCGATATCCCAATATCTCCTATTTTCGAAATATAATCTTACGGTCAAAACCTTACATTTATATATATATATATATATATATATATATATATATATATATATATATATATAGGCCAGAATCGGCCAATAATCGTAACGGCATCTATAGAGAATGATGGGAGTACAAGTATGTATATATACCAGAGAACAAAGCAGAAATTGTCATTCAGTCACCAAACACTGAGGACGCCATGTATGATATATGTCATACCAGCTCAAAAATTCTCTAAATTCAATGTACTTACCGCGATTCTTAGCTCCGCGTTCACTTCGAATGAGCACTTCCCGATCATCTTCCTCCCAAATCTCGCCATCGGCTTCAGCAACAGCGAGTGTTAGCACAGCCAGCAAAATGGCCACACACGCAAACATTACCGGCCACTTCATCATTACAATATATTGAACGCACTTATCTCTAAACACCACGCGCTCTACTAATTATTTAACACTTTTTCGCGCGACCAACTTGTCTCTCTCTTCTTTGCTCTGGTTGCTGTTTTATCTGGAAAATAAAAACAGAATTATGTAATTTAACTTCATATTATATGCTATTATAAAAAATGTTTTATAACAAGATTATAAAAACTTTAATAATTTTTGTTAAAGAAAACACTATTCTTAAGCATAAACTATATGAAGTTAGGAACTACAAACGAAGCAAATTTATTATGTACATAAACTAATATATATATATATATATATATATATATATATATATAACAAAAACGAAATATAGTAAAAAAATCTATATTGAACTAAAACTTAACGTACATCTTCATCAGGAAAAATGATAAAATAACTATTAAATAAACAGAACATAGATTGATGTTATCTTTTTCTTTATCAATCTACTGTTAAAATTGATAGGTCTTGCAATTATTACAGTATCTTCAAATTTTACATCATGAAAATATTCTAACTCATATTGTGCAATATCAGATTTATCTGGATGATTTAGACATATAGATCTCTTACATTCGGGCAATCTAGTAGAAACAGTTCTACCTGTATGTTCAACATAAACCTCACCGCATTCGCACAGAGTTCCATATATAATTTTTTTACGATAATATTAGAGTCATTATCTTACTGCTAATTAACAAATATAAACTTAAAACAAACACAAATCGACAACGTAAACAGTGTTTTGTTCTGACTATAAATAAATAAATATTTGTAAGCTTTACTTCCTTGCTGCTACAATACGAAATCAAATATAAATGAAAAAAGATTTTTAACAACACAAACGCATGTACCTCAACCCTGAACACGTGCAAGTCGAAAATAGCGAATTGTTGTTACGATATTAAACGACAGATGGTGCTCGTATCGCACCCTATATATATATATATATATATATGTGCCATACCGGACACCATATGCAATATACACTCGAGAAAAAAAATCTCTCCATTTTTCTGTATTTTCTAGATATGAACGTTCTAGTAATATTTACTTTAACATGTGGTAACTTGAAAAGTTAATATTTGTCAATGTGATATTTTACAGATAAAGAATTGGTTTTTTTTTTGCAATAAATTTTCAGTTATGTATTGAAAGTTGGGCTATACTTTATTTTACAGCGTCACCAAATGTATTTACTTGAAATAAATTAAAATATTACTGTGACGAAAAGTTAATGGAATAAAATAATTTCCTTTAAACCATAAACAATAATACTATAAAAGCTAAGCTTGAATCATTAGTTGCTTTAGCTTTATTTTTTGCTACAGATGATAAAAACTTAACTTTCGAAATACGTATATAGCTTTTACAGTATTATTGTTTATGGTTTAAGGGAAATTATATTATTTTATTATTTATTTGAAACTTTGCATACCTACTGTGTTATTCTTGCATATTTTATAAATATAAATCGCAAAATTTTAGTGAGTAAATGATAATTACAATGTTAAAATATCTTTTTAAACATATAGCTTATACGTAAGATGAATTGGTTGTAGGTGGCACATATGGTCGCGCTCGCTGCAGGATACGTTAGATAAAGAGATTATGTTTAAAAAAAGTTACTTAAAGAATTTTTAGTTGTTTTTAACGTAAAAAAATTAAAATAACAGTATCTGCTAGCAGTTATGTAAATATGGAAAAATATGGTAGCAGTTTTTCAACAACATGCTAAAAACAAATTTGCAAAATCAGTTTTAATATTGTAAATATCATTTTCGCACTAAAAATGTGTAATTTGTATTTATAAAATGTACTGATGAACTGATGGAATAGTCTGTAGTTTGAAATAAATACATTTGGTGACTGTAAAGTTTTACCGCTATCATACATATAAATACAATCACGTAATGTAACAATTACCATATTTTTTTTCTTTAATAATACCATTAGTTGACTTTTTGTGTCGTATTGTATATGCCAATGCTAAAAGGGTTTACCCACATGGTTTTTATCAACTATATATGAAACGTTAAATGTGTTAAGATAAAAAAGAAAAATCGATTTTGTCTGTCTAACTATCTAGTGATAGAAACCGAAAACAAAGAGAAAATATATTATGCATTAGTGTGCGTAGATAGAAATAGGTATTTCCTTTCACCTTATTTGTGGTAAGCCTGAAATATCCTTATGCTTAGACCGTCTTTAAAGCGAATGGTTGTCACATAACAAACTTTTCGTCCTTCATGTCATCATAAATCATCAACCACCCCCCAACTAACCTAACAAGAATGACGATCTCGTATAAATCATGTTGCCCGTGACAACCACCAGGACACATTTCTTGGTCGGTTGGTTTAGTTTTCCTGCACATCTAATTAGAATAAATAGTAATGCTAGTGTTCATATAAAAAATTGAAAGTTGATACTTCTAACATAGTAAAAAAATCATTAAAAACTTATTATATTAATATTTATTAATAATCGATATACTCAACGTACATCTTCATCAGAAAAAATAATACAAATGACATTTACAGTAAAATAAACAGAACATAGAAATAAGTTACAAAGTAACAAAATACAAGTATAAGGGTTACTTTCTATATTTCGGGATTAGAGAACAAAAACAAATATTTATCATCGAAAATGGCTTTATTGTTTTCAAAATATTTTCCATGAAAATCAATACACTTTTGCATGCGTTTGCAACAATTTTTAAAGCATTTTTTCCACTTCAATTGAGCTACCTTGAAAACATGCATTTTGAACGCATCAACCGCTTCTTCAGGTGTCGAAAAACGTTGACCTCACAATTTATTTTTAATGTGCGGAAATAAAAAAGTCATTGGGTGCCAAATCGAGACTATACGGCAGAAGACCCATCACATTGACGTTTTGAGTGCTCAAAAAGTCACTTGTTCGAGCCTATATCGTGGTGGAGAATGGTCCGTTTTCGGTTGTTGGTTTTTCTTATTTCTCCGAATTATATTTAATGGAAAAAAAAACTAAAAAAAATTTAAAAAAATTTAAACTGCAATTATGTGCTAATTATGTGCTCTCAAGATGTCATCATCTTTGCACGAATTACGCATTTTAAGTTACGTATCAAGTTTTTAAGATATACCGGGTGCTCAATTTATCTGAAGACATTGAAAAATCTCAAAAACAATACATCGGATCAAAAAAAAATTTCGTATGTTTTTACAATAATAATACCAAATTGTTGTTATTTTTTTACGTAAATTTAACAAAGTTTTGTTATTATTATTGTAAAAAATAAGGAAAAAAACTGATATTTACAACTGCAAACATTGTTGCACGCCTCTAAATCCCGAGTAAGATGGCGAAAAATGCAAAAAAAAAAGAAAATTAAAAATCATCGACTTTGTTAAAAGTATTAAAAGTCGTTAAACTACAAACTCAGTATTATTTTACAAATCTAGTTATTTATAACAATAATTAACATAATAAATCTCCATCAGAATATCAAATATAATTAAATCTCATTTGTGTCTGAAATTTGGACAAGATATATCCTATAATTGTTATCACTGCTCGCATATAACCACCCGCTCCCCAAAAGCCACCCCTATAAAGCTCGCTCCTACGTTCATCGTTGGTGAAATGAAGACTTATGGGCGAAATTAATGATTATCCCTGTGTAACCATTTCTACCGCAAAACCGGCTGTCCATCCACAACCACTGCGCGGTTATCCGCCTCGGTCAAACCCATGTCAAGCGCCCTCCCCTCCCCCCCTCCCACCACGCCACACGACACACACAAACACACACATACAGCAAACAGCGTTTCTTCTTGTCTTGTACGAATAAGCAAATATTTAAAGGGCAACATGGTTCGTTACTTCCAACCGGGACTTACACATGTACAATCGCATATAGAATTTATGAATTTGATATTTCATTTGGATTGGTGTGGTAGGAAGAGACAGTGACGTTACTACAAAGACTACAGAGACGTTACTACAAACTTAGGGCTGCTGCGGAAATATAAACAAATTTGTCATTTTTTTATATATCTTGTGCTGTATTTGGTTGTATAACTGTTGGGCAATAAACTCATTATTATTATATACGATAGTGCAAAGAAAATAACTCAAACAAAACACTCTCAATCATACCTACCTATCTACTAATCGAAAGTACACAAGCAATTGTACACCTGCAATATCACTCATATAGAAGACTTTGAACCGGAATTGAACCGAAAACCGAAAAAAGAAAACGTTATTTTTCTGGAACGAAAACCAGAATCAAACCGGAAAAAATGTCGGTTTATTTCGGTTCGATACATGTTAAAACACGTGCGTTAACAAAATCTTACTTTAAACGTCAATTTTTATTTTTTTTCATTTTTAGAGTCTTGTAGCGTAATCTAATTATAAATAAACAAAAATCCAGTATACAAGAATTTGTTAAGTTAACATATGTTATTTTATTATTATATAATTAAAATATACATAAAAATTATGTAAGTTATATAAGGTATACTTTTAATTAGTATACATTTAATTAATTAATAATTATTATTATTTACATTATATTATTCTATCAATTTATGTAGTATGCTTATTTAAAAAATAGGAATAAAATGTTCTAAATTATGGTAGAAAATAAATTACACAAATACAAATAAAAACATTTAACTGAACCGAAAATCGAAAAAATAACCATTATTTTTGGCGGAACGAAAAATATGAGGGTTCAAAGCCTTGCTCATATATATTCTTTCAATTAAAAGTTCATTACACATATTGTTTATTAACAAATAGTATATTTATTTATATTTTTATCATTTTGACGTACATAAGTTACGCCACTGAGACTTGAAGAAATCCCTGTTATTTATTAATATTATGATTGTCACAAGTATCAAGATGGCATTGAAATATGTCCAGTGTTTGAATAAAGGGTTGCTCGCAATTTTAGCTCCCTTATTTGTGTTTGTTTTATTAATGCACTAGAGAAATGGACGAGGGAAATGGATGTTGATATAATGTTTTAATTTCCTGTTTAAAATTTTTTCAAAGGAGTGGTTAGTTTGCACAAAGGAAATATAGTCATTAGTATAGAAAAATGTTTGAATAAAGAGAGGGTAATATATATTTTTTTTGCAGAATAAATTAAAAATAAAATTTAAATTAACGGGGTGGGCGTACACCATCCTAAGCGCTCTGAAAAATAGACAAAGTTTGGAAATTTTTTTAATGGAGAAATAATATGTTATTACGATATATTTGAACTACGTTTTCGAATTTTTATGTCAAAAAATGTTTTCAACTTGCGACGTCACGCGTAGATTTGTCAGTCTCTGTCAAAAAAACTATGGTCATGGGATGTGCTTAAATATAATACAAAAGTTTCCTTAGAATATCCTAAAACTAAAATAAAAACGTAGGATTTTTTAAATTTCAAAAAATTACGAAAATGGCGGCTGTTTGAAAAAAGTGTCCTTTTTCAGAGTAAAAAAATCAACTTATAAAGCGTATAAAACATCGAATAAGAAATATAGCAGTATCTTTTTAGAGAAATTGATTCTCTATAATTACGTCTTGAAGCGAAGTAAATCGAATTGATTGTTTCTGATATCTCGGTGGGACAAGATTGAAAAACATGGCTTCGAGAAATACGGGTTTGAAGTTTGAAGTTAGGTTTTTACTGCCCGATCTGTATGTTTTACCTGTTCTGATACAACACTGTATTGGTCGCTATAACTCTGCCAAAAGTTCGAATTTCGGAAATTCATTTTAACACATTATTCTACACACTATAAGCTTTCAGAAAATGCAAAAAATTAGATATTTTAAAAGTGTCAGGGTAGTGTTCCCCCTTAATTTACTGTTTTTTTGGTAATACCAGAAGGTAATTCTTAGACATATTTTCTTTGTCTAGTTTTTACACTATTTTTGGTATATAACAAATGGTATATCTCAAATGGAACAACGGATAATGTCAAATAGATAATCAAAAAGAAATATCAGTAGCATCATTTTTTTTTTTAGAGAATTTAATTTTCTATAATTAGATCTTAAAGCGAAGTAAATCGAATAAATAGTTTCCGAGATCTCAACGGGACAAGGTTGAAAAACATGGTTTCGAAAAAAACGTGTTAAAACTTAGTAAAAAAAACTTTCAGAACCCATTATATTAAAATGAAAAAGTTTTAGGATTAAGTTCTGTATAAATTTTAATTAAAACTCGACGTTTAAAGTTTGAAGTTTTAACTGTCCGATCTGCACATTTTACCTGTTCTGATACAACTTTGTATTAAAATAAAAACATGCGTTAGAGTATATTCATTATGTAAAATTCGAAGATACTGTAATAATTGCAATATTAATAGCAGATTGATAAGAAAAGCAATACAAATTTATAAAGAAAAAGATAACATCAATCTGTGTGCAGAAGCACTGATTTAAATTAAATTTGGTTTCCATCAATTAAAAATTTATAAGTTTTTTATGATCTAGTTATTTATTTTGTTACCTCGCAACTTGTTTCTATGTTCAGTTTATTCACTGTAAATGTAATTTGTATCAGTTTTCCTGATGTAGACGTACGTTGAATACGTTGATTATTAATAAATATTAATAGAAGACTTAAACATGAAGCTGTTTTATTTTAATATAATGAATTCTGAAAGCTTTTTTTTACTATATCAACTCTGTATTGGTTGCTGTAACTTTGCTAAAAGTTTGAATTTTGGAAAACCCTTTCAACTCATTATTCCACACATCATAAGCTTTCAGAAATTGCAAAGAAAAAAATATTTTTTTGAAAGTGTCAAGGTGTTGTCCCTTCCTTAGTGTGTTGTTCTAAATATTATATTCCCGGTCTAAACAAAAGACAATCTAAAATATAATAAAGAAAAATTCATGTCCTAAAAAAAAGAACATATATATATGGTTAACAACAATTTTGATATGTTTGGTCTCCGTTGTGATATATTTCCTTTCTGTTTATTGTTTATAAATATCACACATCTCACATATATATCCTGGGATGAACACACGAGGTCACACAAAATCTCTTTTTGTTCTGCAACTCGCCGACCTAGAAAGATATTGACATCTGTTTGCGTTGTGGTTGTGCCCGCGCACAACGGATATTCTTTTAGTTTTTGCTGCGTGCTTTTTTTTGTTCTTCTTCTCTTTCACGAAGATCGCATGTCACTTTGAAAATTTGTTCTAATAAAAGCATTGTCTGGATGTTTAGTTACGAAACAAGATGTTTCAAGAAATTGAAGTGATACGAGTATAATGGAACTAAAGAAAGAGAGAGAGAGAGAGAGAAAGAGAAAATGACATATTAAAAGTTACTCTAATAAATTTTAATTTGGAAGGTTTAAAGACAACAATGGATCATTTAATAATATATAATTAATTTATTTATATTTATTTTTTGACCGTTTCGATGATTAAATCATGGCCATTCTCAGCTACATAATATATAAAAAATATAAAATAGATACAATTAAATTATGTTATATTCATACAATGAATATTAAGATGCGTTACATAATTGTATGTATAATTGGGGATGTAAGATGTTTGATATAAAATGTAAAATTTGTTTCAACATCTCGTAGATATCATAAAATAGCACTATTTTCTAATTATTCTGGCTTGTTACGTCTGTTATGCATTGAGATAATTATATCAAAGTACTTCCAATAGATTACAATACTATTTATTGTAGACTACTCGTATAACGTTCGACTAAGTCGTCGACATGAAAATTTGCTACTCCAGGTCCTGTAGCTTCTATATTATTGAGATTATCAATTTTTATAACACCACCCTTAATTTACTGTTTTATTATTATTCTTATTTACATAATATAATTAATTCTATAATATAATCTTATTCATTCAATATAATAATTATTTTAACACTTATCTATTTTATTATTAATATATGTGTATCGTATTTTTAATTTGTTAATTTTAAATAGCTATAAAAATTAATTATTTTATTGTCGACATTTAAGTTATTTTACTTAACGATGAACTTAACGATATGTAACCATTTGGTGGTTTGTAATAACAAATTAGATTGGAAATCCTAAAATAATATTTAAATGTTATTAATATATTTCCTCTATATTTTTAAAACATTTGTTTATAAAGGGAAGTTACCCTAAAACCGCCCGATGCAAACATATGCTGCAGAACGATGCATCTCCAATCTTTGCAGCCAAGTTTTTAGTTAGTCTCTAGTTAGAACTCAAACTATCAAATCGTATGTAATATTTTAGGTAATAAATTAGACTTTAAAATATTTTTTATTACTTTTTATTGCAAATTATTTCCGAACCATAACAGTTCTACAGATCTGAAATTCAGATCCAAAATCCGGATTTGAGATTTGGATTCAAAATTCGAATCTGAGTTCGGGATATCCGAATTTGAGATCAGAAACCAAAATCCGAATATCCGAAAATTTAATTAACTAATTATCCGAATAATTTTGGATCCGGATTCAACATTTTCCGGATTCGATTCCCAGCACTAGTATGTATAAAAACTATAATAAATGTTTATAAGGCAAAACTTACAGTTTGTGCCACATTCTCATATCTATCTGACATAGACGTGCATACAAAATATATACAAAAATTATTTCCATTTTTAAAATATAACAAAATCTATAAAATTTGTAACATTAATTTCATATTTGACATACAATATTAAATTAAAATTAAAACAAAAAATAAAATCTATAAAAAAAAAATTCATTTTATTCACGTTATAAACTGCAGGTATATTTGAAAAACTACAATTGATGTGCTGTCATATTTTTATGAAAAAAGTTTTAAATAGAAAAACTGAACAAATTATAAAATGCTTTGTAGTTCGAATAAAAAAACAATATATTTCAAGTTTTTAATGAACATGTGCACACTATTTGAAAGTTTTTCAATTATAAAATGATGATAGAACACGCATATAGAGGTACTTTTGATATTAAATTCACATTTTATATATAAAACAAGTATCTTCAAATTTCATTTTATTACTAAAAAAAATATATATCTAACTAATAATTTTGTTTTAAAATTTCAATAATAGTATATTATGTTACAAAAAGTAGAAAGCGATGCTTTTTGCGACCGAGAATAACCCGAGGTCAAGCAATCAATCGGTTTCTGCTCCTCGTAACATAATATAATACTTTTATGACATTATTGAAAATATATTTTTCTAAACTTTGTTTCGGTTAGAAAATAATATAAAAAAATAATAAATTCATTATATATATATATATATATATAAAAAAAACTATGTCACTATAATATGCTGAATGTCTAATAAATGACGCAAAAATGCATGTAATTAAAACTTCTTTCTATAAAAAGAAAGTAATTAAAAAGCTTTGCTTGTCTTTATAACTAATAAACTAACTAGAAAATTAAAAGCATTGTTTTTCCATTAGCAAGTTTCAATAACATCTTTAATCAATTCTTATTTTTCAAAAGAACATTTTTCTAATAATGTCAAACATAATTACATTTTTATTTAAAACTTTTTCATTTTCATTAAAATGTACTTGACGTATTTAGGTTAAAATGAGTTTTTAAGAGAAAATTAATTTCGCAAAATTTTATTTAGTGACCTATGAATTTTATTTTTCCCATAATTCCTGGACATAGAACCCAAGCATTTACAGCTTATACTGGCTTCCAAACCACTCAAATATACAACAATAAATTTGAGACATTATTAAATGACTATGTCTCATTTCAATTCTCTCGCCAATATATTCATAATACAAAATTAATTTTTATGGATCAACAAAACAACATTAATAATTTAAAATTTACAAACTTAATATTCAATCAATCTTATTGATTTATTATTATATTCGAATGATAGATTATTTCATTTATTAGAACTTTACGAAAATAATCTATTTCAATCAATTTAATTTAATAGTAAGTTGAAAAGTTTACAACAAAAACAAAAAAAAAAGGAAAGGTAAAATAAATTATGCAAGTAAATTGCATCAGTAGGAAGTTTTAAATCTATTGTTGTCTAATAAAACCTCAGATTCATTGAATGGAAATTGCAAAAGTATATTTACCATCCAAACGCGTAAGTAGATAACATTTATCTTGATAAAACTTATCTAAATCTTTTTCGATCTTTTTTCAACATTTATTTGATTCGATAGCAGCTGGAATTTTATTTAAAACGTTCGCTTCTTAAACAACATATATTTTTTATTAAATAATCCATTTTTGCCTCGAAATCTTCCAAATTAAAATATTATCAAGGATCAATATAAATTTTTCACAACAATAAACAACATTCAAAAAGAAAAACACAATAAAAAATTACTATTGCTATGTGTAAAATATTTTTTCTCCACAAAAACAATGTACGATCAGATTATTTGTAATATGGAAGAAATATAATATTTGACATTATCCGGTGTACCATTTGAAATATATAATATACCATATTTTATAAACCAAAAATAGTGTACAAATTCACTAAGAAAAATGTCTAAAAATTCCTTTTTGGTGTTACCAAAAGGACACTAATTATAAGGGAGACATCATTCCTACACAAAAGTCGATTTTTTTGTATTTTTTGAAAGGTTATAGTGTGTAGAATAATGCAGAGTTGCAGTGACCAATACAAAGTTGTATCAAAGCACGTGGTAAAAAACTATCTCCAAACGAGTTTTTCTCGAAACCATGTATTTCAATCTTGTCTCGCCGATATCTCCCTTCAAGATGAAATTATAGAAAATTAAATTCTATAAAATGATATTGCTGATATATTTTTTTTCGATTTTTTGTATATTTTAAAAGTTGATTTTTTCTTCAAACAGTCGCCATTTTCATAATTTTTCAAAATTCAAAAATATCCTGTGTCATGATTTTTTTTTATTTTAGTAGGATATTCTAAAGACACTTTTGTATTATGTTTCGGAACTTCCTGGAACAAGTGGCCAGAGTTTTTTGACAAGGGATGAAAAATCCAAGTGTGACGTCACAATTTGAAAACATTTTCTGACATGAAAATTCAAAATCGTAGTTCAAATATACCGTAATAACATATAAAAAAAACTCGAAACATTTGCATTATTATTTCACAATAAAAACATTTCCAAACTTTTCCTATTTTTGGAGCGTTCAGTGTGTTCTTTTTTTACTCTATAAAAAAAAAACTTTTAAAACGTATAAAAAATCGCAAAAAGATATAAAAAAGATCGCGTTTAAAGTTTGAAGTTAATTTTTTATTGCCCGATCTGTACGTTTTACCTGTTCTGACACAACTCTGTATTGGTCGCTGTAACTTCGCTAAAAGTTCGAATTTCGGAAATCCGTTTCAACACATTATTCTTACACACTATAAACTTTCAGAAAATGCTAAAATAAATTATCCGTTTTTTTTAAGTGTGAGTGTGGTCTTATTGTTTTGTTCTAAATATAATATTCCCGGTATAAACAAAAAACGATCTAAAATATAATACAGAAAATCCATGTCCTAGAAATAAACATATTTCCCTACCATACTATTTACTTTTTACGACATAAACTAAACATAAAAATTCGAACCATATTTTATTGGTTTTTTATTTTTTTATCAAAAAGCAACTTCATATACTTCGTTTACTTTAAAAAAATATATTAAAGAAGAAATCTCAACCGATCTATTTTCAGTTACAATTTCCAATATAGAAGAAACCTCATGTTGTTATTTGCTCTCTCTCTCGTGGCTGTATTACATTTTGCAAACGTTGACATAACAAATCTTTCTCCTAGTTTTTTGTACGTGTACACACCCACTATGTATCGGAATACGATTCGTTTCACTTGATTTTTGTTTAGAAACGTATTTGTTTAAATTGAAATCCCAAATACAATGTACAGTTGTGGTATTTGTTGCTAAAGAATCGATTTGTACGACAGTTTGATGGTAGAGTAATGGAAAATCGAAACGGGACTTGCTTCTTTACATAAATTCGAAATTGATTTCAATTTATGTATTTACCGTAGAAAACCGACTAATAAGTAAAGTTTTTTTTATTCAAATTAGTGATAAGTAGGTAAAGTTAGAATTTTATTAGATTTCGCTCATATCTAGTAATGTACAATGTAGATAGTTATGTAATATTATTATAAATGTAAATGAAGCTACTCTGTAAAAAAAGTTGCCATTTTACATAAAAATCATAGTAAAAAAATTACATATTGTTTCAGTAAAACAATAAATTTTCCGTAAAAATAAAACAAAAATACAATACAAAATACAAAAATTCAGGGTAGGACAACTTGGTTTACTAATGTTTACACGTATTTCAGTAAATCATTCAATACACTGTTCAAAATAGTAGAGTAAAAGACAAAAATTTTCGAGGGTATTTGAATTTTTACCTTTATGGAAAGGCAACAAATACGAAATATAAGAGTAAATAACTGCTCACTCATTTTGTTGTAGAGTAAAAAAGTAAAACTTTCCCTTTTTTAAATATTTTTTAAATTTTCTTATTACTGCGCATGGTCCAACATGCGTGTGATACATAAAAAAAATTAATTTAATTGCCTTCAAAATAGTATATACTATATAGTTTTTACCTTTTTCCGGGATAATAAAGTGCTCTTTTTGAATTTACCTATTTAGGGTTTTCATATATACCCTTTT
This sequence comes from Clivina fossor, assembly GCA_963966155.1. Lineage (NCBI taxonomy): Eukaryota > Metazoa > Arthropoda > Insecta > Coleoptera > Carabidae > Clivina > Clivina fossor. The sequence goes on along the minus strand of OZ014553.1, from coordinate 17,408,081 downwards.
TAGAGAACGGACTTATATAGGCACTAATAAGGGTATTTTTCTCGAACAGTGTAAATTTTACAAGTATTTATAAGTTTATGGCTTATTGCCGCCCTAACAAAGTCTGTCATTTATTTTTGATAATTGCAAATTGTTTATCATATATTTCTGTGTGTGTGTGTGTGTATGCGAAAAAAATTGGGAACCTACAACTAAATTTGTAGGAGTTATTGCAATTTTACCGTTTTAACAGTAATGGTCATTATAAGAAAGTGTTGCTAGCTCAGTGTTACTGTTTTCACACCGGTTCACGTTTTTCTAGGAAAAATTATTTTGTACTTTTTAGGTTGTTTTCAAAACGTGGTATATTATTATTTTATTTTTAATTTGAATTATTATAAAATTGCATTAGTAAAATATGTAAATACATTAATCTTTTACAGTGCATAACTAAGTGTCACGGTCACCACCTTGTATATACAGATTTATTAATTCGAACAATTATATAATTAAACGTTATAACTCTCGTACATCAGCCCTTTATTAACGATAATTATCATGCAAAGCTGTTACAAAGCATCTGCATTTTGCATCTCTCCATCAGATCAACTATAATATAGATGGAAAACAAAACATAATGTTTTATTATATAAATGAGAGAGAAGCTTTGTTTATCTTTAAATATTATTACTAATAATAATATTAAAATCACAATAAATAATAATATATTAGAAATTGTTAATGAAATAAAATATCTAGATGTGATTATTGACAATAAATTAAAATTTGAAAATTATGTTTAATATATTTGTAAAAAAATTGCTAAGAAAATTAATTACTTATCAAAAATTGCTTCACAGTTATCAGTCTGGAGTACATTTGTGATATATAATACTATCATATAATACCACATTTTACTTACTGCTCTACAATTTTTATTATGTCTAAAACTAACTAGACATTGATAAACTTCAAATCGCACTATGGAAGTAATTATGAAGTGTGGTAGACTGACAAGCATTAACCACATGTTAGAGATATTGGAATGGTTAAATATTAAAATATTTGTCAACTACAATATACTAATTTTTATTCAAAAAATGTTAACATACATACATACATACATACATACACAATCACGCCATATACCCAAAAGGGTGTGGCACAAACTCTTTTCATTATCCCGAAATCAGTCGCCTCCAAACACTCCTATCCAAACAAGCAACTTTCGCTTCATCCACATTCATAATTCCTCTCATACATGCTCTTCTATTCCTACTACTTGGAAACTTTCGCTCACGCAAAACACTCTCAATCATATCACTCCAACTACTCATTGGACGTCCACGCAAACGTAAACCATCAAAATCATTCAAATAAATCTTTTTTAATGTATAATAACTTAGCAACAGTTATAAAAAAAAGCATGTATGAATTATGAATGTGGATGAAGCGAAAGTTGCTTGTTTGGATAGGAATGTTTGGAGGCGACTGATTTCAGGTTTGTGCCACACCCCTTTGGGTACATGGCGTGATTGTGTATGTATGTATAAAAAAAAGCTGAAGGTTGAAAGAAATCTTGTAAATTTATTTATTGTATGTATATCCTTTTTTTTTATCAATAATAAGTTGTTTTTCATTCTGTAATACCATTATTAGCATATTCTAAATAAATAAACTTATTATTATTTATTATATTATTATAAATATGTTTGTGTTTTTATTTTGAGTGAACTCTAAATATCATTTGTATCAGTTTTCCAGATGAAGATGTACGTTGAGTAAATCGATTATTAATAAATATTAATAGAGAACTACAACCTAAAGCCGTTTTATTTTAATATAATATGTTCTAAAAGATTTTTTACTACATATATCTATATTTATGGTTGATTTGATATCTGTCCTATATAACCATTGCTAACTTCTCTATGCCTACTACTGTTGCCATCAGCACAAGAGACCAAAATCCAAAGTGAAAATTTAAATACATTAAAAATTCAACTGGCGTTTTCTATAGCCGGCACACTGCTGAGACTGGCCAATAGAAACACAAACACATACAGACACACCTAATTTGCATATGATTTATGCTGCGCTATGGCATGAGTTATCTTCGCTTTTTTTGGCAGTATGGTCGCAGCGAGCAGACGGAAAGATCTATGCTCAAACAGAACCATGTATTAATTCTCCTATTTGTGTGTGTGAGTGTGTCCCGCTCCAGCATAAAATGATTTCCAAGTTGAACTTAACGTAGAATTGAACCGGTCATTGCCATTTTGATTTAATACTTGTTTGTGTGTTTGTACTTGTGTGTGTGTGTGTGTGTGTGTGTGTGTATGTGTTTGAAAGGGTACTGTACTGAATAAAGCAGCATAAAAAAGTATGGCCCGTATTTTCATTTCACTTATAACAACATTTTTAATAAAAACAATTTTAACGTTTATTTAAAAATTATTTATTACGCATTATATAATAATTTATTTAAAAATAGTTTATTTCAGAATCCATTATGTATAGTAAAATTTAAAAAAAAATTAAATTAAAGTTTTGTTTTATTTTATATCAAAACGTCGAATTTTAATATAAAACATAACTGCAACCTAAAGCCTTTTAATTTAAATTTTATAATATCAGATATGGTAAAAAATAAAGAAACTAGGAGGAGTAATTTGAAATTTTTGGGCTAAATTATACACTTTTGATTGGTTGGCACACAACCGTTTTTACACCCAATATATTTTTTTATCTTGTTATCAATTGTCAACAAGCTGTTAATACTGTCAATATCGTATTGTTGAGTTTCATATTGTCACGTTTTCTTTAATTTCGTGTGCTTTAAATTCTTTTTGTGATTTTTTATAAGTAACTTGCTGTAAAAAAATTCTAGTGACTTTTCTGGTGTAAAACTTCCTAGCTAAAAAATAGACTATATTCATATATAATAAAAAAAATGAAAACAAAAAACTATTTTAACGATAAAAGCACTTTTTCAGAAAAAAAGAAGTGATAATATGAACCTATATACAGAGTGGGACACTGAAAACAATAAACGGAAGGTTAGTCCACTTAACATTATAAACGCTCGGACAGGTCAACTTTAGTATGAAGGGGGGGTATCGAAATGAATTAGTACTATATGCCTAACTTCAACCCTAAGATGAGGATGGATTGCACCTCAAAAATTTTAAATGGAAAGGGGTGTCAAACACGACACAATTCTAAAGGCTTTTTAATTCGCTTTTTAACAGTCTTTTTATTTTTCAAATCCGATCATTAATTCCAGAGAAAATAAATAAAAGTTGTCAGTTACAACTTGTTTAGCAACTTTTGTTAAATAATTTTTATCGAAATATGCTTCGACTGTTGCAAAATATTCGTAAAACACATAAAAATGACATCAGTAAATTACCACTTCCGGTTGGCAGATCTTTACCAAAACAAGTTGATCAAATTTCGAATTTTAAATATGAAATATTATAACAATCCGTTCAGCCGAATTTGCACTACACGTGTCCACAGACATCACGCTAAAAACAGTTGATTCGTATTACTCTAAGTCTAATTCGTGCTTCTCTGTAAAAATTTCGATATGTTAAATTTGATATGATTTCAATAGCTCCCTTATCATACGTGATATGACGGCCGGTAAAAATTAAATATTATAATGGGTTAATACAATTGAATTAGTAACCAAAGTTTTATGATTGCAATTCCTTCTGCAATTTTCAAAGTAAATTCTATTATTGTCGAAGATAAATATTGCTTCATTTTTTCAAACTTTCAAAGAAAAAATTACTAAGAATTTTAAAATTTTATTTCGGTTATACCTTTTATCCAAATTTAATCATACTCTGTAAAAGCCAACTTTCCAATTTTAGATTTTTTTTTTAGATTTTCTTTAGATATTTAAGATTTAATTTTGACTGTACTATTTATCCAATTTCAATCAAATTTTCAAAATAAACTCTTTCTAAAGAAAAAATATTAAAATGTTACGTTAACTTTTGACTAATGTCAAAGTAATTTACATATGGATTTACTACTATACTTTTAATCTAGTTTTTTACTTAAAATATTATAAATATTATAACAAGCTGTCGTAGTGTTTTTAACACGTTTTTATTAACTCGCTATTTTGTCTGTCTGTTTGTCGGTTCGATACAAATTTTGCAATCGATTTTACACTAACTTCTCGGCGAGCTAGAGAATTGAAACTTTAAACATAGCTCAGAACTGAATGACAATGCAATATTAACTAATTAATTAATTAATAATATCAGAAATATTAAATTAAAGTTAATTAATTAACTTAATTAATTATAATTAATAACATTATAATTATTAAATTATAATTACATAATTAAACTAATTAGGTTAAAGTTAAAGCTAAACAAAACTAAATGGAGTAAATAATTATTTAAATAAAAAAAAATTAATATATAAAATAATTTCTTCTAGCCCTATACAGATTTATAACCCCATATAGAAAAAACTTGGAACTATGACACTTCTTACTATTATCTATTGCATGCGCCCCATGTTTTTCTGTATGGAAGTTATAAATCTAGGAGAAATTATTTTATACTTTTTAGTCTGTGTGAAAAACGTGGTATATTATTTTTATTTTTATTTAAATTATTATTATGTATAAATCACTCCTGTATATTAAAAAATTGCTATAATTATTTTAAATAAACTTTTCCATAATCCCTGCATTTTCCTATATTACTTTCTATAAAAAAAATAGTATCAAAATTCCGTCATGTTGTTTCCAAAACGTAGAGTATTATGAATTTCTCAACGGACAGCCGACTTCAAAATTGAACTTATAAGTTTGAATTGAATCGGTCATTGCCATTTTAATTTAATGCCCAGTTTATATGTATGTATGTATGTATGTGTTTTATATATGTGTGGGTCTGTTTGTTTGTGTGTATGTATGTGTGTGTTTGTATATGTGTGTGTATGTAGGGGCACTGTACTTGATAAAACAACACGAGTATGACGCGTTTTGTTATTTTGACAGTCAGTGTCAAATCTTTTATCTGCTTAATTGCCGGACATTTAAGATAATTTTTTTTATACGATCAAAAATGGATTTCTGTTTACTAAACTATTAATAAAAAGTTTCAAAATGGTTTATATTTTAATAACATTAATTTAACACTAAATGATTCAAATTCTTTTTATTTATTTTAGTTACGGCTGGTTTCATAATAAACACTTCAATTAAATCAACTTTAACCTGACAAAATTCATTATTTTATTGACCACAACAAATAATTTTGCTTTGAGAAATTTGAGAAGTAGACAAAAAAGCATTTTTTATTAACATCAATAATTATTATGCTAGTAAATTTTAAAGTTGAATTTTTTTTCGGTTTGAAGTTGACTTTAATTAAAGTGTTTATTATGAAACCAGCAGTTAATAATAATAATTAAAATAAAACATAGCAAAAAATCTTTCGGATCTCATTAATGAAAATAAAAAGGCTTTAAAATTACGTTTTATTTATGTTTTAATAAAATATCGACGATTTTTTATTAAAATATAAACAGAACGTAATCCTAAAGCCTTTTTATTTTAAAATAAAATAAATCATTCATAAATAATATTATTTTATATATGTTAAAAATGTTAAATTTGTTGTGGCAATACATTTAATATTTATACTTTCCTAAGTTTAAGTTTAACAAATTTTTACGTACAAAAAATTTGAAATACAAATTAAATTTACAAAAAAAGAACAAAACATGCTGTTACGCTACATCGCTGTTCAGAATACCGCCATCAAATTACTAAAGAATTTTTTTTAATTAAAACTATTTTTTAATGATTATTAAGTTAGCTAATCATACCAGTTTAAATTTTTAATTTTAAAATTTAATTTAAACGAAAATATAAGTTGCAAATTACGAAAAATTAATTATTCAAACTTTTATAAACTTACTGTAATTTATATAAGCCCATTTAAGAAAACTTGGAACTATTCAACATACCTGAAAAGTAAAACAAATATGTATTATAATTAACATATATAATAGTAAACATAATACATGTATTAAAACTATGCCATGTATCCAGAAGGATATGGCACAAACTCTTTCCACTCTCTTAAAATTAATTTTCTCCAAACATTTCTAATCAGACAAACAACTCTATCCTCATCTACATTCATAATACCATACATGCTCTTCTATTCCTATTAATAGGAAACATTCATTCACGCAAGCCACTCTCTCAATCATACCACTGCATCTACTCATCGGACGTCTACGCAAACGTGTAACTTCAAAATAATTCATATAAATTCTTGTAAACAAACGATCATTAGACATTCATTCACTCACAATAACCGAACCATTTTAACTGACAAATTTTATTTAAACCAATGTGACTAGTAACTGATTTAAATAAAATTTGGCTTCGTTCAATTATTTTATCACCTAGTTACTTGTATTTTGTTATGTCTATAGTAACTTGTTTCTATGTTCTGTTTATTAACTGTAAATGTCATTTGTATCAGTTTTCCTGATGATGACGATGTACGTTGAGTTCATCGATTATTAATAAATATTAATACAAAACTATAACCTAAAGTCGTTTTATTTTAATATAATGAGTTCTGAGAGACACATTAATCTCATCACAAGAAACTATAATCTCAAAATAAAAAAAAAACTTTAATCCCATTTACTAATAAATATCTGTCTGTCATTTCGTTTAACTTCACAGTTAACGCCGGGGGGCTTTTATAAACATATAAAACAAAAGCTTTAACAAAATTCTGTCACCGACCTTTAGATTCTTGGACGTGGTCAGCTTATAACTTTTAACAAGTTGTCATTTTTGTTGACGACGCAAAAGTTTTGTCCCCCGTCAGACGACGACTCAACGCTAATAGGAAAAGTAAGAGAGAGAAAGAGAGAGAGAGAGAGAGAGAGAGATCATTGGTCCTACCTTTATTAAGTATTCACTGCTCAATTTCATACAATACGTGTGTTACCTTAACAGAGGCCAAAAACAAAAGGTGGAATGAAAATGTTCCATAATGGAAACGTCTAGTTTCCAATTAGAAGTTTTCGATCTGTTTTCCCGTTTAGGAAATGATGCTCAGCTCTTTGGAGGTGAAGGGGGAGTTAAAAAGTGTAAGGTCAATATGCTCCTTCTTGCATTCTAAGTGGCGCAAAGGTCAAACAAAAGGTGGATGATTGTGTTATAAATTGAATTTTTTATATAAAATAATACAAATTTTATTTCATCTAGATTGGATCTTGGAATTATCTGATTGTTACAATGTAAAAACTCTAATTTAAATTTGGGAAATACATAAATGCACTTGAATTAAAATAGAATGCACTTGGTTAGTTTAAACACTTTCCACTATAAATTAGATACTTTGCATTTGGTACAACCTAAACTTTAATTTGAATAATTTGCACTATAAATTTGAATAATTTGCACTATAAACGCTACGAAATTCTATCATCTGCGCCACTGTTGGCTTAAGGTCCGTTGGTTTAGGGTAGGTTAGGTTAGGTTTAGGTTGTTTAGTTATGTTATTATTCAATATAGGCGCTTATCTCATCGACGCAAATGATTGGTATCGACTGGCGTAAATGCTTGACAGCCCCCAAAGTGAAAAGTATCCATTTTTATAGTGGAAAGTATCCGTTTTATAGTGATAATAATTTTTTTGTGCATTACGTTTTTTCAAAGTTGAAATATTTTTTTTAAAGTTGAATAAATTTAATTATAGTAGAATTATTTCTTTTTGTGCAATATATTTGTTTATAGTGCAAATTGTTTTTATCAAAGTAAATATGATCTAAATTAAAGTAAATATATTCTAAATTATAGTGCAGTTAATTCCAACCCTTCAAATTTATGTAATGTTATATAGTTCTTAACAGTAAAATAGCAACATTTCTGTAATTTTAAGTAATATTACATTTTTATGAAAAAATTACTTTCTGCTCATGATGTAAAATTTGAAGACATAGTAATAATTGCTAGATCAATCAATATTAGCAGCAGGTTAATAAAAGAAGCAATAGAGATTTATAAAGAAAAGAATAAGATAAATCACTGTAAAGGCACCGAGTTAAACAAAATTTGGCTTCCATTAGTTGAAAATCTATAATTCTTCTGATCTAGTTACTTATATGTTACCTAGTAACTTGTTGCTCTGTACTGTTATTAGTGGCGGATCCAGATTTCCATGGAAAAGGGGTTACGGAGTTATTTTTGTAAAGAAGGGGGGGGTGCATAATTAAACATTAAAATTATTTGTCTTTACTGTTCTTAATTGATAATTTTTGTTTTAATCTTCGAATCTTAATTAATTTAGATTCTTTAATTTCTTTAAAATAACTTTTTCATCAAATTCTTTACCTTAATTATTAGAGCGGTAATAAAAAAAGTGATTGCTTGGAGGGGGGGGGGGAATTATGACCTCCCTTGGATCCGCGCCTGACTGTTATTTACTTAAATGTCATTGATAAATTTTGACCTGATAAAGACGAGCGTTCAGTTTCGTCGAAACGTCGTTTTTATAAAATAATTAAACAGAATTTAATCCTAAAACAGTTTTTATTTAATACAATGAGTTCTGCAAAATATTTTATTATATTACTTTCATAAAGTATGTAGATTTACAACAATTTTTTAAAGTGTAGCAATTTAACCAATTAAACCAATAAGGGTCAGTTGTATAAAATGTTTTTACTTAATTAAAGCCCGATAGTTAAATTTAGTTTAGAAGTAAATGTATTTACTCTATAGATTTTCGAATTAAAAAAAATCTGCTATGGCCACCACTGAACCGACTGTTATCGTATTAAATAAATTTATGGAATAGAAAAAATTATATAACACAAACTACTGCAGTCATGGTAATTGTAAATAAAACTATCTTGACATAAATATATCACCTATTTACAGAATATAAAAATATCAAAAATTCTAAAAAAATATTTAGCCGTATCGAAAAATATTACAAATTAAAGTTGTTAGTAATAACTTTTTTAGCAACATTTCCTAAATAATTCTTTTCGAAATATGTCGTTGCTATTGCGAAATATTTGTAAAACACATAAAAGTAACACCAGTAAATTACCACTTCCGTTTAACAGATCTTTACCGATCAAATTGCAATTTGTTCAGCCGAATTTATTCTAGACGTGTCCACAGACTAACAGACGCCCATCATTCTAAAAACAGTTAATTCATATTACTATATAATTCTAATTCGTGCTTATCTGTAAAAATCTCGCTATGTTAAATTTAGTATGATTACAATACCTCCCTTATAATTTGTGACATGACGGTCGGTAAAAATGAATAAATTTGATCTAGTGGTATTACAAAATAATAATAATTTAATTTAATGATTTAAAAAATAAATATATTTGTATATTTTACATAAAAATATTTAAATAAATAATAACAGACATTTATATATAAATGTTATTATTTATTAAAAAAGTGATTTTCCTTTAATTAAAAAACAATTATCACTATAAAAGCAATATCTGAAGAGCTACAGTAAATAAAAACAGAATAAAACTTTAAAATTTCTCAATTTAAAAAAGATTAATATTAAAACAATTAATATTAAACATATTCAACAGAATATAGGTATTTAAATAATATAAATACACAAGCAAATAATAAAAAAAAAAAACTAAACAAAACAAAAACTGTAAATAAACTGATGATAATTTATACGGTTTTTCAACTCGAAGCAAAAAATTTAGATAAAACTGTTTCAAAAAAAAAAAACTTCGAATCTGAACGATATGATACAGCAAACATACAAAAATAAAAATAAACAAAATCGAATTAGTCATTCATCTGTCACATAACTTTATCTCAATGTGCGTTTATTTGTACCGTATCGTACTCGTAAAAGTTTGATATTTACATATTTGTACAATTCTTTATGCAGTTGACGCGAATATCTAATGAACGTTTCGTCGAAAGAATATATGTGACTGCTATTAAATAACAGTCTTAATTATTTAAACTTTCGTGTTCCTTCCATATATTTTTTTATTTACTTACTCCGCGCACAAACATCATGCATACTTCTCCCATCTATAAAGCGGGCCTTATACGATCATTCGGAATAACATTCAGACCAAAGATTGACATTCTGATTGAAGCTGTAAAGTCAAGACTAATAGACTGATGAATGGATTTCCAAATATTTTAAAATCCGAGCTTGAATCACGATAAGTGGAGGGGAGACTGACAGTCCGAATGCTTCTCCCAGTCGCATGGAATCTTAAAGTAACCGCTAATCTCTCACGAACTGATATTAAATCTTTCTCAGAACTGTATTTATTCTGGATAAATATGGTGTCAACATGGTGATTAACGTGTTAAAAAGATTTTCATCCATACGGCAGTAATTTTTATATTCATCTAAAGCTAAAATTACTTCAAACAGACTGTCGGTTTTGACTGATAAGTATAGGGGCTTTGTGATTGAAGTCAGAAATGACAGTTTAATTTTTCAGTCAGACTGTTATTCCTGATTGACCGTGTAGGGCCTGCTTAAGATGTGTCGAAATATTCGAATATTAATGTATTTCAAAATTCAAAAACAATATTTTATAATTGTCTAACTAATTGTCGCTAATTCTCTGTAATGTTCTACTTCTCAAAACAATAATACCAGTATTTGTTTTGTTTTTAAATTATTTTTTACTTAAATTTAATGTGTATACTGTATTTTATAAGTATATGAATATTTTCCGGTTCAATAATTTGATATATATATATATATATATATATATATATATATATATATATATATATATATATCTATCTGTTAAACCTTGTATTTAATCATTAAATAAATATACGTCTGCAAGTGGACATACCATAAGTAGATGAGGTGGTATGATTAAGAATGTTTTGCAAAGGTTTCCAATGAAAGAACATGTGTGAGAGGCATCACAAATATGAATAAAACGAAAATTGCTTGTCCTGGGCAGAAATGTTTGGCAGAAACTAATTTCTGGTGGATTATTCCGCATCCATATGGGTACAAGATTATGATTGTGTGTCGCAAAACAAAAAGGTAAAAACAATAATACTATGTTACGAGGAGTAGAAAGCAATGATTATTGTGTTGGGCCCAGATATTTGTGGCCACAAAAAGAGCTTTCTATTCCGTGTCAGATATATACAATTTTTTCTTCAAGCGTTCTAAATGAAATAAAACTAAAAATAAATAAAAATACATACCAAATAACTTTAACCAGTTACTAACAGTTGTTGTATATATTATTTATATTTATTATGTGATTTATGAGAATTAATCTTACTTTGATAGAATAAAAAATTTCTGATCACCCTGGCCGGTGTATTGCATTTCTTGCACTTCTTCATACATTTTCAATAATCAAATGCAAATTCAACTGAAAATAATCTATGCAATTGTCAATTAACTTAACTTGATTTATTAATTTTCAATATGGCAATCGAAGATGTCAGGATCTTGTATTCAAGTTTTATTCTACCACCATAATCTTCTTCTGCATAGATAATATAGTAACGTAATATCAATATTTTAATACGCTTAAAAAAAATTATTATTTCTCTTCCACTGTCAAATTTGTTAGTTATCTTTAATATTTTTTAAAAATTACATCAATTAATATTACTAAATTTAGTTACAGGTAATTAAACCCAAATCACAATGAAGTTTTTTTTCCTCCGCATTTAATAATATAAATTCTTCTCAACCTAAAAAGGTGTCATAAAAATCTTGCCACCAGCGAAGAAGTTTCAGTTCAAAAACTTGCACAATGTGAATAAAGTGCAATATATAAAGCGAAACATTTGCAAATATTTTATACTCTGCCCTCAGCAAGTATAACAACGCACAAGGGTCAAATTATTGCGCGCCCATTCTTAAAACGACGCAAAGGCAATTAATGCGAGTTTTTCAACAGTTGACGCTTCTGTACGCCCGCCGCGCCGTGGCAACCGGAAGTTCCTGCTCCAGGCGTTATAATGTACAGTAGGATAGTTACTGAGTTTTGTATAATAAGATAGAAATGCAAAACATGCATTACAATCTAATTTGGGACATTTCAAAATGCTAATGCTGTTAGAGATAATGGTGTCATGCCAATGTTGTGGGGTCGTTTTGTATTAGTTTCGACTACAGTGTCTAAAAGATTGAATCAATAATAAGCATTTTAGCCAAAAATTTAAATCAAACTGACTATTTTTTTCGAAAGTGGCCATTTATACATATACGCAATTGGCTATTTATACATATACGCAATTGGCTATTTATACATACAGTATTTTTACGTAATTGGCTATTTAGGGTTGGTTAGGTTAGTAGGTTGGTTTAGGTTTTTTTTTTTAGTATGTATAAATAGCCAATTGCGTATACATACCGTATATATATATATATATATATATATATATATATATATATCTCGGTTCAGTTCCGGTTTTCGTTCCGGCAAAAATAACGGTTTTTTTCGGTTTTTGGTTCAGTTCCGAGTGATTAATTTTTAATTTTTTCAATGTTTTATTTGTATTAAAAACTTATTTTTTATCATAATTTAGAACATTTGATTTCAATTTTTACAATAAACATACTATATAAATTGATACAATAATATGTTGTAATATGCATAATAATAATTACTAATTATTAAATAATAATTAGGACATTAGGAGTATATAATATATGAAAATAATATAATTTATTATATGAAACTTATATAATTTGTATGTATTTTTTAAATATATAATAATAAGAAAACATATGTTAACGTAACAAATTCTTGTATACAGGATTTTTTTATTAATTTATAATTTTAAAAAAATGAAAATTTTCTAATGCATTTACTTTTACACTATTTAAAAATTATTAAAAAGTTATTATCAAAAAATACACCTTTCTTAAAGTGATTCTTAGTTTAATTTTCAATTTCAATAATTGAGTATTCATCAAAAAAAAAAAAAACAAATGCTCTTTCGTGTAAGACAAGTTGCGACTTTCAACTACGCTACGAGACCCCGAAATTGAAAAAAAAATACAACTGCCGTGGAAAGTAAGACTGTGTTCAAGCGCGTGTTTCAACATGTATCGAACCGAAAAAACCGATATTTTTTTCGGTTCATTTCCGGATTTTGTTCCAACAAAATAACGGTTTTTTCCGGTTTTCAGTGCAGTTCGATTCGCATACTTGCGTCTACTATTTACTACTGCGTCAATGTTTGTTATTTTATTCTCTTTGTAGTTACATGTGATGCATTTACGGCGGCGTTTTGCAGAAACTCATTGTATTGTTTCATGTATGAAGAAAAATTTTACCTAAAATATTTTAAAAATACAACATTTAAAAATATTGGCCCGTATTCTCACCTCAGTTATAAAAGTGATTTTTGCCGAAAGTACTTTTGACGTTCACTTAAAATCATTTATTAAGCATTTTAAAATAGGTTATTTAAATTTTATAATACCAAATATAATAAAAATAATCAAATATAGAAAAATTATTTATATTTGATGACAAACAGAAGCAAAAAGTTATTTTGAAATTAATGATAAAAGCACTTTTTCACGAAAAAGTGAAGTGAGAATACGGGCCATTGAATTTATAGAATTTTCTAGGCTGATATACTGTGGTCGAATATCCCTATATTAATTTTCTCCAAACATTCCCATTCACACAAGCAACTCTAACTTCATCCATATTCACGATATCTCTTATATAGGCTATATTAAACAATTATGAAGCAAATTCAGGTTAATTTATTTTAGGTGTAATTCTGATTCACTTCTGTTAATAGCGATGTGCTAAAATAACAATTCTGAAATTCTGTAAGAAAAACACTTTAATGTATGCAACAAGATTTCTTACGGAATCGCAGACTTTTTATTTTTAATAGTTACTTTTAACGAAACTGATACAGAATACACCAACTTACTGCTATTTATTATAATTTAATTACATTAAACAGAATAATAAATTTCTATTTTCTAAGCATGTAATTTTTAAACCTCAGTTAACACACCCTGTCCTATTTCTTGCAAACCACTCCTTATCAACTCGTAATTCCTTTTTCATTTTTCCACTTCCTGTGCAATCATTTTAAAATCGGGGTCGCATCCATCAACATCTGATAACAACAAAGAGAAAACAACAGTAGCCAAGCTAGAAGAAAATGGAACTTGGAGAAAAAGAGACCAAACAAGAAAATCGGAACGAAACAAATTGCAATATGTCAAGTTTTGTCGAGACGAATAAAAAGATACGAGACTAATTTAAACCGTGAATTAACTCGCTTAATCGAATGAACTATTGATTTTGCTAGCGTTACTACACTGTAAAAAAAGAAACAGTTTTACACCAGTTTAGTATGTAAATTTACAGATGTCACAAACATATTTTTACATTATATAAATATAAAATATGTGTATTTTATGTAAGTTTACTTACTTTTTGGTAAAAAAAAAAAAACAGATATAATATGCATATTATATATACCATGGTATATAAATTATTTTATTTAAAATTTAAAATTTAAAATTATATTGTTTTTACAGAAAATTTATTGTTTTACTGAAATAATATAAGAGTATAATTTTTTTACTATGGTTTTTATGTAAAATGACAAATTTTTTATAGTGTACAGTGTTAGCACGTTAGCAGAAATGTAAAATTGTATAAAATACACGGTTATTTATTAATGTTTTCCAATTTTTTATTATATTTCGAAACTTGCGTAAAAATATATTTTATTTAAATCCGAGAAAGAAAATCATTTCCTCAAATTTTCGGGTGGCCATAGCAGATTTTTTTTGTTAACATTATCTTATTCAAAATAATAGTCTAAATTTTACAAAATTTCTAGTGCAGTAAAAATATGTAGTTTTTATCGTTGGTTTTTTTCGAATACAGCAAAAAAGGTATGTATTCGTAGATATCTTTTTTATTTACTTTGTAAAAAAAATACGATAAACACAAAAGCTCGTATTTTCAGCTCACTTTTAAAAGTGATTTTTGTCAAAATTACTTTTGACGTTTACTTCAAATTACTTATTAAAAATATATTTAATTTGATCAGCTTTTACTTTATAAAAAAAAGACAAAAACTTAATATACTAGAAGCACTGGAAATCCATAAAATAAAGAAAACCGCTAATTATCTATCTATTACTCAATGATCAGACTAATATATATATATACACCCCTTTTCTCTTTCTGTATACAGGCGTAACAGAATAACTATTCCTAATTTTCAGAAATGATAGAGTGCACTTAGAGAAACATTTTTTATTAATAAACTAGTGTCCGGAAATTTCTCGGTGTCAAGATACACTAGATATCGTTAAAAACAATTTTAATTATTACAACGTTAAAGAGTAGTTAAGTTAAGGAACATTTTATTAGAAATAATAGTGCATTAAACTTTATAAAAATTGTTCGAAGTTACGACCACCATTTTCGATACACAAGTTGTAACGATGTACAGGGTGGGCAAATTTGGACGTTTTCATAAGGGAACTCGGAAACTATAAGAGATATGGAAAAATGGACCGCGCATCCTCGATTGCTTTTTTTGAGAGAAACTCAATTATGAAAACAAAAATTAGCTATCGTCTTTTGTTTTCGAGTTATGGCGAAAAGTTCGCTTTTTCCGTATTTTGATAAATGGCGATATCTCGATGGTTTTTTAAATTAGATGAAAATAATTTTCACATTCTTAAGGCACTTTTTTGAGTAGAATGAAATGGTCTTAACGGATATTATAAATCTCCGTTAATTCTCGGATTATAACATAAAGTCGGGTTTTTTACAATCGACTGCCAAAAAAAAAAAATAAAAATTTCCGGACACTAGTTTATTAATAAAAAATGTTTCTTTATGTGCCCTCTATCATTTCTGAAAATTAGGAATAGTTATTCTGTTACACCCTGTATAGTTGTAGCTAAGTATATTGTTATATTGTACACAACACACTATAGGTATAATATTTATTATATTTTATTGTTATAAGTTTATTCACTTTTAAGAATGGTCTTTTTCAATTTTATTAGTATTAGATGATAGGTAACTTTAGTGGGTATATATTATATGTATACCAACAAATACACTGGAGAGAAAAAAAGGCGTCACTTGAAACATCAAAAAAATTACCGATTTTCAAATAGGTATAACTCGGCCAATTTTGAAAAAAAATGAATGAAATTTCTTGCACAAAAAAATTTGAGATCTCGTCTTTAAGATCATGCAGAGTAAATTTCGGAAAACCATAACTTCTCGCCAAAGCATTGCAAGTCCTTGACATTAAGCGGAATTTACGTAGCAATGTTTGAATTTTTACGCCCGCTTAGTAAAGTGAGTCGAAATTGTTTTTATGTATACTATTCATATTGTCAAAGTTCAACAATTTTTATAGTCGAAACATGTTTTTTTCTGCGGTGTGTGGTGGGAAGCGGAATGGTTCAAATGGGACATATCTTGCATGATCTTAAAAACGAAATCTCAAATGTTTTCGTACAAAAGATTTCATTCACTTTTGTTCAAAATTGGCCGAGTTATACCTATTTGAAAATCGGTAATTTTTCTGATTTTTCAAGTGGCACGTTTTTTTGTCCAGCGTATTTTGTCATTCACTCACTTACTCTGAAGATGACCTATAACCGTTGAAACTGCAGTAAATCATTTTTAAATAAATATTGTGATATTTTACAAATAATAATAATAATATAAATAATAAGATAAAAAATAAAATATAATATCACAGTATTATTATTATATATATCAAAACATAGAAATACTATTCATATTTGATAAGAGGTAAAAGTAAAAATTTATTTCAAAGCAAAAAAAAAACAATTTTTCATAAATAAAAGAGGTGGGAATATGAGCCGATGTTATTTTTATCTACCAGTTTTTATATTTTTGTTAATATTTTTATTGCCTCGTATGTGTCGTTTGAAAACTGTCACAATAACAGAAAAGATCATAAAAAATGTGACAGACGTGATTGAAAAACATTAAAAAACACATTTTCACCTGCCATCATCGTTTCGTTTTTGATTCTCGTTCAATTTAAACTAGGATACTGTTATAAAAAAAAAACAAAAGCTATCGTTGAAAAGCCAGTCGTTGTCCGGTGGTAGTCCGTTTGATTGACAATCTAACAGTTTGTCAGTGGAAATCAAAATTCAGAAATTCAAACAAAAAGACTACTTTTTAATTATTTGAATTAAACAAACAGCGATTATCTTTTAACCCTTTCACGCACGCGTATAGTTCCGAGCGAAAAAACATTTATTCAACTTCTTTATATTTAGATGAGGAATAATAACGTACAATATAGTTTTATGCGCTATATGTGTTTATTTGAATTTATAGACAAATTTAAACTTGTCTTTTATTCTAATGCCGGATTCATGCAAACCAATTTCAAATTCATCGTTAATCAAAACTACAACTTGAACTTAAATTACAACTATTGATAAAATATAGCATTCATGCAACAAACACTGCTTTTCTATTATCACACATTTTAAGGTTTATGCCATTGTAAATTTTTCTTAAAATGGATTCTCTTAATATTTCTGATAATGATGAATATGAAATAATAAATATCTTGATATTTTTATTTGCACCGTATTATTAGTTAAACAGAAAATATTATCGACATTTGATGTTTGTTGTAAATCTGTCATTGGTACTGAGTTAAATAAAATTCAGTATCCATTTATTAAAATTTTATGATCTAGTTACTTATTTGTTACCTAGTAACTTGTTGCTATTTTCTGTTATTTACTGTAATGTTATTTACATCATTTATCCTGATGCAGACAGATGTTAAATTTCGTCGAAACGTCGATTTTAAATAAATATTAATACAGAACATTAACCTAAAGCAATTTTCTTTAATATTTTTAGTTTCTTTTACGAGTAAAAGTATTTATACCCACACTTTTGTTTTTGCTCATAATAAAAAAAAATTAAGAATTTGATGTCCAAATTTTAATTAATTTAATTAACAATAGACGCAAACGCACGTTAAGATTGCAGTCTGAACGTAATGCAAAAATATGCATAAGTTCTGTGTAGCGTAAATTTAACAGTGCGACTATAGACACATTCCAAACTAAATTACATTGAAATGGACTATAGAACATTAATCAAGTAACTTGATTTCAAATTTAAATGAAGTATTCTTCTGTTTCCTTTTGTTCTTTTTTATCTGCCAGTTCACTTTTTTTCTACTTTGATTTACTGTTCCGATTTAGACATTATTATAAAACACCGAGAAAAAAAACGAGATAAGTATTTTGAATTAAAATTTCGAAGAAAAAAAATGAATAAAGAAAAATGTTAAATAGATTCAGGATATGTTCAAATTGTATTTAAGAAATTTTTCTTAATAATAATGTGCAACTTTTTGTTATAAATTTGACGCAAAAATAAAATTCAATTTATAAAAGCATAGTTTGGGTCGTGTGTGGGATTAGAAATACAGAAAATTAATATAATTAGTATTCATATACTAAATAGAATAAATAACAAACATGTCATTATGAAATGTGATTATCATATTAATAATTAAAATGGAAAAATAGTCGACTGTTAATATTTAGTAAATAATTTAGTATATCGAAACGTCAAATTTTAATATAAAATTAAGCAGAACTTAAACTTAAAGCCATCTTATTTTCCTGTTACTTTATTATCGAAACTAACACAGAAAAACAAAAACATTCAATGTATTTTCATCCTAACACCACACTCTAAAAAAATTTATGTAATTTTACCTATAAACCATGAGACACTATGATGCCCAGTATTTCTAGGTATAATTACTCAACTGCTGTAATTTTATTAATAACAGGATCAAAACGAACATATGTATGTAATATTACAGTTTTTTTGTAGTAGTTTCTTTTAGAAAATTTACGGAACTTCAGTAAATTTACTGTAGAAATTATCCATAAGTAGCTAAAATTTGTTTAATTCTGTAATATTATTGTTGGTATAATTACATACATTTCTAAATTTACATAAAAGATGTATTAAACAATTAAAATATTTCATTAGTATTATTACACAAAATACGTACTAAGTCTGATTAGTTTTATGAATTATTACAAATATGCAAGCTATAATTTAAGACGTTATACCAACAATATGTGATTCTACATTAAGTATGTGATATAATTTGCAGAAAGTAAGCTTTTTTACATACTTATTAGGTCATTTTTCATTTCATTATAAATTATGTAAAAATTATAGAATTTTGAAGTAGAAATACAGCATATTTATAGTAAAATTTTACTATTATTTTTCTGTAATTTCTCTATTATTTTTTTTTATTTACAGTGCAGCAAAACAACTAAACTGAAAGAGACTTTTCTCCCGTCCATTTCACTTAAAAACGAGACACATTTCCTTTTTTTATTCGTCAATTCCATCTGCCTCGTTCCTGTTATGTTACTTTCCACGAATGGCCCACTCATATCCAGTGTGGCGTAGTATTCTTTTTTTTTGCATACTTTCCATGCAGCAGCACACGACGGCGACGCTATCTTGTACGATAAGATATGACAGAGCGAATGCAGTACAACGTAAAGGACGTGCTTAAAATAGCTTACCTTTGGCTCTTCGCACAAGACGAGAGAACACACTGTTGTGTTTCCAGCTCAACAGTTAAATGTAGGTGGATGGATGCCCATTTGACTTTTTTCTTTTTTATTTATTCTGTTTCAAGTGATGTTTACTAACATTCTACACGGCTATGCAATTCTGAAATAACCTTGGGGATACGTAAAAACTTTTAATGCAGGCTTCTAATGTCACTGTTCTAATGTGAGATCAGAGGCGTAGCAACCAGGGGTGCAAGGAGTGCGGTGCACACGGGCCCATGAACGAGAGGGGCCCACGAGCCAAAGTGCCCAATAGGGCCTTATTTTCATTAATACTTACCATTTTTTTTGTTTATTTTAATTTTTTTGTAATAAATAAAAAACAAAGAAGAGGAATAAAATACCATTCATAGGATTAAATATATTTATTATATAAATTAGTTTATTAAAATAAGTTAAATACATTTTCATAGATTCTTTTAAGTTTACAAACACAAAAACATACAGTACAAATCAAATTTAAAGTTTATGTTTACAAACATAGTTCATTAACTTTAACTAAACTTAACTTTTCTCGCTTTCATTGAAGCAAAGATGCGAATTATTTTATTTAAATCTAATTTACGTGCTCTTTCATTTTCAGTGCTCAAAATCGCCAAATTTGATAAACGATTCTCCCCCATAAAGTTTCTTAAATATGTTTTAATAAGTTTTAATTTTGAAAATGATCTTTCAGCGCTAGAAGTTGATACGGGGAATGTTAAAAACAAAATAAGAGCGGTACAAAGTTCCGGAAATGCCGAACTAAGAATAGAATAATCTGTAAATATTAATTCTCTTAATTCAAATACCGAATTAATATTTTCTAACTGTTTTTTAAAGGTTTTTCTAAAAGATAATATCTGTGCCTTAAAACCTGCGGTTAAATCGTCAGTATATTTGTCTAGTAAAAGTTGGCATAAATCAATTATTTCATCATCAGATAATTGTTTTAAATTTTCTGGGAAAATTATTCTAAATAATTTATTTATTTCCGTAAAACTTGAAAATCTATCTTTTAATTGTGCAATTATAATATTTAACGTAGCGTTAAAAACGTTTACCCTAAAATTATCTTCTGAACTGTTAAATCAAAAATCTTCACATTTTTCTTGTTTATGGTTAAGCCAACTTTATTAGGTACATACATATATATTTCTTGGCAAGTTGTTTCTTTAGGAATTTCACTTTAATTTATTAATTTTGAAAATACAAATTGCATTTAAAAAAAAGTAATTTTCATTAATTTTGATTATCATAAAAATAAAACAACTTTTATTTGAAAATTTTTTTCGAATAAGGAACAAACTGACATAAAATAAAAATGACATTTAGTATTTAAAATAAGCCAAAAGAACATTAAAATTTTAAACAATACAAGGAGTAAAGAGGGGCCCCTTAATTCCAGTGGCACACCGGCCCACAAAGGTCTTGCTACGCCCCTGTGTGAGATAATATGTCTGGGTAACTTTGAATACTTATTTCTTTGGTTAGTATATGTGATACATTATTATGCAATATTACACTATAAAAAAAATATGTAATTTTACTTACAAACCATGAGACACTATGATGCCCAGTATTTCTAGGTATAATTAATCAGCTGCTGTAATTCTACATACTACTGTTTAAAAATACATAATATCAGAACATATTACAAACATTATGTAATATGATATTACCAACGGAATGAAAAC
The DNA here is from genome assembly GCA_963966155.1 of Clivina fossor. Taxonomy (NCBI): domain Eukaryota; kingdom Metazoa; phylum Arthropoda; class Insecta; order Coleoptera; family Carabidae; genus Clivina; species Clivina fossor. Next base: position 17,386,717 of record OZ014553.1, on the reverse strand, counting down.
GAACATATATATGTTACAGTTTTTTTTAGTAAATTTACTGTCAGGAATTTTCCATAAATTGGTAAAATTTGTTTAATTCTTTATTATTATTGTTGGTATAGTTTATCTATTTCTTATAAACTCATTGGATTGTATTATGTTTCAAGGAAAATTGTACCTATAATATTGCGTAAACACATTACATTTAAAGACATTTTTGCATAACTTTAAGCAATGGCGTAACTAGGATTTGGTGACCCCTCTGCTAAACAAAATGTAGGCCCCGATAAACTTTTGAAAATTCAATGATTAGGTACAAGGAAAAAAGTAATAAGTACAATATTTTCTATAATTCTTAAAAGTAAAAAAGTAACAAAAATATATAATAAATCATATAGTTAATATAAAATTAAATTAAATATCAGTTCTTCGGGCTTTTTTATTAGCAAAATCCGTTATTAAGAGTTTTTAAATTTAAATTTTCTGCTGCATAATGTTCTGTTGCCAAAAGAACGAGATTACTTAATCTATCTTGATTCATGCTGTTTCTAAGATATGATTTAATTATTTTTAATTTGCTGAAGAATCTTTCTGCTGTAGCCACAATGACAAGAATGCTTAAAACCCAATTTACGCCACTGACTTTTAAGATATATTGAATGGGTTTAATGGGTTTTCGTTCTGTGGATACACTTTATAATTACATACATTTCTAAATTAACATAAAGGATGCATTTTACAATTATTACAGATACTAATATGCAAGCTGTAATTTTACATAATTTAAGAAGTTATACCATCAATATATAATTTTACATTAAGTATGTGATGCAATTTATAAATACTATAATATGTTATATAGAGTAAAAAACGATTATTATTTTGTTAAGCCCAAACATTTGTGACCAAGACAAAGCCGAAAGCAAGCATTCTATGCGAAACACAAAAATGAGCATTCTATTCACAGTCAGACGTATACGATTTTTTCTTCAAACTTATTAAACGAAACTACACTAAAAAATAAGAAAAATACATGCCAAGTAACCATAACTAGTAACTAACAGTTGTATAATAGCATGTATATATTATTTAGATTTGTGTTCAGTGATTTGTGAGAATTAATTTTTCTTTCGTTGAATATATAATTTCTAACCACCCTGAGCGGTATATATTACTTTTCTTGCACTCACCCAGTAATCAACTCACCCAGTGTCAAATGTCAAATTAAATACACTTGATCTTTTTTTTTTTTTGGTCGAATATATTATACAATTTGTAACCACCCTGAAAAAGTGCACATTGCATACAGCAACTAACTGCTGTCATAGTAATGTCATTATTCTAGTAGTATAACATAATAAACTCTTTCTACATGGGCAATATGGTAACGTAATATTAATATTAGACGTTTGAATAAAAAAAATCATGACTTTTAACATTAAAAAACAATTTTATGACTTCCACGAACTTATGTACAAGAACATCTGCATAAGCCGCATGCCTACTTGCTCCAATTTCAAGATACGAAATACCAAGAAAATAAACTGTAAGTGCGTCTAAATGAGACATAAACTTCTTTTGCCTCCAGATGTTATTTCAAGGTCACAGCTTATTTACTAGTGTTTGTAAGGAGTGCTGTCGTATCTAGTTACTGCACATACATCTACACTCTGAACAATTTAGTAGTGTGCAGGTTTCAAATGAACCCTAGAAATTCGAGCAAAAAGCATTCCCTTTTCCACAACAACCCTTAGTTCGTATGTGTATAGTTTAACATCTGGGTGCTTGGGTTTATGTTTATCATAGCCACAATTTCACATAGCTTACTCTTACACTTTACATACGAAGATGTATATGAGAGAGTGTTTGTGCTCAATGTCTTGTTTTCTAAATGAGTTGAAATTTAGTCAGCGTTGTTAACAATTTAATTTTCTAATCTCTGAAATTATAGATGTGAATATTTGAATAATATATTTATTTTCTATTTTTATTAATTATAATATATTTAATACAAAGTAATATTTATGTGCAATAATCGACAATGAACTAATTAATTATTAGTTATATTTTTAAATAAAGAAAATGTATTGACTTTGCCGGGCTTCCGACCCGGGACCTTTTGCTTTTGCGGCAAACGCGAAATAAAATTTTAAAAAATCCACCGTATCATGGTGGATTTTTTTATATTAGTTTTAAGATATTCTAAGGAAACTATTGTATTATTAGAACCTCCCGGGGGACGAAACTATTTCTAAAACCCGTATGACACGATGCATTTTTTGTGTGCATTAAAATGCGCATTATTTTATGCACAATAATGCGTATGAAAATGTTGATTTTTATGCATGTAATTTTAACTGCTTGTATGCCACTAGTGCATTATTTTTGGCATTTTGAAGCATTCGAGCATGAGCACGCCGTTATTTTTGATCTGTAAACTGATACTGGTCAGACATCAACAAATTTTTAATGTAATAATAAATAACAAACAAAACACTAATAATAGATAAATAAAACAGTTATTAACTATAATTAACAAAACAATAACCATAAATAAAACAATCGTAATTAACAAAAAAATAAAACAAAATTATAAGATAGAAAATATATAAATAAATAGACAAAACGATAAAATCTAGCTAAAAAAATTATTGTTAGTAAAAATAATAAGACTCAGGCACTGAATACTGTAACCCACAGACAAAATTTAAGCAAATGAGCAGCTACGCATCCTTACGACGCCGATTTCAGACAAAATCATGCAGCAAGCTAGAACACGCACTAGATTTTTATATGCATTTTCTTGTGCATTTTTTTTGCATTTAAATGCAGCATTAAAATGCGCATTTTAATGCACAAAAAAATGCATCGTGTCATACAGACTTAAGATTGTAAGTATTTTACTCGAAATTGTACATGATTTTAAGAATATCTTTAATTGATTTTTACAATGATTATAAGAAATTTTAATTAATTTGTACACGACAGATTGTATAAATAGTTCTCTCATTGGTTCGGCCACAAACTACGTGTTTCCAACAGCAACTTTTCATTTCTCACACTAAAAAAAAATCTATGTAATTTTACATAGATGGTTTGTATAATACTACATAGATATTTTTCAGTGCAATAATAAATAAAACTACAATATGTATATTCTAATAGTGCATACCAATAAGCATGTATAATGTACTACATTTACTAACCAATAACAGCTTTATAAATAACGCATTTAATTATACTTGTAGAAAAAAAATTAATATCTAGTACTGCAAATATTCTCTTTGAACAAAATATGAAAAATTAGCCAATCAAAAGAAACATTACCAAAAAAAAAATCTAAGCAAAACGAACATCTACTCGTATTCACAACCGAACAACGAAAAAAGCCTTCAAAAGAGACAAGCAAAAAAAAGAAAAAACCTTTCATCGAAATTCATTCCCGATTCGAACGATAGAAGAATAAAAAAAAGGGTCCATTCTGCACCCACAACACTACAGATTGTGTGGTTCTCATAAAGCCCCAAAACAGCATTTCCGTATTGCGAGCCACTTCAATTATCAGCAGGCCGTGAAATACGAGAAGTCGTGTGTGTGTGTGTGTGTGTGTGTGTTCAGCTAACAGCTAACCGATCGGCAATTGTCTGACGTTTTGTTTTGGTTTAACGAGCGAAAAATGGACCTCAAAATAGAGAACTACCTCACTATATACGATTCTTGACAATGTTTTATATATATATACTGGCTCAGTTTGAGAAGTATATATAGTTTGTCTATGTTTTTCAAGATATATTTAAATTTGATTTTTGTTATTTGTGATTGGTATTGTAAATGTTTGTTAATGTTAATATAAAACAATATATTAAAAAAAAGTTTTACTTCAAGCTTATTAAAATATAGATATGACGTAACTATATTACCTACGTAGAAGGTATGCGGTTATTAGTAAAATAATATAAGATTAGTATACTATATACACCACTGGTGTATATAAGCACCAGACATGGGTATACTATGTCAAGTGTATTTAATCTGACATTTTTAATTATATTAAAAATATTATATCGAGTTAATTTAAGTTAATTGACCAGTGTATTGTTTATTTTTATTTGAATTTGATTATAGAAAATGTGTTAAGAACTTCAAGAAATGCAATGTGCACCGTCAAATTTGTCAGGAACTGCATATTTGACCAAGAAACACGGTTAAGTGTATTTAATTTGACATCTCCAACAACCATATTAAAAATTATTAGGTTAAGTTAAGTTAATTGACAATTGCATTGTTTATTTTTGCTTGAATTAAATTATTGAAAATATGTAAAGAAGATATTATATATTCGATCAAAAAAACATCAATTCTCACAAATCACGTAACAAATATAAATAGTTAGTAAAGTTAAGGTTACTTGTTGAGTAGTTATACCTAGAAATACTGGGCATTATAGTGTCTCATAGTTTGTAGATAAAATTACATATTTTTCTTAGACTGCGTCTAAAGTGGCCTTTATTCAAGCACATTTTCTTTATCAAAATATTTCCAACTTTTTCTTTTGCAAAATTCCATATAAAACAAAAGACATAAACCACATAATACCTATAAGCATGCTCCCGTTTTCGAAAGTGCTTCTTCTTATTCTTCCGTAAGCACGTAATGTAAAGGTGCAACATAACGGTATAAAGCGAAATCGAATTAAAGTTTGTGCATTAAGGTAACAGCTTCAAGCATCAGTTTTATCATTACATTGTAACGTCGCGACGCAAACGCATCGTGGCAAATGAATGCCACTGCAAAACAACACACACACACACACATACACGTTACTTACATAGTTATGTTTAGTGCTAATAAAACTTTACGTTATATTCTATGTGTATGATCAAAGTAAGAAAGATATTGTACTTCTTTGAATCAATATACGTTAACTTGCTTCACTTGGAAGTTTATATAATTTAATATTTCGCTGAAACATTGAATAGAAAGAATATTTTACATAAAAATGGATTTTATAAACAAATTTTCTAGAAAATAAAAACAGAAAACTGGTATTATATATAAATATTATTTTTTATGGATTTATATAAGAGGCACACTCAATTCAGTTTAATGAGTTATCAACAATTATTGTTACAAGAATTTAATTGTACAACGTTTCAGCAACGCAAAATTCAAAATTTGCTACTATTTTTATATAAGATTATTAATAACCAGTTAGATAATTCTGAAATTGTTGAACCTCAATATACCGTCCGTGAATACACGAAATCCTGAAACATTCAATATTAATTCTGTTCGCACTAACTTATATAAGTATTCTTCAATAATTTTCTGTGCAAACTTTATAATTATTACTAGTCCGCCGTGATTCTCAAAGTGGGTGAAATCGCCCCCTTGTGGGTAATTTAAGATACGTGGTGGTCAATGATGGATTCATGGGTAATAGGGGGGGCTATAAATATTAGGGGGGCAAAATAAAAATAACGTGTAACGCGCAAACATTATCGCTATATAGCAATAGGAAGACATTGGAGATTTATTTTATTCATAATTGGACAACAGCTCAAATAAGTTTGTGAATCTATTGATTAGTGTATGATGAGTGTGAAATCGTTATTGAATACTAATGTTAACAATGTAGATTCGCAGTTCAGAATTATTTCCTGAACAGAGGTACGCTGTACGTAAGGTTATAAACACTTCCACTAACTTCTATAGCAAATGAGACTTCTACAATTACATATACCGTTCAAAATCACTCATTTAATGTTGCGTAATAATATTTTTAGCTGAAAAATACTATACTGTTATAATAAGAGGAAATCAACGAATACATTTTACTGCAACATCTGGCGTTACCTATTTTGAAAAAAATCTACAACTCACTTTACTATCGTAACACAAAAATGATAGTCGCAATTTTTTGTTCTCCAACACGACTCCGATATGAAATTGCAGTTGACTGGTGTGACAGAAAAAACGTTATCACATTTTGCAATTGATAACTCCCCCTTTGAACATTATATGTATATATATATATATATATATATATATATATATATATATATATATATATATATATATATTAAAAAGTTAGATGTTGAATCAAGTTCTAATTTACGTTTCTATGTCACGCTTTCGGTGATATTATCCACCTTCTTAAGAACATGCTCTGTTCGAGAATTGTAAAAACAAAACATAGAAATATGGTACAGTAATCATAAAAATATTTTGCAGAACAATTCATGTAGTCGATAATAAAATTTGATAAATAAAAAATAATAAATAATAAAATTAACTAAGTAGATTTGTAATGCTAACTTATCATTAAACTTAATTCAATTTATTACTTTTTAAATATATATATATATATATATATATATATATATATATATATATATATTTAAAAAGTATATATATATATATATATATATATATATATATTTAAAAAGTATATATATATATATATATATATATATATATTTAAAAAGTATATATATATATATATATATTGAAACGGGAACAACCCTGGCGGAGAATTTTTTAGTTTTTTTCTTCTTTTCAACAAGTAGTATTTACTTATGTTATAATTATTAAACCGTAGCTTACAATATTAGTCTTGTATTATATCTGCATGTGTTTATGAGTAAAGATTGTATAATTTCTTCCGTATTAGAAAAATGCAATTAATCCGGCGCTGAGAATAGTTAACGCACTTGCAGCTGTCATCCAAATTCCTCGCTGTGTGGAGTCTAATTGTTTATGTATTTGTCTTATCTTTTAGCTTTGATGTATATGTGCGCATTCGCGCTTTGTAATTATGACAATAGATAAATGTTTTGTCTATTCATTTTATTATTGAATATTTCTTTATGTTATAATATTATTCTTTTGTGAACAATTTGAATGAATACAATGTAGAAATTATGTTAACTCTGTTAGTGCATTAAATAAATATATGTTGTTTAGTATTAAATTAATCAGGAAATTATGAGGAATACAACTATGATAATTAAATTGAGATGTAATGTTTTTTTTAGTTAACGAGTGTTTAATAAGTTATTTTGTCACTATTTAGAGATACGCAGTGTTTCGTCCGGGGCATACTTCCCCCTCTAGCAGTTCCCGGGCCGAACGTTTCAGCCAATAGGAACGGAGCATTCTGTTTTGTGACCATATTTGGCGATGTTCCTTCGCATGTATGAAGAAGTGGGGAGCTTGCGGCCTTTATAAGAGCTAACCGCGGGCTGGCTCGGGGATTCTGATTCTGATTTTAGGATTGGAATCCCTAGTACACATACACCTACATTTATACACTGGCTAATCGACATACAGTCGGCTTGCGACGTCCAGAGTGGCGAGCGCCGGCGATTGTGTGAAGAGAAGCACATTTAGACACTGGCCAATCGACATACAGTCGGCTTGCGACGTCCAGAGTGGCGAGCGCCGGCGATTGTGTGAAGAGCGGTACATTTACACACTGGCCAATCGACATACAGTCGGCTTGCGACGTCCAGTAGTGGCGAGCGCCGGCGATTGTGTGAAGAGAAGCACATTTAGACACTGGCCAATCGACATACAGTCGGCTTGCGACGTCCAGAGTGGCGAGCGCCGGCGATTGTGTGAAGAGCGGTACATTTACACACTGGCCAATCGACATACAGTCGGCTTGCGACGTCCAGAGTGGCGAGCGCCGGCGATTGTGTGAAGAGCGGTACATTTACACACTGGCCAATCGACATACAGTCGGCTTGCGACGTCCAGAGTGGCGAGCGCCGGCGATTGTGTGAAGAGCGGTACATTTACACACTGGCCAATCGACATACAGTCGGCTTGCGACGTCCAGAGTGGCGAACGCCGGCGATTGTGTGAAGAGCGGTACATTACGTAGTCGATAATAAAATTTGATAAATAAAAAATAATAAATAATAAAATTAACTAAGTAGATTTGTAATGCTAACTTATCATTAAACTTAATTCAATTTATTACTTTTTAAATATATATATATATATATATATATATATATATATATTTAAAAAGTATATATATATATATATATATATATATATTTAAAAAGTATATATATATATATATATATATATTGAAACGGGAACAACCCTGGCGGAGAATTTTTTAGTTTTTTTCTTCTTTTCAACAAGTAGTATTTACTTATGTTATAATTATTAAACCGTAGCTTACAATATTAGTCTTGTATTATATCTGCATGTGTTTATGAGTAAAGATTGTATAATTTCTTCCGTATTAGAAAAATGCAATTAATCCGGCGCTGAGAATAGTTAACGCACTTGCAGCTGTCATCCAAATTCCTCGCTGTGTGGAGTCTAATTGTTTATGTATTTGTCTTATCTTTTAGCTTTGATGTATATGTGCGCATTCGCGCTTTGTAATTATGACAATAGATAAATGTTTTGTCTATTCATTTTATTATTGAATATTTCTTTATGTTATAATATTATTCTTTTGTGAACAATTTGAATGAATACAATGTAGAAATTATGTTAACTCTGTTAGTGCATTAAATAAATATATGTTGTTTAGTATTAAATTAATCAGGAAATTATGAGGAATACAACTATGATAATTAAATTGAGATGTAATGTTTTTTTTAGTTAACGAGTGTTTAATAAGTTATTTTGTCACTATTTAGAGATACGCAGTGTTTCGTCCGGGGCATACTTCCCCCTCTAGCAGTTCCCGGGCCGAACGTTTCAGCCAATAGGAACGGAGCATTCTGTTTTGTGACCATATTTGGCGATGTTCCTTCGCATGTATGAAGAAGTGGGGAGCTTGCGGCCTTTATAAGAGCTAACCGCGGGCTGGCTCGGGGATTCTGATTCTGATTTTAGGATTGGAATCCCTAGTACACATACACCTACATTTATACACTGGCTAATCGACATACAGTCGGCTTGCGACGTCCAGAGTGGCGAGCGCCGGCGATTGTGTGAAGAGAAGCACATTTAGACACTGGCCAATCGACATACAGTCGGCTTGCGACGTCCAGAGTGGCGAGCGCCGGCGATTGTGTGAAGAGCGGTACATTTACACACTGGCCAATCGACATACAGTCGGCTTGCGACGTCCAGTAGTGGCGAGCGCCGGCGATTGTGTGAAGAGAAGCACATTTAGACACTGGCCAATCGACATACAGTCGGCTTGCGACGTCCAGAGTGGCGAGCGCCGGCGATTGTGTGAAGAGCGGTACATTTACACACTGGCCAATCGACATATAGTCGGCTTGCGACGTCCAGAGTGGCGAGCGCCGGCGATTGTGTGAAGAGCGGTACATTTACACACTGGCCAATCGACATACAGTCGGCTTGCGACGTCCAGAGTGGCGAGCGCCGGCGATTGTGTGAAGAGCGGTACATTTACACACTGGCCAATCGACATACAGTCGGCTTGCGACGTCCAGAGTGGCGAGCGCCGGCGATTGTGTGAAGAGCGGTACATTACACACTGGCCAATCGACATACAGTCGGCTTGCGACGTCCAGAGTGGCGAGCGCCGGCGATTGTGTGAAGAGCGGTACATTTACACACTGGCCAATCGACATACAGTCGGCTTGCGACGTCCAGAGTGGCGAGCGCCGGCGATTGTGTGAAGAGCGGTACATTTACACACTGGCCAATCGACATACAGTCGGCTTGCGACGTCCAGAGTGGCGAGCGCCGGCGATTGTGTGAAGAGCGGTACATTTACACACTGGCCAATCGACATACAGTCGGCTTGCGACGTCCAGAGTGGCGAGCGCCGGCGATTGTGTGAAGAGCGGTACATTTACACACTGGCCAATCGACATACAGTCGGCTTGCGACGTCCAGAGTGGCGAGCGCCGGCGATTGTGTGAAGAGCGGTACATTTACACACTGGCCAATCGACATACAGTCGGCTTGCGACGTCCAGAGTGGCGAGCGCCGGCGATTGTGTGAAGGGAAGCACATTTAGACACTGGCCAATCGACATACAGTCGGCTTGCGACGTCCAGAGTGGCGAGCGCCGGCGATTGTGTGAAGAGCGGTACATTTACACACTGGCCAATCGACATACGGTCGGCCTGCGACGTCAAATGTAGACGAGCGCCGGCGATTGTGCGATGAAAGGTTCATACACACACAGACACGACACACTATACTTATGACATGATAACGTTACTTATTTCGTTGTTTTCTGTTACATGTTCCGCCACCAGATCAACCGTCGACACTGTGGCCCCCTGCCCAAAATTACATATTTTATACCATACAATAACAAAATGTTTAAATCTCATAAATAAAATACATGTGGTTGTAATAACAAATTTCTAAAGTATTTAATGCACGACATTGACAAATAAATGAACTTCACAGTTTAGGTTTATTTTTGATTTTTATTTCCGATAACTTTAAGTTCCGAAACCTCGCCATTTCACGACTCCTTAGAATTTGGGTTACTAGTATTTTAACATAACGTCGGGTCCTTATTTAGACGATCACAGCCAAAAGTAATATAGTAAATGTAAATTTTTCGTTTAGAAATTTGTAAAATCAAATTATGTTAAACTGCCGCGTTACAATTGGTGCCTACGACCAGAATGTGGAGTTTTTTGAAGCTGAAGTGGAGTGTTATCGGAACTTAAAGAAATGTATAGGAAATCGACGTAGAGCAGTACTATGGTGGAACCGCCAATGTTTCTATTTTGTTGCAGATATTTGGAGATAAGGGGAGCTGGAAAATCTTAGTGCCCGGGGGTGTAGGATGCTAATTACATTAACATTAATTTTTGTATCATTACGTTACAGATAATACGAACGAGATTAATTAGTAATTAACATGTTTAATTTTCAGTCACGGGCCTTATTTCACCAACTGGGAGTTGTTATTCACTTTCAAATGTATTTCAGTAAATAACAAGGGGGTGATTGAAACGGGAACAACCCTGGCGGAGAATTTTTTAGTTTTTTTCTTCTTTTCAACAAGTAGTATTTACTTATGTTATAATTATTAAACCGTAGCTTACAATATTAGTCTTGTATTATATCTGCATGTGTTTATGAGTAAAGATTGTATAATTTCTTCCGTATTAGAAAAATGCAATTAATCCGGCGCTGAGAATAGTTAACGCACTTGCAGCTGTCATCCAAATTCCTCGCTGTGTGGAGTCTAATTGTTTATGTATTTGTCTTATCTTTTAGCTTTGATGTATATGTGCGCATTCGCGCTTTGTAATTATGACAATAGATAAATGTTTTGTCTATTCATTTTATTATTGAATATTTCTTTATGTTATAATATTATTCTTTTGTGAACAATTTGAATGAATACAATGTAGAAATTATGTTAACTCTGTTAGTGCATTAAATAAATATATGTTGTTTAGTATTAAATTAATCAGGAAATTATGAGGAATACAACTATGATAATTAAATTGAGATGTAATGTTTTTTTTAGTTAACGAGTGTTTAATAAGTTATTTTGTCACTATTTAGAGATACGCAGTGTTTCGTCCGGGGCATACTTCCCCCTCTAGCAGTTCCCGGGCCGAACGTTTCAGCCAATAGGAACGGAGCATTCTGTTTTGTGACCATATTTGGCGATGTTCCTTCGCATGTATGAAGAAGTGGGGAGCTTGCGGCCTTTATAAGAGCTAACCGCGGGCTGGCTCGGGGATTCTGATTCTGATTTTAGGATTGGAATCCCTAGTACACATACACCTACATTTATACACTGGCTAATCGACATACAGTCGGCTTGCGACGTCCAGAGTGGCGAGCGCCGGCGATTGTGTGAAGAGAAGCACATTTAGACACTGGCCAATCGACATACAGTCGGCTTGCGACGTCCAGAGTGGCGAGCGCCGGCGATTGTGTGAAGAGCGGTACATTTACACACTGGCCAATCAACATACAGTCGGCTTGCGACGTCCAGTAGTGGCGAGCGCCGGCGATTGTGTGAAGAGAAGCACATTTAGACACTGGCCAATCGACATACAGTCGGCTTGCGACGTCCAGAGTGGCGAGCGCCGGCGATTGTGTGAAGAGCGGTACATTTACACACTGGCCAATCGACATACAGTCGGCTTGCGACGTCCAGAGTGGCGAGCGCCGGCGATTGTGTGAAGAGCGGTACATTTACACACTGGCCAATCGACATACAGTCGGCTTGCGACGTCCAGAGTGGCGAGCGCCGGCGATTGTGTGAAGAGCGGTACATTTACACACTGGCCAATCGACATACAGTCGGCTTGCGACGTCCAGAGTGGCGAGCGCCGGCGATTGTGTGAAGAGCGGTACATTACACACTGGCCAATCGACATACAGTCGGCTTGCGACGTCCAGAGTGGCGAGCGCCGGCGATTGTGTGAAGAGCGGTACATTTACACACTGGCCAATCGACATACAGTCGGCTTGCGACGTCCAGAGTGGCGAGCGCCGGCGATTGTGTGAAGAGCGGTACATTTACACACTGGCCAATCGACATACAGTCGGCTTGCGACGTCCAGAGTGGCGAGCGCCGGCGATTGTGTGAAGAGCGGTACATTTACACACTGGCCAATCGACATACAGTCGGCTTGCGACGTCCAGAGTGGCGAGCGCCGGCGATTGTGTGAAGAGCGGTACATTTACACACTGGCCAATCGACATACAGTCGGCTTGCGACGTCCAGAGTGGCGAGCGCCGGCGATTGTGTGAAGAGCGGTACATTTACACACTGGCCAATCGACATACAGTCGGCTTGCGACGTCCAGAGTGGCGAGCGCCGGCGATTGTGTGAAGGGAAGCACATTTAGACACTGGCTAATTGACATACAGTCGGCTTGCGACGTCCAGTAGTGGCGAGCGCCGGCGATTGTGTGAAGAGAAGCACATTTAGACACTGGCTAATCACCATACGGTCGGCCTGCGACGTCAAATGTAGACGAGCGCCGGCGATTGTGCGATGAAAGGTTCATACACACACAGACACGACACACTATACTTATGACATGATAACGTTACTTATTTCGTTGTTTTCTGTTACATGTTCCGCCACCAGATCAACCGTCGACACTGTGGCCCCCTGCCCAAAATTACATATTTTATACCATACAATAACAAAATGTTTAAATCTCATAAATAAAATACATGTGGTTGTAATAACAAATTTCTAAAGTATTTAATGCACGACATTGACAAATAAATGAACTTCACAGTTTAGGTTTATTTTTGATTTTTATTTCCGATAACTTTAAGTTCCGAAACCTCGCCATTTCACGACTCCTTAGAATTTGGGTTACTAGTATTTTAACATAACGTCGGGTCCTTATTTAGACGATCACAGCCAAAAGTAATATAGTAAATGTAAATTTTTCGTTTAGAAATTTGTAAAATCAAATTATGTTAAACTGCCGCGTTACAATATATATATATATATATATATATATATATATATATATATATATATATATGGATTGTGTCGAATCACGTATGCCTACTAGTAGACATCAAAATGTGCTATGACGATGTAATTGCACTCAAGATCTATATCACTCAGTTACTATCACTAACTTTGAAGAAATTTCATTGTCGAGTTATTTTTGTGTGGGAACGTTCAGGGAGGAGCACTTTGCAGAATTGTCCACGAATCATTTTATAGAACGCAAGTAGGAGAAAATGCATTATCGATTAGGTTTCCCTGATGTGTTTGTCGTCTTTATTATTCTGACTGGGTATGAGGCGTTCATACTTTACGATATATATTTTGAGTTAGTGTCTTGTTGAAAGAAATGGTCATGTATCAAGTACTGGGCAGTGTACTTTCTGTATTATACATATATACAGTATGTCTGAAAAAGTTGGCCACAAATGGAAAATTTTTTTATTATTGATTTTACGACAAAAATTCATTCTTTATTAAAAGTTCTGCTTGTTGAATAAATAAATTTACCATCAGAAAATCTAAGATTAAATGTACAGAATGTCCCTAAATTAAGATAACAGGAAAAGAGAAGTCCTCTAAAAGAAAAAGCACGAGTGTTTTTCATTTAATGCCTACGCGACACAGAAATTTAAAAATTTAATTTAAAAACATATACAAAAAAAAAATATTATTATAATAAAGTTAAGTACGCTTATGACTTTGACAATTTCAACAAATGAAATGAAAATAAAATAACTTTTTTGTCATTTTATGTATGTTTTCGTTTGATAATATTTATCATTAACCGGAAATGCAAACATTTATTTGTGTTTTTCTAAATTTAGAATCTAAAAATAAATATCTATACTGAGTACGAGTATTAACATTAACATACGTATCAGTTCTAGAAATTGCATTATAATTATAACAGTATACTTATTATGAATTAATTATAAAATAAAATTTGTGTTGCTATTATTATATTATATGTATTAGCACAATTTAATATTATGTTCATGTTATGTTTATTTAATAATTACACAAATATGTTAATAAAATTAATTAGCGTTCATATTATATTACAATAAATATTTATTATATATGCGTTTCTTGATAAGTAATACTGATTAATAATCATACCAGTGAGTTTTTCATTATTTATTACTCAACATTTTTTGACCAATATTGTAATCTAATTATTTAACAACTAATAACAAAATTGATAAATGAAAAATTATATACGAGTATAAATTTGCCCTGTTCTATCTATTTATCATAAAAATAGGGAAGGCATCCTAAGGTCCTAGTAGTAGTACCATTGAATAACTAATTAAGATTATATATTCAATGGTACTACGGCCCAGTGGCCAATTGTACTAACCCTTTGGTTTGTCTTATGAAAGAAGTCCTGTTTCGTTTATGAAGTCCAGCAACTTGATCCACAGAAGTCTCTCTCTATCTCATCTAGTCCAAATTTGTATCTTTTTTTCAGATAGAGTGTCACAGTTATATTATATCAAATGTAGAGGTATTTTAAATACCTCTCCACATTTCTTATGTATAGGGCTGTTTTTTAATATTTTAATATTTACCCTGTTGCTAAAATATCGTGCAATTATCTAACTATAGTTATTTTCCAATATCATTACTAAAAAAAGTTAAAAAAATAAATAACTTTTCGCCACAATAAGATCATAATTATTTTTTCAATTGAAGATATAGTTGCCTAAATTTGGTTAAAATCTGATAAAAAATTTGATTAATTTATCCTGTCGTAACACCTATCTAAGGACAAATTGTATGCATATGTATGTATAATAAATATTTATTTCAAATACTGCCGTATTAAATTTATAATTTACAGATTTTTTTTAAAAAATATTTTATTCCGTTGTAGTAAAAATTTACATTTCTGTACAATGAACTCTTTTAAAACCTTATCTTGTGCCAGTAATTTTTTTCTAAAATAATAAATGGAGATACGAAAAGAGAAAAAACGCATTCATAAACGTTGCTGTACAAAACTAAAAAAAAAGAATAAAAAAAAAACTAAATTGAACAAATTTATCATTGCAAAAAACACGCTCATGTTACTATAGTTTTATTTTTAATAACAGCACATAGATATAAGTTTACATTAAAATGTGACAGCTAAAAATATATAGTGTGATGGCAACGACTCCCAGTCAGAGAAATTTAATATGTAAAATCATAGCTTTTAATTTCTTGCTTTCCTAATTATAATTAAATAGACAAAATTGTGTGATTTGAAAACAATACATTTTTGTAAACAAACAAGTCAAAAGAAAACATCAAGATTGTGTGATTTGTAATAATTGCAAGACCAATTAACATTAAGATTGATAGATTGATAAAAGAAACAATAGAAATTTATAATAAAAAAAAAGATAACATCAATCATTGTAAAAGCACTCTGATTTAAATAAAATTTGGCTTTCTTTAATTAATAATGTGGTTTGTTGAAACTTGATACATATTTCTGAAACTACATACTAATTTTGCATCTGTTAGATTTGCCCTAGTGACAGATTTATCTATCAGAGTTCGCAGCAAATCACTTTGCCAGTTCAATATATTTCTTGGAAATAGTTTGAGTGTTTAGATTTTTAGTGTAATTTTTGTAACAATTTAGTTTTTTTGCTTTGAGAAGTGGCAGAGGCCTCGAGATTGCTTTAGTTGCTAGATTTGCTTATTTGTTTATTAGTTTAGTTCGTAGTTATTGTTTATACGTTTATATTTGTCATTTATATTTCGCTTTGTGTGTTTCTGTATTTTTGTATAGTCCTGTAATTTGTGTGTGTGTTTCTATGTCGTTAATTAAAGTTTAAATATACATTAATTGTTACTACTATTATGCACGCTCCCTAAAGTTATAAATATATGCAAACCGCTTGAAGTGTTACAATAACAATTGCAATTTAGGCTATTTGCACGTCAAGTTATGCAAATTAACGGCAATGTAATAAATACACGTCAGTAAAAAGAAATGTCAAAATAGATAAAATATTAATATTAGATTAGGTTTCAGTTGTTAGGTTATTTTATTTTATAAATTAATGTTTAATATGCTATTTTAATGTTCATATCAAATAACGGTTCTAAGCTTCTATAAATAGTTGTTACATTGTACTATTCTGGCGTTAATTCACCTTTTTTCAGAGCACATAAAAATCCCACCATAAATTTTATAACCTAGTTATTTGTATTTTGTTACCTAGTAACTTATTTTCCATGTTCTGTTTATTTACTATAAATGTCAATTACACCTTTTTTTTAGATGATGTACGTCGAGTAAGTCAAAAAGTCGATTATTAATAAAAATTAATACAAAACTACAACCTAAAGCCGGTTTATTTTAATAAAATAAGTTCTAAAAGATTTTTTACTATGTTAATATAATAATATATAATATTAATAATAATATATTATAAAATAGTTCATTCTTAAAAAATAGATTGCAAAAATTAAAAAAATATATGAAAAAAATCAATTTTTCCAATAACATGTTTCTAAGAATGGAACAGAGGAACAGACAATATTTTTACAGATCCGACTCCGCTCCTGCTCCAACTCCAAAGGTTATTTTGTGTTAATTATCGATATTCACATATATAACTTCTATAATTTACAACGCAAAATGTAAAATAAATTAAATAAATAGACAGAAATAAACAACAGTATACAGTAATAATATTATTGATTTAATGTCAGTTATTTCCATGACAATATGTTGAAAAAGTTGAGTTGTTAATTATAAATACTTTGTAATTAAATTAATAAGTTTATTGTAGTTTACGATTCGAATAAAGTTTTTGAATTTAGAAGATAATTTGGAGAATTTGATCAATAACCATCAGAGAAATTCAACCAACTTCTTCCAATTAGTTTATTTCAAATAAAGTTTACTCTACTTATAGACTAATGACCGGCTGCATAAAATATTGTTAATAATCTTGTTAACTTATTAAGTAATCAATTAATGAGGCGCTTTGAAAGCAGATACCAGTTGAACAAATGAATTGCGTCTAGTTAACCAGTTTTAAATCAAAACCTAACTGTATTTTTCAATTTAAGCCCATGTAGTCAGTACTACATAAACATATTTAAACAATAATCTTTTCTACGAAATGGTGTATGAAGATTGTCAAGATTGTTCGATCACTTTGAGTGAATTACATGTTCTATTTAAGAAATGTAGTCTCAAAAATTTTTGCAAAATTTTGTTTGTTTTCGATTCCTATTTCTAGAAATTTCTATTAATTTCAAATACATGAATGGAAAGAGTTTGTGCCACACTCTTGTGGATACAAGATGTGATTGTTTATCTATTTTCTACCCTCTTGAAAACCAAAAATAATTTACTTCCTGGCCTTTGCAATAACTTCAATCTCTACAATTCTCCCCCCCATTGACTATTTCTTCTCTATCTGTTCGCCGCGTAAAATTTTCTAATCGAAGTGCCAGACACCAAATGTGCCCGCTTTCTCCGTGTAACACCCACCTTCGCAATCCACCCTGTCTTTTCAGTATGGGAAAAAGGGCAAAGCAGGAAGGATAGCGAACGCAGGCTAAAGTAAAATTGATTTGGAAATTAATTTGTTTGCAAAGAATTCGAAGATGCGCTCTGCATTCCCCTCTCCCTGCTGCGCTTCAAATACTATACGCTTCAATGACTGAATGGTATGAAATGAAATGAGCTTCGGATATAGACAAATCTAGCAAAAAATTTGAATTTCAACAGATGCGAGCAGTGAATCTTTCACTCCCTAATTCAATTATTAATTGGTTAATTGCTGTTCACTACTTATTTTCATTAGTCATTATAACCGAAAATTTCCAAAATAGTAGAAATAAAAGAGCATGTATGAGAAGAGTTATGAATGTGGATGAAGCTAAAGTTGCTTGTCTGGATAGATATGTTAAGAGAAAACTAATTTCTGGATAGTGGAAAGAGTACAGGGTGTGATTGTGTATGTAAAATTAAGATTTATGAACTTTTGAAACTACTATATTCGTATATTTTAATATTTTTAATTACACATGGCGTTATTATACATATAAGTATTAGGTTATAATATTTTGATTTTTCTTTAAATTACCATTAATTTATTTTGATGAACTAATTAAATCATTAGTTATTTTTTTAAATAAAGAAAAATGCATTGACCTTGCGTTTTCCTTTATTTAGATTTAAGCAAAAATAAAATACTATAACCTAATATATAATACGCCATGTGTAATTAAGAATATAAAAATATACTAACATTGCTAGATTTATAGATTTATCATGTGATGTATTTGACTGGATTAAATTCATGAGTTTATCATAATCAGTTAAAATATAGAAAATGCATTACCTTGTCGTTGGAATCTTGTAGCATAGTTGGTTAAGGCGTCTACCGCAAAAGCAAAAGATTCCGGCAAAACTCCGGCAAGGTTAATGCAGTTTTCTTCATTTCAAAATTAACTAATGATTTAATTAGTTCATCAAATAAATTAATGGCGATTTAAGCTAAAACAAAATACTATAATCCAGATACTCTGTTTGTATCCTTATCTAAATATTTTATTCTCTGTCTGTTACAACAGTGCTTATAACGCTGCAAGTCTTACGGGATACACACAGAATTAGAAAAATTACAACTCACTTAAAAATAAAAGTGCCATTAAGCTGGGCACCCGCTAATAGACCATAAAATTATTCGTTCGAAATTTTTCCTCTCTTTTACAAAACTGTTACGTTACAAAAGAAAGAAATAAAAAAAAAATCAGCGTGACACAAGTTGCTCCTGTCGACAAACTGTGATTTATATAACGCAACGCTCCCGCTATTTTCAACCGTTCAAACGGACATTTTTCCCGTTACCGCTACTGTTACTATTACCGGTTAACCGTCCGAAACAAGAGCGCATTGCGGCGCCCCTTTCACAAGCCTACTGCCTGAATGTTATTCTCGTTTTTCCGACAGTCTGACACATGATGGATGCGGGTAACATTTGCTTTGCATCTGCTTAAAAATGAAACAAACTGCATTACGCAGTTACTGGTTAGAAGGGGATGGGGGATGGGTGCTAGATGCTGAAATTTTTTTAAATTTTCAACAATTTCGGAAAATAGTATTTGTATCTCAAATAATTTCATTGTATATTCCTAAATTTGCATGACAAAAGCAATATGAATGATTTATGGAAATGTTGAAAGTATTTTGTGGTACAGATTATTTATGGATTAAAAACCGTATATTCATGAAAATGATCAACTCAAAACAACATATACATATTTTCAAATTTGATGTTTTATATATTTGATGATATTTTGTTTACATTCAGTAAAAAAAAATTTAATTTTGAGCTGTCCACTATCATCAAATTTCTTTATTTCATTGGTTTGATATTACATACTTTTACTTAAAATAATTTAAAATATTGTACTCTAAAATTAAAAGACGTTGAATTGAATAATTTCGTTTTTCCACAAAATAACTAGTTATTTTATAAAATATCGATGTACGGTAGTTAAAGTTTTGATATTTGATATTTTAACTAAATATTCTATATATTTATATATATAATTTCGTGAATCAAGGCAAGAAATCTTAAATACAAAGAATTGCTGTCGTCAAATTAGCAATTTTTTAATCATTTATTCCGAGGTCATGAAAAATATATTTAAAAATTAAATATAACATATTAAAATGCAGATAAAGATATTCAAAATTAAATATTTAATATTCAAATATGGTGTGATTATGTATGTATGTATGTAAATATTAAAAAGTTTTAATTAAATATTGAAAAATGTTATAAACTTACAGTAATTTGAACAACTCCAAAGAACAAATCGAATCAATCAACGTACCTGAACAATCAATAACACAATTAATATACAAAAGAAGATTTATTTAAATTCTGTATTAAACTAAATTATACACACAAACTGTTTCCACTAAATCAATATTAAATTTTATATGAATTTTTTACTATATACTATATATATATATATATATATATATATATATATATGTTAATTTTTTATCGACTGCGATGTATTCTATTCAAAATTCTTTATGTCGCAAAATAGACTGTTATCCCGACATAAAGAATTTTGAATATATATATATATATATATATATATATATATATATATATATATATATATTCTAAATCATC
The DNA here is from genome assembly GCA_963966155.1 of Clivina fossor. Classification (NCBI taxonomy): domain Eukaryota; kingdom Metazoa; phylum Arthropoda; class Insecta; order Coleoptera; family Carabidae; genus Clivina; species Clivina fossor. Next base: position 17,366,152 of record OZ014553.1, on the reverse strand, counting down.
ATCATATTTCGTATGACAGCTCTAAAAGAGCCCTGACCGCAAGTACAAAATACTTGTTCAGTGATTATTCATTTAGACACATTTCAGAACTTCAAGTTGTACATTCACATAGAGCAGTGACAAGTTCCGGTCAATAATCTAAAGTACTGATATATTTTTTATTTTATGACGAATAGAAACGCCGGCCAGCGGATTCGAATAATCAAAACAAGTTCGGTAGTACCTAGCGCTTAAACACGCTCGACTGCCGTGCTGACATATACATTCTAGATATATACTTGTATTCTGAATTATTCTATAAACTCTATAATACTATAAAGTATAGTATCTTTTTTTTTAATACATTGAAAACTGTATATATTTTTTGAAAAGCTTCTATAAGCATATAGAATAACAATAATAAAATAATAGCAATAGTTACATATAAAACGTGGCCATAAATTATTATTTACACTACCTTTGAAGTTTAATAAATTAATTTTAAAAATAATATAAAAACAATTGCCACAGTTGCATAAAGTTAATTTTAGTAATTGTGAATAATATGAAACAATGTAACATCAGCTTGGTTACCATAACAACGCCGTAATTTAATCTCTTTCTGCTTATACAAAATAGTAGCATATAATGTGAAATTCTCTTGTGGTGTAGGCACTAGATATATTCTAGAATCTAGGACAGTTATGCACTTATTGTTTTATATATATATAAATATGTGTAATACTAATCCTCTATATAAGTTGTGTATTTGATTTATAAAAATGGCTAATTAATTTTGTTCTCTATAGCTTCTGAACACTGAGGTCGCAATGTTTCCTTTTTTTTAATTTTATTTTGTACTTTAATTTGCTGGCTACTCTATGCCTGTTTTGCATATATGTAATTAAAATACACTGGTCTGTGTACTATTTTTATTTATTAAAATTTGCAATTTTTCTACGTGTTATAAAAAAAAAACTTAGTTATTCCGGACTTAATAAGACTGTACTTAGTTTTAATTAGTGTATCCATAATATAACTGGAGTGTACTATGATATATACTATAATTATAAGTTTTTAATCAATAAAATCAGAATGCTATAACAAACGCAAATGGTAGAATGAATGCGAAAGAATGTTAATCATTAATAACGTAAGCAAAAACAACGGATGAGCTGAACCAACCACAATCGACCAATGACATGACAACAACCTATAACGATGTGCCATCCAAGCCAGCCAGAATCGGTCAATGAAGTAACGGCGCCTGTGGAGTTGCCGTACAGATAATTATCAAATTGCGGAGCAGAAACTGTCATTCAATCACCAAGTACTGAGGATGCTATCTTTAATGTGGAGCAAAACGTCTGCGACGAGGATAGATCGGCCACGGCATACCAGCACAGAAAATTCTATTATTTTATTCGAAAAATTGTTTTTGTGTTTCGTGTGCTTCATATTAAAAAAGTCTATTCTAGAAAGAAATATTTTTACTGGAAAAGTTGGCAATCCTGTATATTTTATTAAATTTAATAATAATAATATAATAATAATATTTATTTTTTATGTTATAGTACTTACAATGCACTTACACAAGTCAATAATATTGAAAATACATATTAAAATACAGTTAAAACACATTATCCATTTGTAACTTGAAAATAGTTTATAAAGTCGTTAGTTGAATATGGAGCCAGATCCAGTAATATGTCCTTAATAACACTGTTATAACATTTATTATTCAGATTTTGTATACCAAGTGGTAAAGAATTATATAAGTTTATTGAATAATAATTATAACTATTTCTACATTTTTCCAATTTTAAAAATGGTAAACAAATACTATTTTTGTTGCATGTGTCGTGTGTGTGAAAATCACAATTTTTCTTATAAGTATCAATATTGTGTTTAATATAAATTAAATTTTACAAAATATATAAAACAGGCAATGTTAGTATTTTGAGGTTTTTAAATACTTCTCGGATATCATCACGGTATGCATTTGTGTTTAGAATTCTAATAACTTTTCTTTGCACACCAAAAACATTATTCCCAATAATTTAACACTATCAGAACGATTTTCAGTTTCAAAGTTCCTAGTTTTTGTGTTTTTAATTCATTCATTTTTAATTTGTTTGAATGGAACCAATTACTAACCGCTGTTAGTTTATTTTCAGTAATTGCTTTAACCTCATCTATGTTTCGACTTTTGTTCAAAATTTATATAATTTATGTAAACACTAGAAGAATCTTTTATGAAAATTTGATCACAAACGGACAAATAATGTAGCTACAGTAAGTTTTTAAAAATTTTAGTATTTTTTTCTCGAAGAACTAATACTACTTGACCATCTTAGACACTAAATAAATCTATCCTGAAAATCTTATTAAAATAGGTTGAACCGTGTAGGAGGAATTACGATTACAATATTTTGACACATTTATATTTATATCAAAAAATATATTCGCTATAACATATAAGTTATAGAAAAAATCCAGAAACAACTAGAAAATTATACACACTCTAAAAATCATAATATCGAACCTGGTATAAAGTCTAGTAACAGTTATATTTTATCAGTTATTCAACGACAACATTTTCCTCGGGAAATATCGAACTGTTCAAATGGTCAAAAAGCGGAAAATATATTTTCGTCTGCGCGAACTCAAAAGCCAGAAATGTAAGTGTGAAAATGTGAATTAGAATATTTCCTAGCGTTTTTGAAACGTCCATCGTTTGCATATACAACATTGGGCGACTTACTGCATTCCCAAAACGATAGTTCGATGTCTTATTTTTCGGTAACGGCACACTTTTATATGTGGATGTGCCACTTTTGTGTTTTGAGAAATGGAGATTACAATGCGGGTGGTGAAAATTTAGATTTGAATTTTTTGTTTTAGTTTTAAGGGGAGTATTCCCGTTTGTAGCATCAATTTTTTAGTTGTTTTTCAAAATTTTTTTGTGGGAACTTTTACTACAAATACAATTAACAATAATTATATCGTTGGAAAATGTATTTATTGTAGTTTTGAAGGTTTTTTTTTTTTCAAAAAAGTCAAATTTTTACTTTAAAAAATGGCATCAAAATAATTAGGTCAAAATTCAAATCTGCCAATATAGCAGGTAGAACTAACGTTCTACATTTTTGAAACAAAAACAAATTAAAATTTGTTACTTGTAACATATGTAACTTTTGTTGGAACCTACAAAATGTATAATTTTTGCCACTAAACAAAAAAATTTAAAAAAAAGGGTCAATTTTAGGCCTTTTTTTAAGAAAACCGCCATAATATATAAATGTAAAAATTATACATTTTGTAGGTTCCAAAGAAAATTACTTGTTTTTGTTTCAGAAATATAAAGTGCGCGTTTTATCTGCCACCATTGGCAAATCTGAATTTTGACCTAAACACTTTGACGCCATTTTTTTATGTAAAAATTTGACTTAAAAAAAACACTACTGAAAACTTCAATAAATACACTTTCATACGGTATAATTGTTGTTTACTGTAATTTTTGTAAAAGTTCCCAAAACAATGTTGAAGAACACCTAAAAAAATCGCTGCTACAAACGGGAATACCCACATAATATAGTATGAGAAGTTTCTGAATAAACTGCTTTTGGAAAATGGAATTTTTGCATGATGTTTGTGGTATTAGAAGAAATTGAGTGTGGAATGAAATGTATCATAAAAGTAAAACTGAAAAAGAAAAATTGTTATTGTGAGTGTGGGCACACGTCAGTTTGAACCCAAAACCGACGGTCATCGTATTAAATAAATTTATTAAATAGAACAATTTGCATAACAACAACTACTATAGTTGTGATAATTGAAAACAAAACTGTCTTGACATAAATATGCCACCACTTATTTACAGAATTATATACATATCATAAAAATATAAAAAATTCTAAAAAAAAACTTATTTAATCGTATCGAAAAATGTTCCAAATAAAAATTCTTAGTTTGGTCGAATATGAAGTTTTTGACCACCTTGGACTTCTTCATACATTCACAATAATAAAATTATTCTTAATTGTTTTAAGTTAGGTTAGGTTAGGTTAGGTTGTTTAGCAAATTTTGTTAAATAAATTTTTATCGAAATATGCCCCGGCTGTTGTAAAATATTCGTAAAAAATTAATCTAAATTTACATATTCCATGATTGTAATTTTTTTCATAAAAATGTAACATTACGTAAATTATCACAGTAAAAATTAAAAAATGATGCTATTTTACTATTAAGAACTATGTAAAATTATATAAATTTAAATTATATTTTTTACACTGCACATAAAAATGACATCAGTAAATTACCAATTCCGGTTGGCAGATCTTTACCAAAACAAGTTGATCAAATTGAGATATTCACCTCTGAAGCTTTAATATGAATAAACTCAATGCTAAAAGCTGTGGGTTCTCGGTGAACAACTTGAAATATAATATAAATAATATAAACAATCGAGTGTTTTTATGAGTGTTTAATATGAAATTTTATAACAACCTGTTTAATCGCTCTACACGTGTCCACAGACCGATAGACAGATGGATATCAAGCTAAAAAACAGTTAATTCTTGTTACATACATACACAATTACGTCAAGTATCCAAAAAAATGAAGCACAAACTCTTTCCATTATCTCAAAATCAGTTTCCTTCAAACATCCCTATCCAGACAGGTAACTTTAACTTCATCCACATTCCTATTCCTACTACTTGAAAATTTTCGCTCAGGTAAATCATTCTCAATCATACCACTGCATAAGCCTACCTGCCTTATCATATGTGATAATAACAATCGGTAAAATATTATCTATTTCATAAACAATTAGCATTTCTATCGAAATAAATTGAATGACAATTTCTTCTTGTTTACAAAAATTATTGTCTCACTTTACAAAATAAACAAAATATGTTGCATGTAGCAACAGCATTTGTGTGTGTATGTGTATGTATAAAATGATTGAGAGTGTTTTACGGGAGCGAAAGTTTCCAAGCAATATGAATAGATGAGCATGTATGAGCGAAATTATGAAAATGAATAAAGCAAAAGTTACTTGTTTGGATAGGTAGGTTTGAAGGAAACTGATTTCGGGATAATGAAAAGAGTTTGTGGCACACACTTTAGGGTACATGGCGTGATTGTGAATGTATATATGTATGTGTATTTATGTGTGCACTTAATTACTATTTTCGATATTCATTGTATAATTTAACAATTGTTTTTAAATTAACTAGAATTTTGTAACAGATTATAACCAACAACTTTTCTACACTTTTAGAGACAGGTATAATATTTAAGTTCGTACCCTATATTTTGAAGTCAACGCGGCGCAGCGCGGCTCGTGTTTAGAATTGCAAATATCGATGGTGTGGAATATTATATACAAATACACGATTTTCGACAACAACTAGTATCCGAATCCAAAATACCAAACAAATACAAACATAAAATTTAACAACCAGATTTACTGGCTCAAATCGGATAGGTATCGAATTTTATGAAATTCAAAATAGGTTATAATATAAGCAGCAACCGATACTTTGTATAAATATAAGGTTAGGTTAGATATGGTAAAACGACCAATCATAATTTGGAATCTGGTTTTTGGACGATGCTTTATTTCGTATTCGTTTATTTTTCAAAAGAGTCTTATGGTAATTCTATAAAATTGTACAGGCTGTCCCAAGACAAGCTTCCACTATCTGTATTTTAAAAACTAAAATATATAATATTATATCACAAAATTTGGTATATAGAGATATTCCGATATGCTCAGTTGAAGTAAAATATTGGCAATAAAATACCATTACCTGATTTTTTTTATATTATTATTGAATTTAGGAGTAAATTCTAAATATGATACATTAATAACATAAAACTGTACAGGGTATATAATAATTTGGAATAAAGTAAAGGTGCTAAATATTTATTATTCAATTTATAACTGAATAATTGCAAACAAATACAAATCAATCAAAATATAACCTATAAAATCACAAAAACCACGTATTAGGCAGTCCAGAATGACGTCACACCATAATTCAATATGGTTGCCTGATGAAAACATTACCATTAGTTTACATGACAGCTATATGCATTTTACTTGTTTTCGTGTATTTTGTAAAGTTTTATTAAAAAATATCTATATATTTTTAAGAAAATAAGCTTTACTTTTATTTTATACATTTAAATTTTTACTTATCATTTAATTTTTAATGGAACACACCAGGGTTGCACTGATTTAAATCACGATTTAAATCTTACATATTTTGCTAAAAAAAATTATTAATTTAAACCAAAGGTTATTTTACATCAGTTATCAGGTATTAAAAATCAAGTGATAATGAAAATATTTATTGGACCACATTTATAATCTTTATATTATATAATTAAATAACAAACACAGTACAACGATTTTTGATATTAAATAAATCTTTGGAAATGAACAAACATTTACTACATGTACTATACATTTTTTATCAGAATATCAAACTTAAGAGTTCAGCTGTTTCTATAAAAAAAAAACCAATTTGGAGGCTTTTTCGGTGTCCATACCATTGCTAATTTTTGAGTGCACAGACCCAAATGTCGAAAAAATTCTTTCCACGCTTGTAGTTATATATTATTATTGATATTTTATTTAATGTTTATGATTTGGAAAAAACAGTTTCCAGCTGTGGCTGAAAAGTATTATTGAAAACTTTAGTTTTGTTAACAATTAAAAATTAAATATATTATATTATGTGATTTTGACAGATATCAGAGAAAATTTAAAAATTATTAATTTTACTGATCCTTTTACTATATTGCTAGCTGTAAATTCATCAATTTTGTGTCTACATCTATTTTGTATTTGTTCCAATCTTCTTATATCATTTACATTTTCAAAACAGATTTGTACCCCATATTTTGCGTCGGAATTCATTGCGGATATATATATATATATATATATATATATTAATTAATTAATTATTAATACGTTTATGTATGAAATTCCTTTTAAAAAATGCTTGCTATATGCCCATTGATATTTTAACTTATTATCATTTAAATCTACACGTTTAATTACTTTAATTCATTTGATTGATTAAATGTATTTTATGTTTGAAATTTAAAGCTGCGAGACATAGATTAACTATATCGCTTACGCTGCGAGAATCGAAAGAAAAAGATACATTATCTTTTCTTGACATATTATTGTATTCGGTCACAACACATGTCACAGGCATTTTATGCAAATTAAATAGGTTTCAGTTAAATATACAAATATTTTTAAAAAGATTACATATTATTACTTACTATTTTTCATAAATTAAACCAATATCAATTAACACATTTAAAATAATTCACAAAAAAATTGTATTGTACCATATGTCAAATCTCGAATGTTTTCATCAAGCAACCATATTGTATGACGTATGATCACGTGTTCTGGAATGCCTAATAGTATGAAAACTTCTTTGTAGCGAACAGGACGGTATGTTACCTAATTTGTATTTATTATCGTGCTTATCTGATTTATTTAAATGTATAAATTTCATAAAATTTCTTTTAACGTTAGTTCACACGGTTCTAATTGCTATGTTCAGACACGTAGCTCAAATACAAAACATGTTGAAATTAATACCGAATTTATTCGTTTAATAAAACTTATTTATTTTAACTGACTTCTAAAAATTTAATGAATGTTGAATTAATAATTCAATAATAAATTTAATATTATTAATTGATTTATATAAAACAAAAAATAGTATATTATTTAACTGGCTCTATTTTCTACAAAAACGATCATTATTGTATCGAAAAAATACCTGAGCTATAATATTCTATGTATATTTTTTTGAACTTTTTTCTATTTTGGAAAATAGAAAAAAAATTTTTTTTTTGAATCCTTCCAAATTAAAAAAAAAAAACAAATAATATCAAAAAAAAACGTAAACACAAATCCAACATTTTTTTTGTGATAAGCGTATTCCGATCGAACCGGTTCCTTTATTTATCTTGAGTGTTCTCGAACAAACAAAAAATCTGGAACAATGTCGTGTCCCAATAAGCTTATCGTCGGCAAAAATAAATTTGATCCGATTTGATAGAATTGTTTTGCGCGAATCTCGTGCGTTCGCTCGGCAGCAAACGGCAAACTGAACAACGCGACGGACGTAACGCAACGATCAACAAAAATAATAAATTGATTCCGAACATATAATAAATAAAACAAGAAAACATACATATACACAGCCAGACTAGACAGACAAGACCAGTGGTGGCGCGTGGATATTTTAATGTATGCCATCGCATGATAAATTATCATCGAAATTTTTTGCCAATATACAAAAGTTACAAAACATCGAAAATACTCTCAAGACTTATTACTATGATTGTGTTTATAGCAGACTTAAATACGGTCTTCTTATGTTTTGAGGTAATTCCATAAATGTACATTGTAAAAAAAATTCGGTAATTTTACATAACAAACTGGGGCAATTGGTATTGTTTAAATATTTAAAAAATATTATTTTTGAAGCCTATTTTCAAATTGATTTATCACAGTAAATATTCATTTCTCAATCGCAATATTTAGAATATATTTCTATTTTAGGTACTTAATAGATATTTTAGAAACAGAGTGAAATTAGGTTATAGCATTTTTTGTTTTTGCTTAAATCGCCATTAATTTATTTTGATAAACTAATTAAATCATTAGTTAATTTTTAAATGAAGAAAAATGCATTGATCTTGCCGGGGTTTGCTTTGGCGGCAGACGCGCTAGTCAACTGTGCCACAAGATCCAAACGACAAGTTAATGCATTTTCTATATTTTGACTGGTCATGATAAACTCATGAATTTAATCCAGTCAAATACATCACATTATCTATAAATCTAGCAATGTTAGTATATTTTATATTCTTACTTACACATGGCGTATTGTATATTAGATTATAGTTTTTTTTTTTTGCTTAAATTTAATTATAGTGGACAGGACCATTATATTATACACTCATACTGAATTCTGATTTATTGTTAACAGAAATTGTAAGTAATGCCTTCGCGCGGTCGCATAGATGTCCCCGCCACTGGTAATAAACAGAAAGGCAGACAGATGAACGAACGAATGAACGGGGAGAAAAAAAAAGAAATAATGCCCGATGTTGTGTATGAAATAATCATCGTTCACTTCGATGCAATTAATCATTTGATTAATGAGTAATTTAGAGCATTTGAGAATAATAATATATCTCATTCACGCTACTCCAGCTTTACTGACAATTGTAATTTATTTGCTTTCATTTTATTTCTGTGTTTTTTAACATGTATGTGAAACAAATACAATACTTCACACATATTTAACTTTATTAGCATTAGAGAGATAATAAACATTTTTATATTTTTATTAAATTTTATTTGCAATTAGTTTTGTAATTAAATTTTAAATACATACTTACACAATCACGACATGTACCCAAAAGAGTGTAACACAAATTCTTTTCATTATTCCGAAATTAGTTTTCTCCAGACAAGCAATTCTAATTAAATTGTATGTTCATTATTTCAAGAAATTTACGCACATGCCATATGCAGTTATATGCCATATGCACTTATCTATACATACATACATATATACACAATCACGCCATGTACCCAACAGGGTGTGGCACAAACTCTTTTCATCATTCCGTAATCAGTCTCCTCCAAACATTCCTATCCAAACAAGCAACTTTCGCTTCATCCACATTCATAATTCCTATTCTATACTATATATATATATATATATATATATATATATATTGTGACAATTTGACATTGTCACTGGTTTGAAAATTAAAATAATTCCGCTTACGAACGATTACATCGGCCTAACCTCAATAAGGAACTGATAAATATCGCAATTATTATATCCTTATTATTTTTATATTATTTCGGTGTCTTTAATAGTTGAATTGAACAGATTTATGATTTCAATATCATTAATTTAGAACTTATAAATATTTTGACAACTGTCATTGAGATTCCTGTGAACCACAAGAGATGGCGTTACTGACATATTGCTGAATATTTTATGTCAGCAGATTAAATTGTGTTTTCTAAATTCAGTAATTGTTTTAGAATATTTAATTATTATATCAACGAACAATATTATTAGTAGCATCGAAATAAGCGAAATAAAATTCGTTAGTAGCCGTCACATCCGCCTCATGCCCTTGGTGGGGAGAGTGCATAAGTACAAGCGTGTCGGCGTGGCTCGTTCTCTTCCTCTTGCGCAGCGACCAGGGCGACGTAGCCTTCTCTCTCGTTGAGAGCGTACTCTCTTGAACCGACATTTCTGTTCATGTTACCGGTACTGAAATTGTTTTCAATGCGAACGTGAAAATTTATTGTGTGAATATTTAGAATATTCAAGTTTTTAGTAATTTTAACGTTAGAAAATTTACGATGCCGGCGAACAATTCTATTTTATCGGTTGGAGAGCATATTTTATTTGAACGCTAGTAATTGCGTTGTAATAACGTCCACATGGTTGGTGATGATTGGAACTTGGCATAGCTGAATAAACGTAGGTAAGCGATAATTGTGAAAATTAGAATCTAAATCTAGATCAAATTGTTTTCCTTTTGATTCATTTTTGAATTCACGTGACCTTGATCAATGACTTACGTTCTATTCAGTCCTGTTGTTCAAATCTATCTAGTTTATTGTGTCATTAGTCATTGGATTAATGAACAATCATTTTAAATTCATTTGATAGATTTTGATGAGAAAATAATTTGTAGTTCAAATTATTTTAGAAGAAGAAATTTTCTAACGCTGTAATTTATCATCGGTTTAGATGTTAAATTCGATTTTATGAGAAAATTTTCTAAGATTTTGATTTATAGTCAATTGTTTTGAAAACAATTTCGCGACTGTCCCGATTCGACGAACCCTGTCGAATCCGGTTTCCCTGGGCCGTTGCGCCACTCATACTTTGTCTTTTTTTTTCCATTTCTGAGTAATTCTGCTTTCCTACATACTATCATGTATTGTAGTTTATGTGTTGTGTTGTCAAATATTCCAAGTGCAATCCTATCATTGTAGCTTGCATGTTGAAATTGTGATGTCAGTGGGCTGCTGTTGATGATTTGGTGAACCTGTGTGCGTGAGTTGATTGAAGCATAGCGTCATTATTCTGCGTGCGTAATTCGGCTAGGATTAAGGTCCATTTTGATAGTCGGCCGTCTTCGTAAAGATTATTTTTTGTGATATTGTGGATAACGTTCTATTATGTTTGAGGCACGGAGCCTGTTTTATTAGTTTTGAGTTTGGAACGTACCACAGCTTTCTTTCGGAGACATTGCTCGCGTAGTTTCGACTTGTAGTCTAGACCATAGCAACGAAAGACTTTCGCCACACATGCCATCAGCAAAGCAAAGCCAATTATTTTTTTGTAAAGCCAATATGTTACTTTGTATTTATAATTTTATATTGAACTGTTAATTTATGATGAATCAGGACATTTAACTAGGTAAAGTTAACTTATTTTGTTTGGAATCGTGTGTAGTATATTTAGTTGCATACTGTTGAATTTTCATTGCATTGCGCTATCACATTCCTGATAGAATACGTTAAGTTCACTTAAGTCCTTTATTTGAGTCGTGTAACGATCTCTAATTTTGTACCATTCTGTTATATTGATGATTGTATGTCTATATTTAATACCTCTGTTATTTCAAGTGTATCAACTTTTGTTTCAAGTTCGAATTGTTTGATTATATTACATTTGTTAGTACGGATTATTCTGCTCTGCCCTCTTATGTTTAGGGACCAGTCTGTGCCTTTCAAAGACGTCTGAGTGGGATTCAGTCGTATTAGCAGCATCAGTCTATCTTGGAAGCCGAATTTTGGATCAGCTGCTGAATGAGATATACCATTATACAAATCGAGCACGAAGCAGTGACTGAACGATTTACGCTGAACGTACGAACGCCAACTGGGCATAATCAGATCTCGAGAGCGACCATTTTCTGGCAGTCTTCATCAACTACCAAACCGCTACTGCGTAATGCGTACTGTCGTCCCCTCAGCGTCTACGAAAGCTCAGAAGAAGATCTACTTTAGCTAGACCACCCGCTAACCAGCAGACGTCAAACAATCTGTCTAGATACACTATTACGAATGACATACATTTCTTTGTATTGAAAAAGAACACGTAACTCTGTAGCGAATAAAATCATCAATATAAGATTATTATATTACAACTCATCATCAGGTATATTTTTTTATTTAATTAAGATATTTCATTTCCGAAACAAATTCTCGAAAAGACGAAAACAGTACCTATCCCGATAAGTTCCTCTTTGAGATTTGTCAAAGCTTCTCAATTTTGCGTCAACATTCCGCTTTGACTGGCGCCCACCTAATTTACCAACATCACAAAATAAAGTTCCTACCAACCCCACCTACGACCCCGCTCTCCTCCAAACAACTGACGCCGTGCCCATTATGGGTGACAGGTAGGATAAAGATCAGATGAATGAAATATTTCAAAATTTGAACACTTTGATAAAATTTAATTAACAACATAAATTTTAAATTCATCTAAATTGTCACACATAATAAGTGGCGCATCCAACGTGTGGGGCCTTTGTTTATATTGTGATTTGCTTTGCACAAAAAATTTTGTCTTCGAATAAATCCATTCCTTCCTTTCAATTTTCCGAGAATTTGAGTTCGAAAATATTTATAGTTATTATAAGTTATTATCGTTCATATTGGCTATTTTGATATTATTTGTTTGCTATCAGTTATTTAATTTATTGTTTTGAATTATATTATTGTTACTATTGGCTATTTTAATATTATTTGTTGGCTATTAATTTATTTATTGAATATTTTGAATTATCTTGTGTTATTTATTATTTTGAATTATATTGTGTTATTTTGCTTACTAATTATACTTTGTAACATGGCGAACCTTCCGTATCGAATCGAGCACCTGTATGAGGACGAAATTGAACATGAGTTATCAATACGCAATGTCTCCGAATCCGGATCACTAAACAGCAAGCGAATCGTACTAGAAGGACTTCTACAGTTAGAGAAAGAACGAGTTCAGTCAATGATAAGGCCTGAATGCAGTCCTGTTCCTGTGAACGAATCCAGAGTATGTCAGTTAAAGTTGCATGAAGTATTGGGTATGCTAAAAATTTTGCCATTTCTTAATCCCGCTGAACGTAAGCTACATGATGAACTGTTGAATTCAAGAATTTTTTACTTGCAAGATCGCATTTGCTTATTATCATTAAACCATCAACAAGAACTCATCAAGTTGCTTTCGGTCACAAAAAATATGCACACGCAAATTCGTGAGTCAATTCGTGGCAATCCGTCTGCGAATCTGATTAATTTGAACTCAGAAGCTGACGCACCACCAGCTGGCTCATCGAACGAAACCTCTGTCTTGCGAAATACTTCGATCACTCCTTCCTATCTAGATCCTGGATTTTCGACTCTGTTAAATCGTATACAATTCGATTCGTCAACTATAAATCGCGAGAATGATAATTTAACTGCACGTAATCAACGCGATAATCCTGTTCCTGACGCTCGTGTACCATTACTAATTAATTCGTATCCTACTACGTCAACGCAAAATTTTATTCCGATTCCGAGTAACCATTTTGATTCAAGAACGCAAGTTAGTCGTTGGAATATTGTATTCGACGGTTTATCGGGTGTTAATCAATTTATTGAGCGAATTAGCGAAGCTGCGTATGCTTACGGTGTATCGGATGAAACTTTATTTAGACAAGCTTCTTCGTTATTCACGAAAGATGCTTTGATCTGGCTCCGTATGGTGCGCCCAAGTGTCAAAACTTGGTCTGAATTAGTTGGCCGACTAAAGGAAACCTTCCTGCCGTCAAATTTCGAACTAGCTTTAATGGATGAAATACGTCAAAGGACACAAGGTCCAACGGAACGTGTAGAAATTTACATTGCTATTATGGAGAATTTATTTTCTCGCTTGTCACATCGACCAGACGAATCTTCGCGTGTTTCATTAATAATAAAAAATCTACAGCCACGGTTTCAACGTCTCTGCTCACTACAGTCATTTGATACTATTAGCGATTTAATTCGAACGTGTAAACGTATTGAAGATACTGAATTTAACGTAGCATCGTTTAAAAATCCTCCGTCCCCTAACCATTCGTTATTAGAACCTGATATGGCTTATCGACGTCCGCCGCGCGTTCATGTTGCTGAAATTACTCCGCACAACACTTCGTTTAAAATGAAATGTTGGAACTGCGACGAAAACGGGCATTCTTTTAATTCTTGTACTAAACCACGTAAAATCTTCTGCTACAAATGCGGAATGAAAAATCAAACTGCTGGCAAATGCAAACGCTGCTGTGAAAGGCAGACAAAAAACGTACACGCCGTTTCGGTTTCGTCAGCTCCCGAAAACTCGGCAGATTAAGTGCTGATAGAAAAGAATGGACCGCTTGGTTAAATACGATCCATCGTTTTGTACAAACCCCTGAAATTGCACCTGTATTAATAAATCCCGGTTCCGATGATCGCCCTTTTATTACTGTTACTGCGTATAATAAGTCTATTACGGCATTGTTAGATTCTGGCGCGAATGTTTCTATTATTGGATATCGCGGCCTCTCCTTATTACGTGATTTAAAAATCAGCTTGTTACCAGTAGAACATGCTACTATTGTTACAGCAGACGGCAAAGCCCAAGCTTCACTTGGCACCGTTCATTTACCGATTACCGCTCAGTCGCAAACGCGAACGATCACTTTCGTTATTGTCCCGTCAATCCGTCATACGATGATTCTCGGAGTAAATTTTTGTAAATCATTTGGAATTTCTGTTAATTTTGCAACGAATTCGTGGACAGCTGCGCCTGAAGTTGCGTCTTGTATTGGCATTGCTAGTTCGGATGAATTATCGGATGTTCAAAGAAAATCACTCGATAGTTTAATCGCGGATTTTGAAAAGTTAGGTAAAGTAGGACTCGGAAAAACTCATTTAGTCGAACATATTATCGATACTGCTGATGCGCTTCCGATTAAGCAACGACAATATCCCCTGTCTGAAATCGTGCGTGGACATTTGAATAAAGAGTTAGATGAAATGTTAGAACTCGGTGTAATCCGTCCCTCATCATCCGCGTGGAGTTCACCCGTTCTGATGGTTAAGAAATCTGACGGAAGATATCGTTTTTGTTTCGATGGTCGAAAGGTAAATTCTGTTACGAAAAAAGACGCTTATCCTCTACCGCGTGTAGACTACATTCTTAATCAACTTCGCGGTGCGAAATATTTAACTTCGCTCGATTTAAAAAGTGCTTTCTGGCAAATTCCCCTTTCCGCTTCATCTTGTGAAAAGACTGCGTTTTCAGTACCCGGTCGTGGTTTATTTGAATTTCAACGCATGCCGTTCGGTTTATGTAACGCTGGTCAGACATTACAACGTCTGATGGACAGAATCATTGGTCCCGAGCTTGAACCAAAAGTTTTCGTTTATTTGGACGATTGTATTATTGCGACAAATTCATTCGAAGAACATTTAATTACGTTAAAAGAAGTTTCACATCGCTTTCAAAAAGCTGGTTTCACTGTAAATTTTGAAAAATGTAAATTTTGTAGACCCTCGCTGAACTACTTAGGTTTTGTAGTTGATAAATTTGGCTTACGTACTAATCCGGAAAAAGTATCCGCGATTGAACAGTTTCCGCGTCCGACGAATGTAACCGAAATTAAGCGATTTCTCGGCTTAGCCTCGTGGTACAGACGTTTCGTTCCGAGTTTCGCATCCCTTTCTGCTCCTATTTCTGATCTTACGAAGGGTAAGAAAAAGAAAATGGCTGTTGTATGGAACAGCTCGGCCGAAACCGCGTTCTGTAAGCTCAAAGAAGCACTTGTATCGTCACCAGTACTCGTTAGTCCGGATTATTCTGTTCCTATCCGCAAATTTCGGATGTATACCGATGCATCTAATTTTGGTCTAGGCGCTGTATTAACGCAGGAAGACGCAGACGGCTCTGAACATGCTATTTCTTATATTAGTCGCACGCTTAATAAAGCGGAACGTAATTATTCTGTTACGGAACGCGAATGTCTCGCTGTAG
The DNA here is from genome assembly GCA_963966155.1 of Clivina fossor. NCBI lineage: Eukaryota > Metazoa > Arthropoda > Insecta > Coleoptera > Carabidae > Clivina > Clivina fossor. The sequence goes on along the minus strand of OZ014553.1, from coordinate 17,350,040 downwards.
TTTTTGCTATCGATAAATTCCGACCTTACGTGGAAGGTTTACATTTTACAGTCATTACGGACCATTATTCGTTATTATGGTTAATGCGAATGTCAGAACCAACAGGTAAACTTGCTCGTTGGGCAGTAAAGTTACAACAATTTGATTTTGAGCTTATTCATCGTCCTGGTAAGACAAATGAACTACCAGACGCGTTATCTCGTGCGCCCTTAGAAGTCGCTGTTATTGAAAGTTATGCTGATACCACGGACAAATGGTATATTTCGTTACGGCAACGTATTACCGAACAACCTATTTCTTTTCCTGATTGGCGTGTTGAAAATAATATCATTTTCAAATTACGAAATCATTCCTATGAATTACCGGCTAATCTGTCACCGTGGAAAATTGTAGTTCCCCGTTGCGAGCGAAAAGCGATTATTGAGCAATGTCATAATGTGCCAACCGCCGCACATCTCGGTATTTTTAAAACAGCTGCGCGTATCGCTGAACGATATTATTGGCCGCATTTACACTCATCTGTCGCCCATTTTGTACAACGGTGTAAAACGTGTTTAGCTCAGAAAGTTGAACAACGTCCGCCTATCGGACGTATGGGCAAAGAAAAAAATATTTCATCGCCATGGCAAGCAATATCCATCGATTTGATGGGTCCCTTACCTGCCACCTCACATCCGAATCGGTATCAATATATTCTCGCCGTATCGGACTGGTTTTCAAAATTTCTGTTATTGTTTCCGCTACGACAAGCTAACGCTCCGAAAATTTGTGAGATTCTCGAATCGGAAGTATTTTTATTATTTGGAATTCCACAGATTGTTATGTGTGATAATGGCACACAATTTACGAGTAAAAATTTCGAAAATTTGATTAAAAAGTATGAAATTCCCAAGTTATGGTACAATGCGAAATTTCATCCGCAGGTAAATTTTGTAGAACGTTCGAACCGCGTTGTGAAACAAGCTATTCGGTCATATTTGGATGATAACCATCGCGAGTGGGACAAAAATCTCACGTCTGTCGCTCAAGCGATTCGTACATCAGTGCATCAAGTCACTGGCTTCTCGCCGTCGTTTCTAACTTTCGGTCGACATGTACCCACATCCGGAAAATTTTATGGTAACGCTCCCAAGAATGTGTGTACTGATAGTCGTATTGCGTATGCCAATAGATTGGAATCCTTGGCAACCGTATTCAATACAGTGCAAGATCGTATTCATGCCGCGTACAATCGGAACGCGAAATATTACAATGCAAATCGTCGCCACTTAGAATTTTCTGTTGGAGATACTGTATGGAAACGAAACTATGTTCTGTCGTCGGGTATTCGGCATTTTGCGTCGAAATTAGCGCCACGCTTTATTGAATGTCGCGTCGTGAACAAATTATCCCCAATTACTTATCGCCTTGCTAACCTCCTGAATGAAGATCAGGGTATTTGGCACGTCAAAGACCTAAAACCAGCTCCTGAAAGTTCTGAGGATGAAAACGAAAGCATAACATCTGACGATTCTGTAAATTCGGAGTAAATTTGTTATAAAGCAATTAGTTAGTAATCTTTGAAATTTTTATCGTTATTCCTTTTTATTAGTAAATTTTATTGAATGTTACGGTTCATGTAAAAGTATGAGTATAATTTTTTATGAGATAAAAAATTCTTTTGCAAGGGGGGCCGTGTGACAATTTGACATTGTCACTGGTTTGAAAATTAAAATAATTCCGCTTACGAACGATTACATCGGCCTAACCTCAATAAGGAACTGATAAATATCGCAATTATTATATCCTTATTATTTTTATATTATTTCGGTGTCTTTAATAGTTGAATTGAACAGATTTATGATTTCAATATCATTAATTTAGAACTTATAAATATTTTGACAACTGTCATTGAGATTCCTGTGAACCACAAGAGATGGCGTTACTGACATATTGCTGAATATTTTATGTCAGCAGATTAAATTGTGTTTTCTAAATTCAGTAATTGTTTTAGAATATTTAATTATTATATCAACGAACAATATTATTAGTAGCATCGAAATAAGCGAAATAAAATTCGTTAGTAGCCGTCACATCCGCCTCATGCCCTTGGTGGGGAGAGTGCATAAGTACAAGCGTGTCGGCGTGGCTCGTTCTCTTCCTCTTGCGCAGCGACCAGGGCGACGTAGCCTTCTCTCTCGTTGAGAGCGTACTCTCTTGAACCGACATTTCTGTTCATGTTACCGGTACTGAAATTGTTTTCAATGCGAACGTGAAAATTTATTGTGTGAATATTTAGAATATTCAAGTTTTTAGTAATTTTAACGTTAGAAAATTTACGATGCCGGCGAACAATTCTATTTTATCGGTTGGAGAGCATATTTTATTTGAACGCTAGTAATTGCGTTGTAATAACGTCCACATGGTTGGTGATGATTGGAACTTGGCATAGCTGAATAAACGTAGGTAAGCGATAATTGTGAAAATTAGAATCTAAATCTAGATCAAATTGTTTTCCTTTTGATTCATTTTTGAATTCACGTGACCTTGATCAATGACTTACGTTCTATTCAGTCCTGTTGTTCAAATCTATCTAGTTTATTGTGTCATTAGTCATTGGATTAATGAACAATCATTTTAAATTCATTTGATAGATTTTGATGAGAAAATAATTTGTAGTTCAAATTATTTTAGAAGAAGAAATTTTCTAACGCTGTAATTTATCATCGGTTTAGATGTTAAATTCGATTTTATGAGAAAATTTTCTAAGATTTTGATTTATAGTCAATTGTTTTGAAAACAATTTCGCGACTGTCCCGATTCGACGAACCCTGTCGAATCCGGTTTCCCTGGGCCGTTGCGCCACTCATACTTTGTCTTTTTTTTTCCATTTCTGAGTAATTCTGCTTTCCTACATACTATCATGTATTGTAGTTTATGTGTTGTGTTGTCAAATATTCCAAGTGCAATCCTATCATTGTAGCTTGCATGTTGAAATTGTGATGTCAGTGGGCTGCTGTTGATGATTTGGTGAACCTGTGTGCGTGAGTTGATTGAAGCATAGCGTCATTATTCTGCGTGCGTAATTCGGCTAGGATTAAGGTCCATTTTGATAGTCGGCCGTCTTCGTAAAGATTATTTTTTGTGATATTGTGGATAACGTTCTATTATGTTTGAGGCACGGAGCCTGTTTTATTAGTTTTGAGTTTGGAACGTACCACAGCTTTCTTTCGGAGACATTGCTCGCGTAGTTTCGACTTGTAGTCTAGACCATAGCAACGAAAGACTTTCGCCACACATGCCATCAGCAAAGCAAAGCCAATTATTTTTTTGTAAAGCCAATATGTTACTTTGTATTTATAATTTTATATTGAACTGTTAATTTATGATGAATCAGGACATTTAACTAGGTAAAGTTAACTTATTTTGTTTGGAATCGTGTGTAGTATATTTAGTTGCATACTGTTGAATTTTCATTGCATTGCGCTATCACATTCCTGATAGAATACGTTAAGTTCACTTAAGTCCTTTATTTGAGTCGTGTAACGATCTCTAATTTTGTACCATTCTGTTATATTGATGATTGTATGTCTATATTTAATACCTCTGTTATTTCAAGTGTATCAACTTTTGTTTCAAGTTCGAATTGTTTGATTATATTACATTTGTTAGTACGGATTATTCTGCTCTGCCCTCTTATGTTTAGGGACCAGTCTGTGCCTTTCAAAGACGTCTGAGTGGGATTCAGTCGTATTAGCAGCATCAGTCTATCTTGGAAGCCGAATTTTGGATCAGCTGCTGAATGAGATATACCATTATACAAATCGAGCACGAAGCAGTGACTGAACGATTTACGCTGAACGTACGAACGCCAACTGGGCATAATCAGATCTCGAGAGCGACCATTTTCTGGCAGTCTTCATCAACTACCAAACCGCTACTGCGTAATGCGTACTGTCGTCCCCTCAGCGTCTACGAAAGCTCAGAAGAAGATCTACTTTAGCTAGACCACCCGCTAACCAGCAGACGTCAAACAATCTGTCTAGATACACTATTACGAATGACATACATTTCTTTGTATTGAAAAAGAACACGTAACTCTGTAGCGAATAAAATCATCAATATAAGATTATTATATTACAACTCATCATCAGGTATATTTTTTTATTTAATTAAGATATTTCATTTCCGAAACAAATTCTCGAAAAGACGAAAACAGTACCTATCCCGATAAGTTCCTCTTTGAGATTTGTCAAAGCTTCTCAATTTTGCGTCAACATTCCGCTTTGACTGGCGCCCACCTAATTTACCAACATCACAAAATAAAGTTCCTACCAACCCCACCTACGACCCCGCTCTCCTCCAAACAACTGACGCCGTGCCCATTATGGGTGACAGGTAGGATAAAGATCAGATGAATGAAATATTTCAAAATTTGAACACTTTGATAAAATTTAATTAACAACATAAATTTTAAATTCATCTAAATTGTCACAATATATATATATATATATATATACCCATGTACCACGTTTATTAAATTTTATTGTAGTACAAATTGCCACTAGTTCCTATTTTTTTTCCAAATTAATTCGTATATTGTGCAAATAACAAATTAAAATTATTTGTATATTTTGTGTATTTTAAATGTATATACATGTATTGTCATCAAAATTCTATTTTATAGAAAAATTTTATAAAATGAATTTATTGAAATTTATGCAAAAATCGTTTAATTACATTTTATTGAACGATGAATTTTAATAAAATTTCAATAACAATATTTTATTTTTAAATATAATATGCGGCAAAATTGAAAATAGTAAACATTTATATGCAAATTTTAATTAATTTCAAATGATATTTATTTAAATCTCTGGAAATTTACGAAAATATTGCATTTGAAATTTTTATTTGCAGTTAATTATAAATAATATAAAATCGGTATTAATTAATACAATTATTGTAAGTAATTAAAAATTTTCAGCTGCAATCTGTATTGGATTTATATTTAACTTTATACAGAATTTTATTGCATAAAGACTTACTAATAATATTCGTAAAACTTTACCAATATACATACACAAATAAGCGTCTCAGAAATACGGATGGTTTCAAATCAATTTACTGTTATGCCAACTTTACGAGAAAAAATACTAATTTTTAAATATTCATTATGGCTAGATTATTTATCCGATTTTAATCAAAGCTCTCTCTCTTCGATAAAAAATGTAGTAAAACTTTTCGAATTTTATTCCGGCTTTACTATTTATCCAAGATTAATCAAATTTTTGCAAAATATTCTATTAGTGCCCACACAAATTATATAATTTTAGTGTCTTGCAGTTTTCCCAATTTTCTTGGAAAAATTCTTAAAATTTTTAAAAATTCATTCCGATTTCAATAAAATTTTCATAAAAGATTTCTCTGGTGGCCACATAAATTATATAATTTTACTAATGTACAGTATTGTCAACTTTCCGAGAAAAAAAATTCTAAACACTATTTATCCAAGATTATTAAAAAAATTTCCAAAAATTCTTTGCCAACTTTTAGAAAAAAAAAAAAAAAATTTATTTCTATTAGTATTATGATAATGTCAAAGTGGTCTTATATATGAGTTTATCCATATGCTTCTAATCTTGTTAATAAGTATCAATTAAAATAATAATAATAATAAAAAAAAAAGTGTAAAAAGCAGTACACCATATATATATATATATATATATATATATATATATATATATATATATATATATATATATATATAATATATATATATATATATACATTCACAAATTTTTTAAAATTTCATAAATAAATAAACATATACATTCGTTTACGAAAAAAAAAATATATATATATATATATATACATTCACAAATTTTTTTAAATTTCATAAATAAATAAACATATACATTCGTTTACGGAAAAAAATTAAAATATTGACAAGGTATGTATATACACAAGAACACAGTTCAAAAATCTATTTTTTATATAAATATTTGTATTATTTCTGACATAACTTTGTTTATTTATAAATTTGTATCTCAACTGAACTGAATAACCCAAAACAAAATCAAATATTTTTTTGTTTATATATCAATCAGTTTCTCATGAAACATTTAGTCAATTGGAAAAAATATTTTGTTTAAATATTGAATTATTTCCATTTTCAATTAAATTTTTATATCTATATTTATTTCTATATTGTTATATTTTCAATTATGTTTTAATAATAAAATGTATTTTCCCGTTTTTTTTTTGTCATGTTGAAATTCGATTAAGAAATAAAATTATTAAAATATTTGCAATATTAAATTCTTTAATAAAACTGAAACTTGATATAAAAATTAACAAGTATTTGATTCCAAAATTGAATTTTAATGTATAATTTTCAATATTAATATTCCTTTTTTTTACCGAATGTCATATACATACATACATACATACATACGTACATACATACATACATACATACATACATACATTCATACATACATACACAATCACGCCATGTACCCAAAAAGGTGTGGCATAAACTCTTTTCATCATCCCGAAATCAGTCGCCTCCAAACATTCCTAACCAAACAAGCAACTTTCGCTTCATCCACATTCATAATTCCTCTCATACATGCTCTTTTATTCCTGCTGCTTGGAAACTTTCGCTCACGCGAAACACTCTCAATCCTAGCACTCCAACTACTCATATAATAAGAGAGATATTGTGGTCAAACCAAATTTGATATATCATTGATATATCTTGATTCAAGATTTTTACAGACAAGCACAAATTAGGCTTATCAAAATACGAATCAACTGTTTTTAGCATAATGTGTGTCTGTCGGTCCGTGGACACGTCTAGAGCAAATTCAGCTGAACGAAATATTATAAAATTTCATATTTAAGCTTCGTAGGTAAATATCTCAATTTCAGCAATTTGTTTTGGTAAAGATCTGCCAAACGGAACTGGTAATTTACTGATATCACTTTTATGAACATTTTGCAACAGCCGAGACATATTTAGAAAAAAAATATTTAACAAAAGTTGCTAAACAAGTTATAGCTAACAATTTTTATTTAGAACATTTTTTCGATACGGCTAAATATTTTTTTATATTTTTTTATGATATTATGTAAATAGGTGACATATTTTGTTAAAACAGTTTTATTTTTAGTTACCACGACAATACTTAAACACATTTTTCTATTCCATAAATTTATTTAATACGATGACGGCGGTTCTGTGGTGGCCACAGCAGATTTTCTTATTTTATGTAATTATTCGATTCTTTAAATTCGACATTAAAAGTTTGAAAAGTTAACAAGAAGCATCATTTTATTGACAGCAACAATTATAATCAGTGGCGGATTTTATTTTTCAAGGGCACGAGGCGTTAAACAATTCTGAGGCCCATCGCCCTATCGAAAAAAATAGTCCTATACTGGAGGTTCCCTGCTCGGGTAAGAAATTTTAAAAAATAGACTATATATATATTATAATTTAAAAATTGTTTTTAATGTGAACAAAAAATTTTATTTATTCGAAATTAAATTCATATAACATAGTAGTAAACACCAAAAAATTAATGTAGGATAATAAAATTACATATTATAATAGAAAAGTAATATAATAGTAACACCATATTTATTTATTTCAAAGTTAGTTTTCTTTATATTGGAACTTTTCTGCTTTTAGATACAGCAAATTTATAAATAATATTTTAAATTTAAATTTTGCAAAATGTCATTTTCTATGAACACCACTGATAAATTTTGCAAATGATCCTGACCAAAACTATCCCTTAAATAATTTTTTAAACGTTTAAAAACAATAAATCGTCGTTCTCCTGTTGCATTACATATTGGCAATGTTAAAAAACTTTTCAAAATAGTTTCAACATTAGGAAAAGTCGATTGCAAACATGGATCATTTTTTTGTAAAAAGGACACCTGATATATTCATCTCTAATGTATTTTAAAAAATGATGGACTTTTCGTCATTGCAATAACGTACATCAATGTCAATTTTATATAGGTTGGATAATTTCGAAACACATTTGTATATTTGGTCATTAATCATGTTATCAAAATGCTCAGCTGAAAATCATAAATGATAAAAAAAATGATTTTTTTTTCTCACTTTCTTCATAATCATCGTCTTCGTCATCTAAAGACATCTTCCTATTTATTTGATCCATAAGAAAAATTTTACCATCATTAAGAGAGTCTCCCAATGGCAAAAAGAAACTTAATAAACGAAATTGTTACAAAAGCTAGCTAATGCTGAAAAAAACTAGACAAATTACGAACGCGGAATATGAAAACAATTTAAAAATACAATTATTGGAAGAAGAATCCGAACCCCAAATTATTTTTGGTTGTCTCAGAACCGAAAAAAAAATTAAATATAAAAATTTATAACATACGAGTATAATTATTTATTGTCGTGTAGACCCCCTGACTTGCGGCTCCCCAGGAGACCGCATCCACTGCCTTTGCGGAAATCCGCCACTGATTATAATTCCAGTAGAGTGTAAAATCAATGCTTATCTGTTAACTTAAACATAAAATTTAGTTAAAATGTTTATTACGAAAACAGTTCTAAATCAATAAATAGTATCTATTCAAATTTGATAAATGAATATTATTAATTTAATTTCTAAACAGAAAGTGCAGAGACTGAAGAGTGTAGTGTAGCAGATTTCTTTGTGTACATTCCCAGTTTTAAATTTAATTATAAGGAATAATTCCAGGAAAAATAATATATCTTTTTTATCACAATTGAATCAGCTGATTTAAAGCCGCTTGAAATTGATATCGAACGAGTTTATTTTGAATGAGTTGAAGCGACTTCATAAGTCAATCCTGCATTTTTAGAGATAATATCAATCCAAATTGTTTATACCGAAGATCGAAACAGAATAGACTAAATTTAAGTGGTTTCAAATGCCGAGATAAACTTAGTCACAAGATGATACTGAAACATAGTGAGACAAAACAAGATATCTCGCTCATAGCCGTGAGTTATGTAATCATAACTCACAGTTTTTGACCAATCACAACTATAAACCTAACAGAGTTATAAAATAAATAACCGGTATATTTACGCAATTGCAAAGATATTGGGCAATTGTCAAATTATAATTATTTCAAAATGTCTTTCATACTAAATCAAAACGAACAATTTTTTATTGTATACTAGTATATAATACGGCTCTCGGCAATTATATAGTTATCTAAATATCGTTTACTATGTTATATATTAAATAATATACCTACTAGTATCAATTATAATTTGAAAAAAGTCTTTAGATACTGTTAAATCCAAATTTGCATTAAAAAATTATCTAAGAAATCATATTTATCATAGTTTCCTAAACTGAATTTTATTAGCCACAAATAAAACAATCAAAATCATTTTGGCAAAGTATTTCCAAATTTTGGTACATAATTTTCTTAGACACATCGTATATAGTTGCCTCATACGCTGCATCTCCATAAAATAATACAGCTAATGGAGAGAGAGAGAGAGAGAGAGAGGAAAAAAATACGTTACTTCTATACTATAATAGCGAAAAAATATCGCATTAAAAAAATATAAATTGCAGGTAACTTTGAAAAAAATGAATGTTTTTGTTTCGCCGAAATATTGAATTTCGTCTTTTAAAAAAATTAAAATGATATGAAAATGATGTTAATACCTCTTATACAGCATTCTCGCAGTAAAATCTATTTTTTCAGAGGTTAGGGAGGTACGCTTAGCTACAGTTTAGTGTGCACCAACATAATATTCGCCACTTTGTACCGAACGAAATGCTTAATTCAAATTTAGTGTAAATGCAATGTTCATAGTACAATGAAAATTAGTATATACAATAATTTTCCGACTAGAAATTATTATTATATATTATTATACATTATTATTATATATTATAAAATAGTAAAAAAAATTTCAGAATTCTTTATATTAAAATTAATTTTTATTAATAATCGATGTTTCGACGTAATTCATGCACATCATCAGAAAAAAATTACACAATATTACAGTAAATAATAATAATAATAATAATAATAATAATAATAATAATAATAATAAACCAAAATTATATATCATGTATTTATAGTTGATGTGTAATTTCTTTTGTAAATTATTTTCTTTATCTTTTAAGTTTCACATTATTTATTTAGTGTATATACCTACCTACCTACCTACCTAGTGCCTACAGGCTGTTATACATTATTTTGTAAAACCCAATTTAGAGAAATAAAGAATAATAATAATAATTATTATTATTATTATTATTACTGATGATGATGTACGTGAAATACGTCGAAACGTCGATTATTAATAAAAATAAACACAGAACTATATCCTAAAACCGCTTTATTTTATTATATAAAACATTGATGTCTACATATATCATCATCAGGAAAAAAATACAGAAATGACATTCCAGTAAATAATAATAATAACAATAATTTTTCCTGATAATGATGTACGTGGAGTATGTCGAAACGTTCTATTATTAATAAAAATTAATACAGAACTATATCCTAAAGTTGTTTTATTTTATTATATAAAACATTTTCCACTATTCCAAAAATCCAAGCCACATCTTAACATCCAAAAAAAAAAAATTGCAGGAAAAATCGTACCTTGTTAGGGCGTCGTATACAGTCAGCAGTAGACCAGGGTTGCACACCACACCACAACGTAACACAGAACGATGAGGGGGCTGGCAAGGAAAGCCAAGAGACAGAGCGAGCGAATATAGTCGAGTATACGAGAAACGACAAACAGCGTAGCGGTAGCTCGAGAGTTGTGTTGAGAGATGTTCGCACTAGCACGGCTATTGATTCACTGACCGAATCGCGCTCGACGCTCTGGCTGGCTGGCTGCCGCTGCCGCATATGCACCCTACCAGAGAACAGAGGAGAGAATCGCGCGCGCGGGATGCTGCTGCCTGACTTGCCTGCGCACTTGCCTGTGCTACGTTTGTGTTGCGTTGTGTTGTGTTGTGCGGGTGCTATGTTGTGCTGGGCTGTGCGTTTCGGTGGATGAGCGAATATACGCCACTTTACGAAAGATGTGGAAACAGAACCGAATTATCCTTAACCCTAATCGAACCAGGTTATTTTGTTACATTTTAGCCCAGGTTGTATGAGAAAATAAATAAAATTGAATAATTTCATTCATAAATTAATTTTTTTATTGAAAAACATAACAAAAACATGTAATATAAAAGTAGTAAAATAATAAATTCAAAGAAAAACTATTTAACGAAAAAATTGTCTTCAAATATTTATATTCCAAACTATTAAAAAAAACATTTCATTCACTATAAATCACATGGGAAATAATATTTATTCGCACATGTTTTACAAATAATTAGTTTCAATGAATGCTCTTTGCATATATTTGTATCGCAAAGGCTGCAACACGCGTCTTGACAACCGAGATATTTTCGTGTGTAGCATATTGTACATTGTTTTTAACATTTTACTAAGCGTCTACGGCAAATGTAGATGATCCAATACTGAAATATAATAGCAGTAATAAGTTTGCTACACTTATAGATATGTCGTAAAGAGAAAATATAGATAATGCAACAGTATACAGCATGAATTAGAACATATGCTAACATGTGTTTTTTGGGACACAACCTGCTCTTTATTGTCATAAAAAATATATTAAAATATAAGAAAATTAAATTTTTGTATATTTTGTATTTAGATTTGCGAGATAACCAACATGGTTTGTAACAATTTTTTTACGGAAATATTGCGAGATAACGTTATAAGATGTATCCCAAAGACACAACCTGAACTGATTAGGGTTAAGTAGACCATACACGTTCAGTTTTAACTCTGTTTTAACTGCGCAGTATTAACTATGCAGAAAAATTATAGCGAAATTGTGCAATTCACAGATAACTCAGTTTTGCCCGTACACTATACAGTTTTTACTCAGGCATTCTAATGTATGATATTTTTCAGTAATAGCGAAAAAAATTCACTAGTCTATGACATATTTTACTACATAACTACATATTGACCACAAATTAATGGTATTGCATTGATAAAAATGTCAAATAAACTACAAGAAGCTACACACATGCTTCGTTTCAACTGCGCATTCAAAAATATAATGAAATAAATAAATTTCACTCAGTACATACTCATGAACTCATGCCGACACTTTGGCTTGTGTAGTTAAATCTGTGCAATAAACTGAACGTGTATGATCCGTTTTAAACTAAAAAGATCCCAAAGAAGCCTTAGAATTTTATTTTCGAACCTTTGTATAGGTATATATACCGTGTATGCTATAAACTTACATTCATATAATAAAACTTCTAATAATACAGTAAACTTTTATTTCGGCCCAAAGTCCATATGTCCCTTAAGCCGATCCTGTATAGATACTCGATTGTGCTGCTGCACTGTTTCGTAGAGCATGTGCGAGTGAAAGATTGGTGTTGGGTTAGGATATATATATATATTGCTGGAAGACCGAAAAGAATTACGAATAAAAATGATTTAGTTTTTGAATTATGATGCGGTAAAGTTAATATTATTTTTTTTTATTAAAATTTTAAACGTTCAAAATCGTACACTAGATAGAAACAAAATTGGAAGCATAAATACTAAAAAATAGTAGGTAGTATGGGAACTAAAATAATTTTTGGAAAAAATTTTCATTAATCTTGAATAAACAATGAACACTCTAAAACACTAAAATTACATTATTTATGTGTGCAGTAATAGAATCTTTTGTAAAAATTTGATTAATCTCGGATAAATAGTCAAACCAGAAATAAATTTTTACAAGTTTAATAATTATTTTTCGTAAAATAATTGATAACATACTGTATATTTTAAAAAATTATATAATTTATCTAGGCACTAGATCTTTTGGGAAAATTTGAATTAAAATCGGATAAATAAAGTACACTGAGAAAAATGGATAGTTACCGTAACGCTATTTATATTTAAAAAGGTGACACAAACACAAGATATTAAAAATAACAAAATAAGTTAATTTAAAAATTAACTATAAATATAATAAAAACAAAAACTTAATACCATCAATTTGTATATAGTAGTAAAGTCTTAATTCTTAATATAGTATTAAAATATATATGTGAGTAGAGTTTAAAAATGTATAAATTTGTGAATACAGTAAACATACTCGTATATTTCAAATAAATATCTACTTATTATTATCCAATTTGTTAAATATCTATTTTTCTCAGTGTAGCTATAATAAATTTTTAATAAATTTAGTAATTTTTATCTCAGAAAGTTAACAACACCGCAAGACACCAAAATTATATAATTTGTGTGAGAACTAATAGAATCTTTTTTAAAATTTTATTAATCTCGGATAAATAATAAAGCCAGAATCAAATTATAAAGATTACAGTAATTTTTATCTCGAGAAGTTATTACCACAGTATATTAGTAAAATTATATAATTTATGTAGGCACCAGAGGAATCTTTTGTGAAAATTTGATTATAATCAGATAAATAATACAGCCATAACAAATTTTTAATAACTGTAGTACCAAACACTATACCCCTTTTTCCTTTTAATAAAAATAATAAAAATAACTAATAAATGTAATTTGAGGAATTAGATACATACACAAGCCGGCCAGATGTTTATTATACCTACATCAGTGTCTTCAAACATTGATCAAATCACCTTACTGATGAGCAAAACACGTGTCTATGGTTAACTGGCCGATCATTGATGCATAGCCTAATAGCCGATTCAATGAATGAGTAACTTGTGAAATTTTCGAGAAAAATCCCAACATTAAGATATTAAAAATTCTTACAATTATTACGCCGCCACTAAAGTTTTGCCATTCCTAATTTACGAATAACGAATTTGTATACAAGGCATAAAATTCAAAATATTTTCAGTAAATATCAAATTACAATAAAGAAAACAAAAACTCACAATACGTAATTAATTAGTAATAACACAAACCAAAAATTTAGTATGTTAATTATATTACAGTCACAATGCATGTATATCCATTATGCAATGTCATCATTTGTTTTGTAAACGACAACAAAATACAAGCAGACGTACACACATACTCGTACATCAATAATGGATGATAATATGTGACCAAACACACATTGGAATCATGTGTAAATATAAATAATGCTAACTCACACATCGACACACCACAAATACACTATGTGCGTGTCTGTGTGTGTGTGTGTGTGTGTGCGTTTCCTTGGTTACACAATCTGAAATTGGCTGCTGGACCAAATGCAAGGAGTGAGATTTCAGTAGCTTCAGAGGAATCTGTCCAAAATAAATAGAATTCTGGAGCGAATGAAATAGTAGATAAGTAAAGTGAGAAAGTTGCTTTTGTGTGTGTCCATTTGTTTGTAACAATGTTTGGGCCGTGAAAATTTTGTGTATTTGTAAATGATTTTATAAAACAAATGAATACCGTATTTTTCGGACAATAAGACGCACCGTTTGAGTATATACAATGCTGTTTTGGTGCCTACATTGATGTATGATGGTGAATGTTGCGATTGGCTGCAAAAGCATAAAAGAAATCTACGCTACGGAAATCAGATTTTTACGTGGAATATGTGGTGTAACTAAGAGAAATTGGGGGTACAAAATAGATTAGTGTATGATGAGTGTAAAATTTGAAAAAAAAATTGTTGCAAAAGTTGGTGTTAATCAGTTAAGATGGTTAGGACATCTTGAGCGAATGTCTAATAAACGTTTTGTTAAAAATATTTATATGAATTTTGAGACTATACGTTTGCGTGGACGTCCGATGACTAGTTGAAGTGGTATGATTGAAAGTGTTTTGTGTGAGCGAAAATTTCCAAGTAGTAAGAACAGAAGAACATGTACGAAAAAAGATATTAATATGAATGAAGCTAAAGTTGCTTGTCTAAATAGAAATGTTGGGAGGAAGCTGATTTAGGAAGAGTGAAAAGAGTTTGTGCCACACCCTTTTGGGTACATGGCGTGATTGTGTATGTATGTATGTATGTTTTACATAACAAAATCAACATCAAATTGCAGTGCGTCTTATGGGCCGATGGTATGATAACATTAAAATACGAATCTTTATACTGTATCGAAGCTATTAGAGAAGTTCAATTACTAGACGTACAAATAAAAAATATACATACATTCACGCCATGTACCTAAAAGGGTGTGGCACAAACTCCCTTTCCACTATCCCGAATTTAGTTTTCTGTCAACTTCCCTATCGAGATAAGTAAATTTAGCTTCATCTACATTTTTGAAACTTAGAAATACATGCTCTTCTATTACTATAACTTGGAAACTTACACTCACACAAGCCACTCTATCAATCATACCATTCCAACTACTCATCGGACGTCCATGAAAATATTTTTTTCTAAAAATCGTCCGATAAATTTGGGATGCGTTTTCTCGTCTTATGATCTGAAAAATAGTATATTCTACAGCTAAGCTTGATGTTCGAATTAAACTCTCATTTAAGATTCTATGTCAAGCTTTCGGTGGTATTTTCCACCTTCAGGACAAAAACATAACATAATTGCTGTACCATTTTTTTATGTTTTGTTTATTAATTCTCCAACAGAGCATGGTCCTGACGAAGGCGAAAAATACCACTGAAAGCTTGACATAAAGTCTTAAATGAGAAAAAATTACTCTTTCGGCCGTTACTTTGTGAAATTTTTTAAATGAGAGTTTGATTCGAACATCTACCACTTTTTTGACTACCATCCCATTAAAATCAATCCATTATATATATATATATATATATATATATATATATATATATATACATATATGTGCGTGTGTGTAATTAATAATTATAAGTTACTGTAATTCCTAGACGAACCAAGGGGCTCTATGTCCGAGGTATTGAATCAAATACAGTTCTGAACAAAATGTTTTGAAAATTATGAAGAAATATATAGAGGCTGTTACGAGCAGACGTTTTAGTAAGAAAAGTCTGCTTTTAAGTTAAGCGTTGATATAAACATGCTTCAATATAAATTAAAAATTAATAACATTTTTTCCATATAACATACGCATACGTATATCACACTCAATAAATTAGTTAAAACAAAAACAAATGATAGCCAGCAGGCATCATCACATGTCCAAACTTATTTCTCAACCAACATCAACCCCTTGTAACAATTCAAACGAATAACCCCGAAGGCAAAGGACGTAACTTCCGCCCCCTTCGCTGACGATGCTATACTAGGTAGTCATGTCTGCACCCTCACCCCCACCACCCCGCCAAACATGGCAACACGGGTCGTTCGCAGTAGCTAGGACTCGACTAGCCGACTTCATTAGGTCAAATCCTGTGCTAATCTGCGGCTAATTGCTCATTAAATCAACATGAATTTACCACTAGCAATGCCGAGGCCAGGCCACGACACGGCCCGACTTTGTTGGCTGCTAACATTCCGGGGGTTTGACCTACCGGCTATAATTTACGGGGTGTTTCTTTTTCGGTGGTCGATAAAATCATAATGGAAGTTAGAGTATTTTGTTTTATGTAATTTTACCTACAAACTATGAAACACTATGATGCCCAGTATTTCTAGGTATATTTCCTCAACCGCTGTATTTTTATTCATAATTGCTTAAAAATACATAATATCAATACATAAATCTCTTTTAGTAAATTTATAGTAAACTTCAGTAAATTTGCAGTCAGGAATTTTTCATAAATAACTAAAATTTGTTTAGTTCTGTAATATTATTGTTGGTATAATTACATACATTTATAAATTTACATATAGGATGTATTTCGAAATGAATGAATTACACTTAAAATATTTTATTAGTATTATTACACAAAATTTGTACTAATTGTAAGTTTCATTATTTTGATGAATTATTACAAAAAAAATAATAATGTGCAAGCTGTCATTTTACATAATTTAAGAAGTTATACCAACAATATGTAATTTATTCTACATTAAGTATGTGATGCAATTTGCAATTTTATATACGTATACTAGTTGGCCCGGCAAACGTTATCTTGTCTTTATTTTAATGTGTAAGTATATTAAATTTTTTATGAATTTTTTTGTATTACAAAAAAAAATCTATTACATTTCTCATATTATAATTTATTATTTTCAATTTATTTGGAATCAATTTCTTTCACACTTTTCTATATTTTTTCTGGGCCCCCGGGGTGGGGGGGGGGCTATGCCCCCCCCAGGGCCCTAGAAACCTTAGCGGGAGTGTACTCAACAACTTCCCAAAGTTACAAATTTATTTATTTATTTATTTATTTATTTATTTTTATTTTATTGAGTTTGGCAAAACGGAACCCCATTGATCAGCTATCGACCAGGGTTAAAAAATATAAAATGTTATTAAAAAGTATGGGTTGGTAATAGGAGGGTAAAAATTTAGGACTAAATGTATTTTTTAATGGCACACCATAAAAAAATAACAAAAAAAAAATTTGTCCAAAAAATAAAAAAAATTTTTTTAGGGTGAGCCACCCTTAACACTTAGGGGTATAAAATTTAGTTATAAACCTATTCTCATACCTACTGAATATACATATAAAATTTCATCAACATTGGTGAAGGCGTTTCGGAGGAGTATAAACACCAAAACTGTGACAAGAATTTTATATATTAGATTAGGTCATTTTTACTTACATTATGTGATTATTATAAATTATGTAAAAATTACAGAATTTTAAGGTAGAAATACAGAATATTTATGGTAAAATAAAATTACAAATTTTTTTATAGTATAATTTTACTACTATTTTTCTGTAATTTTGCTATTTTTTTGTGTAGAACAGATTTACGTCACACAACCATTTTGAATCACTTTTAAATATTTTAAATATTTATTTCTAGTATTAATTTTAATTACTATTAAATTGTTTTTTTTTAATTGTTTATAATGCCAGTAGGTTACAAACTTTTGTTTGAATATAAAATATACTTAATTATTTTTTTGCAACTTTATTTTTTTTGCAAGTGAATTTGCGAGTACCAATATAGCAAAATATATTTTAACGGTCCCAGAAAATTAATTTTTAAATACATCCATGTTGTGGTTTTATCATTTTGTAAAATATTGAACGAAAAACAAAAATGATTCGTGTATTTTAATGGAAAATTTAAAATATTTTTAATAAAAAAAAGTAATAAATTATACAGAAAGGTAAAAATTTATTAAACCTTTTTAAAAATTTCAAAAATGAATTATGCAGGAAAATGGAAAATTGTTTAGAAGATACAAAATAAAATTGTAGGTGTGATCTTTCATTGAATGTGCAAAAAATTTATAAATATTCAAAACCTTATTACGCTGTCGCAAAGCTAAAATACGTACGACAATAAATTTGCACTACACGTACACCTGCACCTGTATATAGGTACTGTATATTCTGTACCTACTTTGTACTTATGAATATTAATAGAAATCGATTCGTTATCAAATTGTAAAAATAACAAAAAAAAAATAGAGATTGTTACGTAATGGTATTAGAAATATGCTCCAAGAATGCTGATTGATAGCTATACCATATAAAGTGTCTGTTTATGTAGTTTTGTTGCATATTAAATATTTATATTAAAAAAAATTTGCTATGGCCAGTACAGACCCGAGCGGCATAGTATTAAATAAATTTATGGAATAGAAAAGTTTATATAACAACAAGTACTGATATAGTCATATTAACTAAAAACAAAACTGTCTTAATATAAATACCGTATTTGCCCGAATATAACGCGATCCCGAATTTTTCATAAAGTTATTTAGAAAAAAATAATCCGAATTTCACGCGATCCATTCATTTTTCATAAAAGAATTCAAAGACAATTCGAGAGTTGTTACATTCCATTACCTAGATCTCGAATTTAGCGCGAATCAATTTTTTAACGAGAAATAATTAGTCAAAAAATATTGCGTTATTTTAGGGCAAATACGGTATATGCCATCTATTTCCAGAATTATATCTACATTATATGTCCGTCTGTCGGTTTGTCTGTATAGAGCAAATGCGGCTGCTGTACGAATTGTTATTAATTTTTTTTATAGTTTAGGAGGTGAATAATCGAAAACAATTTTTGTCGGGACCCAGTAAGTCATAACTAGTAAATTGGTTCACTAGTGTTTAAACAAAATGTTAGAAAATCAATCAGTAATTTTACAATTATTGAGAAGTTTATGACTTTTTTTCCAGATTTAATAAATAAGGCTAACGCAATTGATGTTACATGTAATAAACTTATAACGGCTACAGTTTTGTTAGAGAGCATTTTCGGACATATGTTTATTTGAAGTTTTTTATTTACATTACTCATAGCAATCATAGAGTGCAGTTTTTCTCCGACGTCGTAAATCACCCTATATATATATAAGTATATATATATAATTCTGTTGGCATAGGTAGCATATACTTATGTAAAAAACAGTTTTGTTTCTAGTTACCATGACTACAACACTTGTACAAATTTTTATGTTTCATAAATTTATTTTATACGATGACGGTCAGTTCTGTGGTGGTCACAGTAGATTTTTTTCGATGAATTACAACGAAACTTAGCTAATCGGACTATAACTCATTAATTCTCTATACTTATATTAGAAACATTTTAATTCTTTATTTTCTGTCTAGTATACCTACCGTTTCCATGTTGTTCATATTTTTCGCTCCAAGCTCGTAATAATATTTTTCCGTCGTAACTCACAGCTCACAGCGTGTAATTTGATCAAGGTAGCCAAGCAAAATGATGCTACGTTGTTACTTATGCCCCCCCTCCCCATCCCTTCCTCATCACTTGTTTGATGTAATCAATTTCGGATCGGCACGCTCTACTAAGGTGATAGATTGTTGAAAAAATTCGAATTGTTCCAAAATGAGATAAAGTTTGATGTTCTAAAAATGTCTAGACTACTTCTTTCTCTCTTAATTCAGATTAATATATAGTGAACAATCAATTAAAATTAATTAGAATTAAATGGATTGTTCAAGATTTTTCAAATAGGTAGTTAGAAATATACAAAAAGATTTATGACAATTGTGAGAAAAAAAAATTTCACAACTTATTGAAAAGGACACTGCACTGTAAAAAAAGATATCTTTATATGTAATTTTACATAGGTTTTAACAGTAAAAGTATCAACATTTTGTAATTTTATTGTGATAATTTAAATAAAATTTGACTTTCATTATGATTTTATGATCTAGTCACTTATTTGTTACCTAGTAACTCGTTTCTCTGTTTTATTTATTTACTGTAATGTCATTTTATCAGTTTTCCTGATGAAAACGAGCGCTAAGTTTCGTCGAAACGTTAATTATAAATAAATTTTAATACAGAACTTGAATCTAAAGCAGTTTTATTTTATGTAAAATTATATTAATTTTTTTACAATTATTTTTAATATTTATTAATAATAATCGACTGAACGTGCATCTTCATTAGGAAACAAGATACAAATGACATTTACAGTAAAACTGGACACTTACAAAAATAATTGCAAATTGATAAGAAAAGCAATAAAAATATACAAAAAGGAAGATAACAATAATCAGTGCGAAGGCATAGAATTAACCCCTTAAGTAGCTCGTTACATTTTACAATGTTGCTTCGCTAGTGGCCATGTGTTTTTGTCGCTAACGCTTGAAATTAAAATTGTTATTAAATATTTTTTTTTAGAAAAATTTGCAAATATTATATTGGGGCACCCCTAACTGATAGATAAATAGATTTTACTGTAGAAATAGTATATAAAGGATATTTTCAATAATTTTATGTCATTTTGACATTTTGATGAAAGATGAATGCCAATATATTCGTCATAAGCGCTATGCATTACAATATGCTATGACGTATATATACGACATAACCGCTTAAGAGGTTAAATAAAATCTGTCTCTCTTTAATTAATAGTTTATAATAATTTTTTAATTTAGATATGTACTTGTTTTTTGTTACCTAGTCTAGTCTAGTCTAGTCTAGTCTAGTTTGTCAAAATGTCGATTTTTTATTTATAATATAACTGAACTTAAAACGAAAGCTCTTATTTTAATAAAATTAGTTCTAAAATTATTTTCTTTTACCACGTTAAACATATTAATTAAAACGATAAAAACTTTTATAATATTTATTATTTTATAATATATATATATATATACTGGGTGTCCCATTTTAATCCGCCACTTGCAATAACTTTAAAATCGTGCATCGGGCAAAAAGTTACGGATAAAAAGTAAATGGTTTCGAGGGGGACATCAGATGCAAAGACTCTTGCCCACCCCGGACCCCCTTGGAAGCGGAAACGGAGGACAACTTTAAAATCTTAAATGGAATCCCCTATTTTTTATTGCAGATTCGGATAGAACATTAAAAAGTATGTAAACTTTATTTTGAGAGTTTTTTTTATCTTTGATTAGTTTATCAGTCTTTAATTTGAAAAAAAGGTGTAACTAAGTACGATATTCAAGTTCTTTTCAGTTCTTTGGGACGTGGGGGGGAGCAAGGATCACTGAATCAGATAACCCCATGAAACCATTAACTTAAAGTTATTCCCCTCGAAACCATTAACTTAAAGTTAATGGTTTCGAGGAGGATATCTGATGCAGTAATCCTGCCCCCCCCCCCCTCCCAAAGAACTGAAAAGAACTTGAATATCGTACTTAGTTACACCTTTTTTTTTTTCAAATTAAAGACTGATAAACTGAAAAAAAATGCTGTTTGCAGCGCCATCTATCAAAGATAAAAAAAAGTCTCAAAATAAAATTTACATACTTTTTAATGGTCTATCCGAATCTGCAATAAAAAATAGGGAGTTTCATTTAAGATTTCAAAGTTGCCCTCCGTTCCCGCCCCCAGAGGGTTCGAGGTGGGCAAGGGTTCCTGCATCAGATGTCCCCCTCGAAACCATTTACTTTTTATTCGGAACATTTTTTTGTCCGATGCACGATTTTAAAGTTATTGCAAGTGGCAGATTAAAATGGGACACCCAGTATATACATATATGTTTTAATTATTTAATAACAAAATATTATTATTCTACATTTTAATTTTCCATGAATACAAAATTATTATGAAACTTTTCTCCATCTAGTATAATAAATTCAATAAAAGTTTAATTATATTTCTCACTATTTTTGATATAAATTTTATATATATATAATTTTAATTAACTTTTTGTACAGTACATTTTTAATACATGTATATATATATATATATATATATATATATATATATATATATATATATATATATATTTGCATTAATTATATATTAAATTTAATGAATAAACTAATTAAACTAACTTTTTGATTCTGCGTTGTTTTGAAAAAAAATTGTCAAAGGCCTATAACAATAATTACAGTAAAAATAGTAGGTATATTAATTTTACGAGAAGCAGAAAGCCATCTTTATTGTATTAAGCCCAGATATTTGCGGCCAAGGCAGAGTCGAGGCTAAACAATCTGGACAAAACAGAACAAGAGCATTCTGTTATTTATCTACATATACATATGCTATGTTTTCCAAACGGAACTAAACTAAAAATAAATACCAAGTAACCTTAACCTTACTAAAATTGTAGAATAGTATGTAATTATGTATACATATATTATTTATATTTGTTAAATGATTAGTGACAATTAATGATACTTTGGTCAAATATATAATTTTTGATAAATTTGGCGGAGTAAGTATATTGTATTTCTTGTATTTCTCCACAGATTTTCAATAATCAAATTAAAATTCAAGCAAAAATAAACAATGCAATTGTCAATTGAATTAACTTAATTTGACTTAATAATTTTCAATATGGCCGCCATAGATGTCAGATTAATACACTTGCTCGTGTTTGTATAGTCGAATATGCAATCAAATTCAAATTCAAGTAAAAATAAACAATGCAATTGTCAATAAACTTAACATAATTTGAAATAATAATTTTCAATAAGACCGCCGAAGATGTCAGATTAAATATACACTTTACCGCGTAGTCATGTTTGTTGCCACCAACAGTGATGTATATACTATATGGTAACGAACTCGTGTAAAATAATGTACATTCTTGTAATTGTAACATAATGACCTCTTACCATATATGCAATAAAGTAACGTAATATCAATATATTAATACTCTTGAAGAAAAAAGTATTTTTATGCTATCGAATGTCTTATGAACGTTTGGTTAAAAAGTTTTATATGAATGATTTTAAAAGTATACGTTTGCATGGCTGTCCGATGAGTAGTTGGAGTGGTATGATTGAGGGAGTTTTGCGAGAGTGGAAGTTTCCAAATTGTAGGAATAGAAGAACATGTATGAGAGGAATATTATGAATATGGATAAATCTAAAGTTGCTTGGTTGGATAGAAATGTTTAGAGGAGACTGATTTCGGGAAAATAGAAAGAGTTTGTGCTACAAACTTTTGGGTTTTATGGCGTGATTGTGTATGTATGTATATATATATATATATATATATATATATATATATATATATATATATATTTACCATGTAAATTATTTATTATAAAAATTATTAATTTTATAAAATAATTTTAAATAATTGTAAAAATATTAAATTAATATTTTGTGTATTATTTTCCCTGATGAAGACGTAAAGACCTAAAGTCGTTTTAATTTAATATAATGAATTCTGAAAGATTTTTTACTATGTTATATTTTGCAATTTTGAGCAAAATTATTTTTATATCTTAAAACGGCGAAAAGAAAAATTCGTTTATAATATAAAAATCTTTACATATTTACTAATGATGCCATTATTTTTACGTTATTTGATTTTTAAAGCAAATAAATCAATATTCTTTTATTGTTCGTCTCTTATTTCTAATCAGAAATAACGATCTGAAAATAAAATTTCAGTAAATGGAATTTTACGTTAAAATCATAATAAAAATAAAAATAATATTATGATATAAAATAAAAATAATGAACTCGCTTCAATATTATTTCATAATCTACTTGTCTATCAACTGTCAGCTTAAACACTCAAAAGTTCTTTAGTTCTTAAACATTTTTTGTTTTTTTACTATAAAAATATTATTAAGAACAGCTTTATATTTTACATTAATTATTTTACATGCACTTATTTATATTGTTGAAATTATTTCGCAAACTTGCAATAGAACTAATTAAAACTAGATTAAAAGCATATAAGTAAACCCATATAAAACCACATCAAAAAATTCAACAATCAAATTGAAAGATGTTGAGAAGCTGTTTTTCAACGCAGTCAGTAATGTTATGGCGAAAGATTAGGAAAACATGTAGTTAGAGAAGAGAAAAAAAATTTGTTTTTTTAGACCTAATAATTGACAATTTGTCAGATAAATTTATTATTAATTTGAATATAAATAGCAGTGAAAGTAAATTTAATAGTGATAGTGACGAAAAAACAGAAACACAATTAAATATAATTTATTAAATTATTATAATATAGAGTACACTAACAATATTAAATGTTTCAAACGTAAATTTCTATTAAACAATAATTTTATGCATTGTATAAATATTTTAATTTGTAATTTTTATATATTTGCGACTTTTTCTTTACACATCTGTATTTTGTGTCTATAAAAATAAATGATACATATATTATATACAAATGTTATTTAAAAAACAAACGCATTAGGTAAGATATGCATTAAAAGTTTTGGTAAATATATATATATATATATATATATATATATATATATATATATATATATATATATATATATATATATATATATATACAATAAAAAGACGTTCGGGATTACATCAAGTAAAGGCACTCGAGTAATAAGCAACGCCGATCTATACGAGGCAATCACGTGCAAATAGACTTCTCTCGGCGGCAGAACTGTAGATGTTATATGAAGGATTTCTATATAATTTTGTTTAAATTTTAGACATACCCGAACACTATACCCGTATACCCCTTTTCCTTTCAGTCAAAGTGGCAACAAAGAGTGTCTAAAACGGTATAATAAGGTAATTTTTATTGAGTTGCGTATGGCATTCTTTTCTGGGGTACATGATTCAAGGCATCCAAAAAAATTTATATTATAAAAATGAGCTGTTAAAGTACTTACTTAAAGGATCTGACAATCATGCAAAATATATAAATCTGTATGGGACTAGGAGAAATTATTTTAGACTTTTTGTCCGTGTTAAAAACGTAATATATTAAAAAAAAATGTTTTATTTAAATAATTATTTATATACACACATATATATATATATATATATATATATATATATATATATATATGTGACCAGACCAAAACTAATAAAATGTGCAGTCTAGCCTTACACGTACGTAAAACGAAACATCGCGCAGATTATGATAATCCGATAATATTAGAGATTGAAAATAATTATTTTAAAAGACTAACTTTAGAATCATACCATATCTCTAAAAATAAAAGTGAGGTTATTAACAACAAAAAATCGACGTGAGAAACGCATTGACGTTTTATTCCAACTTAATGACTTTAGATCATAAAAAAATTATTTTTAATCAATCTCAATAAACCCTTGTTTTTTTTACAGTCTACCTTTAATTTATATATATTATATGAATTTTAATAATATTATTTTTATTTATTTTAATAGTTTGATTACAACTTCATTTCATTACTTTTATACAATACCGCATGGATTAGTTTATGAATTATTTTCAAAAAAAGTTGTTTGCAGTTGTTATAACTTGTTTTTGGTTCTTGATAAAAAAAAATAAATTCAAACTGTTTTTGAAATTTTCTTAAAAAGAAATTTCTTAGTTGATAGCTTACTTCAATTTATAATCTTATAAAAACTAATCAGTGTTTTGTGTTTTATTTCATATTTTTATTCTACGACTATAATTTTAATTGTTTTATTGTTATTAATTTATTATTTTACTATTCTACAAAGAAACGACTTTCTAGTTTAAAGATTTTATTTACAGACAAACTTGTTAGCAATAGACATGTAATAATAAAAACCAAAATTATTTATTTTTACCATAATATCATACATTCATTTCATACATGTAAGTTATACATTATAAATTTTTTTTTTGTCAAACATACAATGTAATTTTAAATTTTAATTTGGGTGATTGTAAATTTTCTTGTATTTTCTCTTTTATTCAGTGTCAACCCTGAAGAAGCCAAAAAACTATTGGCGAAATATTGGTTCCAAACAATAAATTGATTGAATGATGATTTTTGCATTTTAATAATCAATAACATTTACCGTAATCCCGTAACAAATTCATTACATATTCGTCACGGTAGTAATTTCATATCATTTCATTATTAACTATGGGTTTTTTTAACACTCTTCGCAACACCTACGGCATTGAATACAGTTTATTATACAAGAGTTTTGCTAACACACAATCGAAATTAGCTTCGTATAGAAACAGAAGGATTTTTCTCCTTCAATGCAAAAAACACAGGATTTTTCCTAATCATATAACACATGGAATCAAAGGAATACTTAACTTACTGAGGATAGAAGACCACAAAACGTTCAAGAAAATATTAAATTTTAACAAAATCTTACAACAGCAAATACTACAATTGGAAATCAGGATTACAGTCACAGTTGTTAATGATTTGGAGAGACAGTTGGAGAAGATTGAGAACGACATCAGAAAATTTGACAATCAAACACAAATCAATATTTTTCAAGAATTTATCAAAAGACAGAAAAAAATTTATAATAACAAATACCGCCACATCAAAAATTCTACTATTTCTAAATTCAACAAACTTAAACAGCAACAACACGAGTTTAATTTGACAACCCCTCCGGGTTGGTTTAACAATATTTCTAACACTGACATCCCTACAGATATTCAAAATTTTCTAGCCCTAGGAAAACAATTTTCTGTCAATCTTACCAAGAAAGAAGTCTCGGTTTCTCATCTTATAGCAGAAACTGAATTAGCCATCGCCAATTCTAACTTAGATTCTGATGTGTTACGTGCAAAAGCTACCAACATCATTACCAACTTTTTCTACAACAATAATACGTCTTACGATGACTTAAATCAATTATATTACAAAACAAAAATTTTTTTACATCAACACCCTGAAATAATTATTATTAATGCAGACAAAGGGAACATAACTGTAGCGATGGATCGTGATTCGTACACCAAGATGAGCCTGGAACTGTTAAATGATACAAAATATTATAAAAAGGTCAAAACCGATTTGATCAGTTCTACTCAGACCAAGAGTAACAAAATCATAAAAGAGTTAAAGGATAAAGAATTTATTACTGAAACCAAAGCTAAGGAATTAACAACTTATAATAGCACTGTTACTAAATTTTACGCCTTACCTAAGGTGCATAAACAATCTCTAGCTTTACGTCCCATTATTGCGAACATTAATACTCCTACAGCTCCTCTTGGTAATTTATTAACTCAGATTCTAACTGCGGCGTACGACCAAAATAACAGCTATTTTATAAAGGATTCATTCCAGCTATCTGAAAAGTTACAGGATATACAGCTTCCTGATGATTATGTACTTATTAGTTTAGATGTTGTCAGTCTCTTTACAAACATAGATTTAGACATAACTATTACAGCTATAAGCAATAAATGGGACTTGATTACTATACACACCAACATACCAATTGACAATTTTATAGATATTATTACGTTCATATACAAATCCAACGTATTTTCTTTCAATGGTGAATTTTATCAACAACAACTTGGATGCGCGATGGGCTCAACTATTAGCCCAATCATTGCACAATACGTTATGGATCTTGTTCTAGACATTTGCATTCCAAAACTGTCTTTTCACTTACCATTTATCTATAAATACGTTGATGATATTGTTACAGCAATTCCTAAAACAGGATATGAAGAAATACTTGACACTTTTAACAGCTATAATAATAACATCCAATTCACAATAGAAAAGGAAACTACAAATTCTGTACCTTTCCTTGACACCAAAATTATAAGATCAACTGACCAAGTTATCAAATTAGATTGGTACAGAAAATCCATTCACTCTGGTCGATATCTTCATTTCTTGTCTAATCATAGCACCAGCACAAAAACTAACATCGTTATAAATCTAAAAACACGAATCAATAAAATCAGTCACGTGTCATTAGTTAATAAAAACTTAAAGATAGCTGAAAACTTACTTGTGTCAAATGGTTATCCGTTACAAATGATTCGGAGACTTTTCTACAACAACCATCGTAGGACTCAGACTAATACGGATGATTTATCTAATGACAATCCCACAAAATATGTTGCTCTCACCAACATCAAAGATCTTTCTAATAAACTTACGGCTCTATTTAAGAAAGACAAAGACATCAGGATTGCCGCAAAAAATAGAAAAACCATCTCTACTCTGCATACGAAAGTCAAAGATAAATCTCCTTCTTCAAATATAATCAACACGGTCTACGCAATTCAGTGTTCCTGCAAAAAAATTTATATTGGAACCTCATCTCAGAATCTTAAACATCGATTGACACAACATCGCAGTGACCAGACCAAAACTAATAAAATGTGCAGTCTAGCCTTACACGTACGTAAAACGAAACATCGCGCAGATTATGATAATCCGATAATATTAGAGATTGAAAATAATTATTTTAAAAGACTAACTTTAGAATCATACCATATCTCTAAAAATAAAAGTGAGGTTATTAACAACAAAAACGACGTGAGAAACGCATTGACGTTTTATTCCAACTTAATGACTTTAGATCATAAAAAAATTATTTTTAATCAATCTCAATAAACCCGTGTTTTTTTACAGTCTACCTTTAATTTATATATATTATATGAATTTTAATAATATTATTTTTATTTATTTTAATAGTTTGATTACAACTTCATGTCATTACTTTTATACAATACCGCATGGATTAGTTTATGAATTATTTTCAAAAAAAGTTGTTTGCAGTTGTTATAACTTGTTTGTGGTTCTTGATAAAAAAATTTAAATTCAAACTGTTTTTGAAATTTTCTTAAAAAGAAATTTCTTAGTTCATAGCTTACTTCAATTTATAATCTTATAAAAACTAATCAGTGTTTTGTGTTTTATTTCATATTTTTATTCTACGACTATAATTTTAATTGTTTTATTGTTATTAATTTATTATTTTACTATTCTACAAAGAAACGACTTTCTAGTTTAAAGATTTTATTTACAGACAAACTTGTTAGCAATAGACATGTAATAATAAAAACCAAAATTATTTATTTTTACCATAATATCATACATTCATTTCATATATATATATATATATATATATATATATATATATATATATATATATATAAATTAAAAATTGTATATTTAATTTGTATATTATTATTTGTTATTTTTTGACATGTCTTTCGCATATAAACACTAAAGTTATTTATTATGAACTTGAGTGTTGAGTCTAATATCTTATTTTCCAAATTGACTAGTATATCCTGTCCATAATGGGTTGTTAGAAAATAAAATACTGTCATAAATTTACTTTAATTTCAACCTGTAACTGTATAACTGCAACAATAAAAACCCGAAAGATCTTTAATTCTTCCGCAATCTTTTCCACTTACCACCATAAAATTTGTTTCTCCGAACAATTCACACACCATTCCCAAACGATTTATACATAATTACAAGCAGAACTTACCAGCCAAACAGAAGCAAAACCTTACCGCACTCTTGCAAACGCAATTGCCAATGTGTCCAAAGAGTAAGGGAGAGAGGGTGGGGGTTGCAGAAACACAAACGTCTTT
Source organism: Clivina fossor (assembly GCA_963966155.1). Lineage (NCBI taxonomy): Eukaryota > Metazoa > Arthropoda > Insecta > Coleoptera > Carabidae > Clivina > Clivina fossor. The sequence continues at coordinate 17,320,267 of OZ014553.1, read as the reverse complement.
AACGATCCCAGGCACTTTAATTTAATTGGTATACCCTTCGAATGGATTTTCCTCGCTTTTAAATTATCGGTCGCAAAGCGTCTTCGCTTTTCTTGAACCGCAAACTACCCCCCGATAATTTTTGCAATCTGATAAATTATTTGTAGAAAAAGAGTTTGTTGAGATTGAAATTCATTATTAATCATAATAAAAGATTTTTTACGCTTACTCGAAACGAAATTCTCTTACTTTAGTATAAGTAAAAATTAAAAGCTGCTTGCATGAACACATTGTAAGTTAATGCTATAGCTAAATTATCAATAAAGCCTTTAAAGGTAACATAGTTCATATGTAGTGGTATGATTGAGAGAGTGGTTTGAGTGAGCGAAAGTTTCCAAGTTGTAGGAATAGAAGAGATACATGTTGTTGGTACAACTGTGGCAATCGTTTTAATATTATTTTTTTAATTAATATATTAAATTTCAGAGGTGGTGTAAATATTTATCATAATAATTTATGGCCAAGTCTTTATATGTAACTATTTTTATTATATATATGCTTATAGAAGCTTCTTAAAAAATATATACAGTTTTCAATATATTAAAAAAAAGATACAAGATTCCATAGTGCTATAGAGTTTATAGAATAATTCAGAATACCAGTATATATTTACACTCTAAAATAAAATATGTAATTTTACTTACAAACCATGAGACACTATGATGCCCAGTACTTTTCTATAATTGCTGCTGTAATTTTATATAATTGTTTAAAAATTTATAATATATTACCAACAAGTTGGAAAAGTACATATATTTTTAATATTACAATTTTTCTTTAGTAAATTTACAGAACATTAGTAAATTTGCTGTTAATAATTTTCCATAAATAGCTAAAATTTGTTTAGTTCTGTAATATTATTGTTGGTATAATTATATCTAATATATAAAATTCTTGTGTCACAGTTTAAGTGTTTATACTCCTCCGAAACGGCTTGACCGATTTTGATGAAATTTTATATGTATATTCAGTAGGTATGAGAATAGGTTTATAACTAATTTTTATACCCCTAAGTATTAAGGGTGGCTCACCCTAAAAAAAATTTTTTTATTTTTTGCACAATTTTTTTTTGGTTATTTTTTTTATGGTGTGCCATTAAAAAATACATTTAGTCCTAAATTTTTACCCTTCTACCACCAACCCCTACTTTTTAATATCATTTTATATTTTTTAACTCCGGTCGATAGCTGATCAATGGGGTTCCGTTTAGCCAAACTCAATAAAATAAAAATAAATAAATAAATAAATAAATAAATTTGTAACTTTGGGAAGTTGTTGAGTACACTCCCGCAAAGGATTCTAGGGCCCTGGAGGGCGTAGCCTTCCCCCCGAGGGGGCCCCAGGAAAAATATAGAAAAGTGTGAAAGAAATTGATTCCAAATAAATTGAAAATAATTATAATATGAGAAATGTAATTAATTTTTTTTTGTAATACAAAAAAATTCATAAAAAATTTAATATACACATTAAAATAAAGGCAAGACAACGTTTGCCGGGCCAGCTAGTACATTTCTAAATATATATAAAGGATGTATTTTAAAATAAATTTATTATACTTAAAATATTTTATTAGTATTATTACACAGAATATGTAGTAAGCCTCATTATTTTGATGAATTATTACAGATATTACAAGCTGTAATTTTACATAATTTAAAAAGTTATACCAACAATACGTAATTTTACTTTAAGTATGTGATGCAAAAGTAAACAATTTTACATATTTGTTAATTATACTTATTTTATAAGATTATTATGAATTATATAAAAATTACAAAATTTTGAAGTACAAATACAGAATATTTATACAATGTAATTACAAATTTTTTTATAGTAAAATTTTACTATTATTTTTCTGTAATTTTGTCATATATTTTTACAGTGTAGGTTAGATGGATGTGGATGAAGCTAGAGTTTGATAGGAATATTTGAAGAAAGCTAATTTCGATATAGTGGAAATAGTTTAAACGCATAAAGACCTTATTGTACCAATTTACAGTATCTGAATGATTTAGACGTATTAACCTTTTATGTTCTGTCAGTCTAGTAGTAACAGTTCTATCTGTTTGTCCAACCTTGGCACATTCGCACGGCTGCCTTTAATTAAAAATTTATAAATTATTTTGTGAACAGTTTCGTATATCATCAACCAACACCAATTTTAAAATTCGCTTGACAAAGCAAAAATACTGAACAACGTTCAAACAAAATAAATAAAACAAGCATGGCGCAGTTTGGAAAATCAATAAGTAAAGAGAATTTCAGCAAAACGCGCAAAAGAAAGAGAGACGTAACACTTGCAGAGTCTCCGTATGTTTGACTAAGAAAATTAATCGTTTTATTAAACATCCAAATATCATCTCATCGCTCTGTGCATCAGCAAAGATCAATTTAAGAATCTAGTTTAGTCCGAAAAACTTTGTGTCAATATGAAACAACTTGAAGATCTCAGTGAATTAGTGACAAATACGCCACTTTATGAGTTTCGAGATAATGTCGTTTAAAAGGGGGACACCACCCTGACACAAAAAAAATATTTTTTTTACATTTTCTGGAAGCTTATAGTGAGTAGAATAATTTCGGTTTTCCGAAATTCGAACTTTTGGCGGAGTTACAGTGACCCAGTACAGAGTTGTGTTAGAGCAGGTAAAACGTACAGATTAGGCAGTAAAAAACTAACATCAAACTTTAAACGCGTTTTTTTCGAAACCATGTTTTTCAACCTTGTCCCGCGGTCCCGCCGAGATCTCAAAAATTATCCATTCGATTTACTCCACTTTAAAAATAAATTATAGAGAATTAAACTTTCTAAAATGATACTGCTAATATCTCTTTTTTCGATTTTTTATACGCTTTAAAAATTGATTTTTTACACTAAAAAACATTCTTTACAAACAGCCGAAATTTTCATAATTCAAAAAAATCCGCCGCATCATGGTTTTTAATTTTAGTTTTAGGATATTTTAAAGAAACATTTGTATTATGTTTCAGAACTTTCCGGGGGACGGAACAAGTTGCCAGGTTATTTTTTTTGGTAGTGGCTAATAAAACCATGCGTGGCGTTACAATTTGAATACATTTTTTTGACATAAAAATTCGAAAACATAGTTCAAATATATCGTAATAGCATTTATAAAAAAAAAACAAAACATAGAAACAAGTTACTAATTGTAAGTAACAAATAAGTAATTAGATCATATAATTTTATAGAAAAAAAAAATTATGATCTACTTACTTATTTGTTGTTATTTACTGTAAATGTCATTTGTATCATTTTTCCTGATGAAGACGGACGCGGGATTCATCGAAACGTCGATTTTAAATAAATATTAATACAGAACTTTAACCTAAAGCAGTTTCATTTTTATTATAAATTTGTAATTAGAGGAAGCCAAATTTAATTTAAAACAGCTGTGCCTTTACACTGATTGATGTTATCTTTTTCTTTATAAAATATATGGATAGCAGTATATAATTGAACATCATTTCTTCTTAAATGTTTTGCGTAAGTGAATGTTTTCAAATGGTAATAATAGAAGAGCATATATTAGAGTCATCATAAATGTGAACAAATCAAAAGTTGCTTATCTAAATAAGAATATTTGGCGAAATCTAATTTCTGCATAATAAAAAAAGTTTGTGCCACACTCTTATAAGTACATGACATAATTGTGTATGTATGCATGTATATATTTAAAAACAAAAAAATATCAATTTCGATTAAAATGGCGTATGCGTCACCATTTCACTGAGGTCCTAATATCATCGGAAGAGTTTTATCATGATAGTCTATTTGCATTAGCAATTGCTTAGCGATTGCTTAGTGATTGCTGAGCGATAAACGTACACAAGTTATCCTGCGCGTGGGGAAATTTTGTCGTTTGTCGTTTGTCTTTTTCGGAACGGATAATTTGCGGGAATGAAAGTTTCTTAATCACTATGTAAGTTAGGTTTAGGAGTTCTCAGTGTAAATAAATTACCAGTAATTGGAGTTTGATTTTGTTTCGCGCTGCGCACACACACACACTGAATTTGATAGAATTTTATCTATCGAATTATATCATTTGGCTCAAATGTTCTTGTGGTTGGTTCGCTAACGAAACAGTTGATGCAATCAATGTATATTATTTTTTTAGTACTACAATGAGAAAATATTACTTTAAAACTAACGTTTTTATTATTAATTCGAAAGTAAGCATACGTTTGATCTGTTAAATTGGATTTTTATAAGAGAAATACATTTTTTAATCAAAATAAATAACAGCAAAATAAAACGGCTTAAGATATAGTTCTGTATTAATTTTTATTAATAATCGACGTTCCAAAACACTCTACGTACATTATCATCAGGATGAAGATTATTTTAAACTAAAGTAGAGAGGCAACTGATACGGATGTTGATTCTGGCTAGCTATTTAAACCAAGTAAAACAGACGATAATAAGAAGATTATTGATAAAAAATTGTAACAGAACTATATCCTAAAGCCGTTTTATTTTAATATAATGAGTTTTATAAAGATTTTTTTACTTTTTTATATAATAGTAAGTTACAGTAAAATAGATATAGTTAAAATTTTATCACTATTCAATTTGGAGAAAAAATATATATATATATATATATATATATATATATATATATATATATATATATATATATATATATATTTGAACTGAAAATTATTATTAATTTTTTACTGATCCGTATTCCGTATTCTCACCTCACTTTTAGAAATAATTTTTTTTTAAATTACTTTTGTAGTTTACTTAAAATTACTTATTAGGTAATTTTAATTTTATAATATTATTGTACAGGGTTTGACAGGTCTTTTTGAAATAAAATTTGAAGAAATACTATAATTTGGTTTTAGTTTTAATTTGCTAGCATGTGCCGTTTGAGCGCTAGATTTTTTTTTTTGTGATATTTTGTTTTTTTTTTTTCTCAAAAACTATGAGGTGTAGGAAACTAAACATTGTATGGTAAAATGCGGGATAATGAGTACTATAATTGAGTAAACAAATTATTTTTTTGAATGCATCGTGTAGCAGGAAAAAACAAAAACTGAATTTTTGAAAATTTCTCTCGGGTACCCTTGGAATTTTTTTCAAAATAAAACTTTTTTCAAAATTTGCTCGAAAAATCCGAAAAAATTCAGTAATAGAGAAAAAAATGGCTACATAATAGCTAAGTAACTTTTTTTCTCTAACTCATTTTAATTTGGCAGGAAAATTACTGAAAATTCTAAAAAAATTTTCTCTATTTTACTGAATTTTTCAGATTTTATTTGAGAAAAAAAATAAAAACCAAAATATCAAAAAAAAAAAATCTAGCGTTCATACGGCACATGCTAGCAAATTAAAGCTTTTTATACTCTATCAAAAAGTATTCTAGGTATTTCTTCGAATTTTACTTCAGAAAGAAGTATTCTGCATATTAGCGGTATTCCATGTTATTATTCTATATCAACTTGGCAAACGAACAGCCTGTATATATAAAAAATAGCAATACTAAATATATTTGAGATAGAAGTAAAAATTAATTTTAAGCTGAAAAATAAAAACACTTTTTTTATAAACAAAAAAGGTGAGAATCCGAGCGATAATGTTTCCAAACCAAATACGAGTAAATAATTTCATACATAAAAACATAAAATACTGTAGTAAAAAATACATTTTTTCTACGACTATACTGAAATTTGACACTTATGAATCTGTCATTGGTTAATATATGTGGTTCATCATGCAATACCACCCAAAAATCTCTACCAGTAGTTTTGTTGATTACGTGACATAACAAGTAGCTATAATATCGCGTAGTGTGCACTTTCGCCACAAGGGCAGCGTACTGTCACTAATTACTAACAACATAATGAAACTGCTACATAAAACTAGTCAACATAAGGTCGACTTTCGCTTGACACATAGAAATTTTTGTAATTAGATAATTTATATAGTTTTAAATTATGTACGTTACAGGAAAAATATATTTAATTATTGTAATCATTTAAAATTTTGATATTGTTAATAAATAAAATAAAAATTCTAAATTCTTTTTGTTTGTACAATAGATATAGAGTCGTAGAAAAAATATTGCATTTGAAATATCGGATGAGTGTATGCGTTGTTGCTAGAATTTCGTATTGTATAATCGTAGAAATGGTATTTTCCACTCGTACAAAGTTTTATACGATTAGTATGCGAAATTAGTACCATTCTGTGCTATTGTTGCTTCTTTGATAATCATAAAATCAATATTACACAACAATTTAAAAAAGGATATTTTACGTAACAGTATAAAATTTCGCAAATACATTCCTATCAGAAATCGAATATCCAATATATTGAAACAACGTACTTCGACATCCACATAAAATTAAACTCATATTTTGAAAAACAAAAATTCTTTTCTCTACGATCAGTAAAAAAATCATAATTTTTTTTTATACATTTCCGTAAAACTTTCAACAAAAAATACACATACATATTTGGTTTTACTTTTACACCATCCACATACAGGAAACATTTAAGTGCATAAATGAAAATAATTTTCCGATAAAATAAACTTTTTCTCTCATCAAAAATGCGCTTTTTATGCTGATCGACCGTGCGCCATTTTGTTGGAAAAATAAAAAATTTAATCTCCTAAAGTGGATAGATAAACGCACGACGAAAAAGGGCAGTATCCCCATGTCCTTCCACTTTTCAAGTGAGATGTTGGTGACACCGTGTCATTTTAGCGCGCTGAAAAACATTTTCTTTTCATACGAAAATTTCCGAAAAAAAAATTTGCGACCAACCGTGTAATTTTATGTCAGACAGATTTCGCGTTAGTTCAGCCTTGAAATTTAATTCTTATTTCGCTGGAATACATTTATCAACGAAATTTATTTGTTATTCAAAATGTGAACACACTGTTCGAAAAAAATACCCTAAGATCGTTTTCTAAAAAGGGTAAATAGTGTTAGCCTAAATAAGGACTTTTAGCAAGAATACTTTTTTTATTTCAGAAAAGTGTAAAAAAATGTAAACAATTTTAGAGAAATTAAAAAGTGCCTATTAACATCGCATATCAACAACTTTTCTATTATTAAACAGTACCATTTTTATGTCTTGTATAAAACAAATCGACAGAAAACCGTTTAGTGCTAAATAGCATAAAATATTAATAATTTTATGTTTAAAACAAAATGAATCTGTCATTAGTAAAAGATCACATTATATTTTATCATCATCATTTTATATGGAAAAGTTGTTTAAATTTCATTATCTCAATAAAATAAAATCCCTTAAACCACAAAGTTACATACGTATTTCGAAAGCTAAGTTACACAAATACTCAACGTATACCCAGTAATCAAAGATTGGTAGATACATCCCTCACTCTAAAAAATGAAACTAAAATTCTGTATAATATGTATTTTCTCGACTGTAAATTGGTAATAAGAATAAAACAACTACTCGGGCATCAGTCAATAGTTTTATTTTATTTTATTAAAATATGGTTCAATATTTCGACCTCACTGAGGCCATCATCAAGAACAATATTTATGACAATAATTGTACCATAACACTACACTTCATTGTAAGAACATTGTTATTTATATAATTTTTGACCTTTTTTAATTTCTAGTTTGTAAATATGTTTCATTTAAAATTGTTGTCATTAGTTAAAAATTTAATATAAATACGTCAATAATAAAAAAAATAATAATGAATGACATTACCGTGAAAAAACGCATATATATTATTTTATCTACGGTCACTGTCCTGGCTGACCCACCCTTTTCGTAGAGGTACAAGTTCAGATTGGGATAGATGGATCATTCAGGTCAGCCAGAATCGGCCAATCAGGCAGTAACGGCACCTGTAAAGAATGGTAGGGTACAAGTATATATATATATATATATATATATATATATATATATATAATAATCAATTTTTGAGAAAGTAGTCAGAAAACGGGTAGGTGTAAAATCAAAAACTCATATATTGATTTTACACCTACCCGTTTTCTGACTACTTTCTCAAAAATTGATTATTATTTAAAATACTATTAGTCAAAATCCGAAATCTTGATATATATATATATATATATATATATATATATATATATATATAATATATATATATCAGATTGTGGAAACTGTCATTCAGTCACCAGGCACGAAGAATAAAATCTATGATGTACGGCAAAACGTCTGCGACGAGATAGATCAACCACGGCTTACCATCCTAGAAAATTCTATAAATTCAATAATATACTATATTGTAATATTAGAAAAATCTCCTCCTTACAAATATTTCCAAAATTCCTTTTAAAACTAATACACGTTTAAAATATTATTGGCGTAACACCATTCAACACATATACATGTATATCTAAATTTGATAAATTTCCCTTTTGAACAGATTCTTTCTAACGTTGTCGATTTAACGTTTTTTTTTATTATTAAATCTTTTCCACAAAGAGAAGATGAAGAATGATCTTCATATTTACTCGCAACATATATTTATATTCTGTGTGAGCTGATCAAAGATCAGAAGCCTGATTGCACAAAGGCTCCCTCTTCACTTATTTAATAATAACATCGGATGAGAAAAGTGTCTGTTTATCAAAGTCAGCTTTGCTTCGACTATGAATCACTCGTTTCGCATGTTTGTTTGTTTTATTTAAAAAACGTCCAAAGACGCATAGTTTATTATTACTTAAAATATGAAAATGAAAATATACGCGCAATGGGAGGAAATTTTAATTTTTAGTCCTAAATATTTAGTTTGTGATGTTACAACATAAATATTATATTAATAATTTCTGTTTTTATAACAAAGAATGTTATATTCATAATATAGTAGAATTTATATAGTCAAGTTCACATACATACACAATCTCGTCATTGACCCAAAAGAGTGTGGCACAAACTTTTTTCACTATTCCGAAGTTAATTTTCTCCAAACATTTCTATCCAGACAAGGCACTCTAACTTTATTCACATTCATAATACTTCTCATACAAGCTCTTCTATTCTTACCGCTTGGAAACATTCACTAAAACTAAACACTGTCAACCTTTAAAATAATTCACACATATATTCTTTTAATCAAACGTTCAGTAGACATTCGCTTAAGATAACCGAATCGCAACTTAATTGATTAACAGCAATTTTTTGCAACAATATTTTTTTCAATTTCACACTCATCATATATTAATTTATCATACACCATTCCAACTACTCATCGGCCGTCCACCTGCCAACGTATACCATCGAAAATCATTCAAATAAATCTTTTTAACAGCAAACGTTTATTAGACGCATTCGCTCAACATGTCCGAACCATCTTAACTGACTAACACCAACTTTTGCTACAACATTTTTTTTAATTTTACGTTTTAACATAATTCATTTATAATATTTTACTATAGTTATGCTAAGAAACAGGTGGATTTTTGTTATTCAAAACACGCAAAATTCATATTATTTTTTCTGTGGAAAAAATATAGATTTTAATAATATTTCGTACACAATTCCTTCTAGTTACACCATATACACCACCAAATAAAAATTTCATTTCCACAAGAGTCATTCTCCGTTTATGCTTTTACAGTCAAACCCAACATTCACTACGATACATCAACGTAGGAATCAAAACAGCATTGTATATATTCAAACGGGTTTCTTTGGAAACATTTACATACCTTGCAAAAGTACCGTAAGCATTATAAGTATACCTCCACTTACGACCGAGATAGATATCCAAAGTATCCAAAGCACACAAAACTTTGCAACCAGCATTTACTTAAAGCGGCCATCCTTAAACTGGTTTTACACGATGCATTTTTCTACACAAAAAATATATAGTTTTCTGTACAAACAAATTTTTCTATATACGGAGAGAACTATTGCTAGAACTGTATTTCTAAAAAAATATTTACAATAGCAAAATTATATCTACCATAATTATATCATATTTATAATAATAATATACGGTATTGTTGTAATACATATACAGTTTTAGTTACAGCAGAAAATAAAATAAAAAATTAAAAAAATTTAAAAAAAAATAATTAAAATTTTAGACATGTAGATTTTATATGATACATAGAGCGTCTGGCTGTCACATATAGTACTAAATTTTATTGTTACTGGTATTATATTTCTAATACTGGTAAAAATATATTTCTCTTCGTGTATTACACGATCCGGTATTCGATTCCAATAGAATTCTCACTTTGTCTGTGACAGTCTATACAGGGTGATTTATGACGTCGGGGAAAAACTACACCAGATGATTCCTATGAGTAATCTAAATAAAAAACTTCAAATAAATATATGTCCGAAAATGCTTTTTAACGGAACTGTAGCCGTTAGAAGTTTATTACATGTAACATCAATCGCATTAGCCTTATTTATTATATCAGGAAAAAAACAAGTCATAAACTTCTAAATAATTGTAAAATTACTGATTGATTTTCTAACATTTTTTTTAAACACTAGTAAACCAATTTACTGTATGAATTAGAACACGTCTTATTTTTTCATTCATTTTCATTTATGTTATGTATTATCATCAATTCAAACTTATGTGTACAGTTTTTCTAAAAATTTCTTATTAAGTTAAAGTAGAAAATATTATTATTGATAAATTTACAATTTTCAGATTAGATATAAATAATCAAATTGTAAAATAATATTGCGCATGCGTCTGTATATTTTATTCTACATCGTCTAAAATTTAAATCTATAATTTTGTAAAATTGTACAGATTTTTATATAGAAAAAATGATCGTGTAAAGCCAGGACTCAGAGCCGTCTTAACAGTAACTATTATGGGCTCCTGGTCAAACTAGTGTGCTGGGACCGCTACGATAACTACTCACAGAAATAAAATATAAATGGCCGATAATATTAAACATACGTTTATTTTTTTAGTACTTTAATAAAAATCAAAACTGATGTTAAACCTTATAAAATTTCCACGAATTTCTTATTATAACAAACATTTGCGGCATATCTTTTCAGAAAACTGCTTTATTATTGACTTGAAGTTAATCAAATAAGCATGGGGCTCCTATTCTCGTGGGCCGAGCAAGTGCCCAGCGGGCCCATGTGTTAAGACGGCACTGTAAGCATTAGACAATAAACTTTCCAAATACACAAGTTCATCTATCTGCTCTAAACGTACACCATCAACAGATACATTACATTCAGTCATCAAATAATCTCGAAAACTAATAAGAAATTTTCAATAAAACCAGAAACAAAATACGTAATCGAAAAGTTTTATTTCAAACAAATCACAAATGTATAATAAATAAACTATAAAAACATAAAGAAAACAATAAGATATTTATGATATTTCCGGATAACATGGTTTATATTTATGAAATATTTATTAAATATAATATAGAAAGATAGATACCAAAGTATATACGTTATTTACCGGTATCTTTTTCCCGTCACAGCTTCTGCGTGCGCAAAAAAATTCCATATTTGCGAAAATGTTCTACTGTCAGAGCAGGGGAATGTTTCCAATCGAATCTATTTCGCTTCGGAACGAAACTGTCAACAAAAATTTTTTCGCGCTTGACGGATTCCGATTTGATGGATATCAAGGCTATCGGTTGTAACCGCGGTAACGTGTAACAGACCAACCCGGTTACCATTTACCGGTATGTATATATATATATATATATATATATATATATATACACAACATCAATATAATATCGGGTTGTATATTAATAATTTACTACAATTTGAAGTATTCGATTTTTTGTTTATCTAACTGATTTGTATTTTTTTTATTGAGTGAAAACGATATTATGTTATGTTTTGTTATTGTTTGTTATAAAAAAAAAAAAATATCTATTATTAAAATAAAACTGCTTTAAGTTAAAATTCTGTATAAATATTTATTTAGAGACGTTTCGACGAAACTCAACGCTAATCTTCATCAGGATAAAAAATACTAATATTATTAATACTAATACTAGTATTTTTTATTCTAATAAAAACAAGGGTTGAGTTTCGTCAAAACGTCTCTAAATAAATATTTATACAGAACTTTAACTTAAAGCAGTTTTATTTTAAAAAAAATTATTTCTGAATCATTAGTTAGGATGTTTTAATATATATTATTATTTTAATAACTTTTAAATATTATCAAACTTGTATAAACTGTGTTATCGACCTTTAAAGCTGGAATATAAAGTCGGAATCGGAGTCGAAAAATCGAAGAATTTTGATGGAATCGAAATCGAAATTTTTTGTTCCAACTCCGATTTATTTTTATTATAGCAAAAAAAATCAACAAATTATTATTATATAAAATAAATAAAAATGCTTTTGAATTAAGTTCTATAAAATTTTTAATTAAATAATCCATGTTTGGATATACTCGACGTACCTATATCATCATCAGGAAAACATATACAAAAGACATAAATAATAAACAAACAAAACATAGAAACAAGTTACTAGGTATCAAAATGCAAATAATTAGATTATTAAATTTATAAAATATTAATTAAAAATAGCCAAATTGTATTTAAATCAGCTACTACACTGTAAAAACAAAAACTGTAATTTTACATAAAAACTTATTTACACCAGTTACAGGAAAATATTTACATAATATTTTATGTAAGTTTACTTACTTTTTCGGTAAAAAAGACATATAATATGGTAAATTAATTATTTTACTTAAAATTACAAAATTCTATTACATTTACACAAAAATTTATGTAAACCATCGGTGTTGCTGAAATAATATGTATTTTTTACTATGATTTTTATGTATAAAGGCACTGACTAATGTCATCTTTTTTTTCATAAATTTCTATTGCTTCTCTTATCAATCTACTGCTGACATTGTTAGGTCTTGCAAATTTTTTAGTATCTTCAAATTTTATATCATCATTATTAAATATTTGGCATATAATGGCAAAATAAACAATATTTTCATATAATTAATTATTTGCAAAGAACAGTTTTTTATATTAAGTTAAGTTAATAGTTTATTATTGTATATTTTTGCTTGAATTTTAATTTGATTATTAAAAATGTGTGAAGAAATGCAAAGGGAACGGTCAGATTTATTAGAAGCTTCATATTCGACGCAAGAAACTGGGTCATTTTGACATCTCCGACGGCAATATTAAAAATTATTAAGTAAATCGACAGTTGCGTTGTATTTCGCTTGAACATGTATTTGATTGTTGAAAATATGTGAAAAAGTACAAGAAATGCAAGATATACCGCCCAGAATGGTCAAAGATTCTATATTCGATCATAGTTATATTTTTTTTATAAAGTTGTTTTTTTATGAATTTTATATTTAAATAATATAAAAAAAAATATAAGTTACGAATTGGTAATTGGTTCCAAAATCCAGGAGGGGTGGGGGGACTGACCCATCTTGTACTCCTTGCGGACGCCTACGTATTCGACCAAAGAAAGATTAATTCTCACAAATAACGTAACGTCGATTATTAATAAATATTAATACAGAACTATAATCTATAACCGTTTAATTTTAATATAGGTAAGCATATACATACTATTATATAACTGTTAGTTATATAACTGGTTTTATGGTAATTTTGCATGTATTTTTAATAATTTTTAATTTCGTTTCGTTTTGAACGCTTGAAGAAAAAAAATTGCATATGTCCGACTCGGAATAGACAGCTCCTTTTACGTTTCGCTCAGATTATTTTGCCTCGGCCACAAATATCCGGTCTCATCGCTTTCTACTCCTTGTAACATAATATACTATATTATAGTAAAAAATCTTTAGGTTGGTAGTTATTAATAAATAGATATTTATTTATGTTTGCGATGAGAAGTTGGAATGATAGGATTGAGAGTGTTTTGCGTGCGCGAAAGTTTCCAAGTAGTATGAATGATAGAGCATATATTTCTAGGTATTATGAATGTGGATGAAACTAAAGTTGCTTGTCTAAATACGGATGTTTGAAAGAAACTGATTTCGTGATGATGGAGAAAGTTTGTGCTATACTCGTATGGGTACGTGGCGTGATTGCGTATGTACGTATGTATGTATGAAAATGATTTGTATTACTTTTTTCTTTTTTTCTGTGCAATCTCAAAACAAGCACACGTGGCAACAATAATAAATTAATAATTCAGTAAAACTGTATTATACATTTATAAACATCTATCTACAAAGAGAAAATTATGTATAATTCATTAACATTAAATTGCATTTACAAATGGACAATAATTAACAGTATATTACGCTCTGATAAATCAAAACTAGTTTATATATATATATATATATATATATATATATATTATATATATATATATATATATATATTATATATATATATATATATTATATATATATATATATATATATATATATATATATATATACCGTGCCGTATGTGCGATAATAATAATTATTATTACAAATACTATGGCATAATATAATATTCATAAAAGAAACATTATATCATGTTTAAATGAATGCATTAACCCAGTTATATGCAAATTAGCAATAATATCTTTTCAACTGCCCATGGTACTGTACACGGTTTAGTATTGTCAAAAAGTTCTTGAATAGCCGTATTTTACAAAATTCTGTTCACATCACGTAATACACAAAACGTTAAGAGATATTTTGTTTTTTACTATCGAAAGAAGATTTTCATTTACTAAATGAGATTAAAAGCATATGGGTAGACCCATATATAAACCACTTTGACGGTAAAAAAAAAATTCCAGAAAAGACGTGTTCATAATGTTACGAAATATTTTATTTTTTTACTAAAAAAAAAAGATATTTTTAGGTTATAGTATTTTGTTTTTGCTTAAATCGCCATTAATTTATTATGATAAATTAGTTCAATCATTAGTTAATTTTTTAAATAAAATATATTATGCCATGTGTAATTAAAAATATGAAAAAAAAGAAGATTTTTTATTCACTAAAAAAGACAAAATATTTTGTAACACTACGAATCTTGCGAGATGTGAACGAAATTCTATTAAGACCTAGCACTACTGATGGTGGCCGCACCGTCATGAATTTAAAATAATAATAATATTCTCGCAAAGCGAGAATGGAGCTAGTCGAATGTGGTTTGATTTTATAAGCTAGTTTTTTGATTAGCCAAAATACAAGATTAGAAGTATATGGGTAAACCCATATATAGACCACTTTGACATTATCACATAAATGATAAGATAGAGGGATAAAAATTTTTTTTATCGAAAGTTGGCAACATTGTATTTTGCTAATATATAATATTATAGGCGCTAAGGGTATCTTCTGTAAAAATTTCATTAAAATCGGATAAATAATGCGGGCATAACAAATTTTTAGAAAATTATTTTTTTTTTCCGGAAAGTTGGCAACATCGTAGTTTAATAAAATTATAATTTATGTGGGCACTAGAAGAAACTTTTCTGAAAATTTGATTAAAATCGGTTAAATAATGTAGCCACAATAAATTTTTAATATTTTAGTAATTTTTTTCTTAATATGTTGGCAACACTGTATTTTGTTAAAATTGCATAATTTATGCGGGCACCAGAAGAATCTTTAGTGAAAATTTGATTAAAATTGGTTAAATAACGTGGTCATAATAAATTTTTAAAAATTTTAGTAATTTTTTTCTCAGAAAGTTGGCAGCACTGTACTTTGTTGAAATTATCTAATTTATATGGATACCAGAAGAATCTTTAGTGAAAATTTGATTAAAATTGGTTAAATAACGTGGTCATAATAAATTTTTAAAAATTTTAGTAATTTTTTTCTCAGAAAGTTGGCAGCACTGTACTTTGTTTAAATTATATAATTTATATGGATACTAGAAGAATCTTTTGTGAAAATTTGAACAAAATCGGTTAAACAACATGGCCGTAATAAATTTTTAAAAATTTTAGTAATTTTTTTCTCAGAAAGTTGGCAGCACTGTACTTTGTTGAAATTATCTAATTTATATGGATACCAGAAAATTTTTTTGTGAAAATTTGAACAAAATCGGTTAAACAACATGGCCGTAATAAATTTTTAAAAATTTTAGTAATTTTTTTCTCAGAAAGTTGGCAGCACTGTACTTTGTTGAAATTATCTAATTTATATGGATACCAGAAGAATCTTTTGTGAAAATTTGAACAAAATCGGTTAAACAACATGGTCGTAATAAATTTTTAAAAATTTTAGTAATTTTTTTCTCGGAAAGTTGGCAACACTGCGGTCTGAAAATTGAACTTAATTTTTTATTTGGTATGAACTATCTAATTGCCAAGTTTCAGCTTTCTACGAGCTCTCCTTTATACTTATAATTAACACTCGTATTAAAAATTTTAGTAATTTTTTTCTCGGAAAGTTGGCAACACTGCGGTCTGAAAATTGAACTTAATTTTTTATTTGGTATGAAGTATCTAATTGCCAAGTTTCAGCTTTCTACGAGCTCTCCTTTATACTTATAATTAACACTCGTATTAAAAATTTTAGTAATTTTTTTCTCGGAAAGTTGGCAACACTGCGGTCTGAAAATTGAACTTAATTTTTTATTTGGTATGAACTATATAATTGCCAAGTTTCAGCTTTCTACGAGCTCTCCTTTATACTTATAATTAACACTCGTATTAAAAATTTTAGTAATTTTTTTCTCGGAAAGTTGGCAACACTGCGGTCTGAAAATTGAACTTAATTTTTTATTTGGTATGAACTATCTAATTGCTAAGTTTCAGCTTTCTACGAGCTTTCCTTCATACTTATAATTAACACTGGTATTTATCGTATTTTTTGGACACGGCCGGCCAGCCAGCAAGCCAGCCAGCCAGCCAGCCAGCCAGCCGTATTGACGATTTTATAAGCTAGTCTTTTCGACTAGCTAATATTATTTTCATTATTAAAATATATTAATAAATTTTTTAGTTTATTGTTGTTGTTAATATATTTAGTTATTTAGGCATATTTACTTATTATTATGTTGAATTTATAGAATTTTCTGGGCTGGTATGCCGTAATTGATCTATCCTCCTAGCAGACGTTTCGCTGTACATCATAAATGGTATCTTCAGTGCTTAATGACTAAATAATCTGTTATATATATATATATATATATATACCTGTATCTTCATTATCCTCTTCGCTATTGGCCGATTCTTCAGAAAAATTAAATAAAAATATTATTAAGAAAAAAAACAGAGCAACTCCATTGAACAAACTTTGTAACAAATCCAAAATAACATTCAAAACACAAGAGCAAAAACATCTAATTATATAATTTGTTCTAGTATAACACCGAAGATACCGGGTTTACACAATTCATTCATTTATGATACCTCTCATACATGTTCTATTATAACTACTGCTTGTAAACATTCGCTCATGCAAGCCACTATCTCAATCATACCACTTCATCAATTCATCGGACGTCTACCGTCCACTGGCAAACGTATATCTTCAAAATCATTCGACTCAATACTGTTCTCATCGATTGCCAACACTATTTTTTTATTCTCTACTTCGCTTTATAATCATTTTAAAATTTAGGTCGCATCCATCAACTTCTGATAAAAACAAAAAAGAAAAAAAATATAAAAAAAAAGAAAAAACTTTTTTGAACCAAGATTTGGTAGAAAAGACAAAACAAATTGCAGTATTTCAAGTTTGTTGGCAAAGTGATTGCGTTAATTTGCATTCGGAATTAAATCGCTTAATCAAATTAATTCTGTATTGATTTTTGTGCATAGAATGTTTGTGTATTGAATTACACAGGTGATAGGTAATATAGTATCTTGGGTGTTATACTAGAACAAACTATGTGGTCAAATGTTTATGCTCTTGTTTTTCTTTGAATGTCATGTTGGACTAATTACAAGTTTATTCAATAAAGTTTTTCTAATAATGTTTTTACTTTGTTTTTCGGAAAGTTGTAATTAACATATATAATGCAGCCAGCCGGAATCGGCCAATGGCGTAGCGGCACCTGTAGAGAATTGTTGGTGTACTAGATTGTGAAGCAAGAACTGTTTTTCAGTCAACAAACACGATGTTATGGCGAAACGTCGGCGACGAGGATAGATCGACCACGGCATACATTATATTCTATAAATTCAATGGATACCAGCCGTGAAAGCTTGACGATTACTATAATAATAATAATAATATTCTCGCAAAGCGAGAATGGAGCTAGTCGAATGTGGTTTGATTTTATAAGCTAGTTTTTCGACTAGCTAAAATACAAGATTAGAAGTGTATATGGGTAAACCCATATATAGACCACTTTGATATTATCACATAAATGATAAGAAATAAGAATAAAAAAAATTTTCACCGAAAGTTGGCAACATTGTATTTTGCTAATATATAATATTATAGGCGCTAAGGGTATCTTCTGTAAAAATTTCATTAAAATCGGATAAATAATGCGGGCATAACAAATTTTTAGAAAATTATTATTTTTTTTTCGGAAAGTTGGCAACATTGTATTTTAATAAAATTATAATTTATGTGGGCACTAGAAGAAACTTTTCTGAAAATTTGATTAAAATCGGATAAATAATGTAGACACAATAAATTTTTAATATTTTAGTAATTTTTTTCTCAATAAGTTGGCAACACTGTATTTTGTTAAAATTGCATAATTTATGCGGGCACCAGGAGAATTTTTAGTGAAAATTTAATTAAAATTGGTTAAATAACGTGGTCATAATAAATTTTTAAAAATTTTAGTAATTTTTTTCTCAGAAAGTTGGCAGCACTGTACTTTGTTGAAATTATATAATTTATATGAATACCAGAAGAATCTTTTGTGAAAATTTGAACAAAATCGGTTAAACAACATGGTCGTAATAAATTTTTAAAAATTTTAGTAATTTTTTTCTCGGAAAGTTGGCAACACTGCGGTCTGAAAATTGAACTTAATTTTTTATTTGGTATGAACTATCTAATTGCCAAGTTTCAGCTTTCTACGAGCTCTCCTTTATACTTATAATTAACACTCGTATTAAAAATTTTAGTAATTTTTTTCTCGGAAAGTTGGCAACACTGCGGTCTGAAAATTGAACTTAATTTTTTATTTGGTATGAACTATCTAATTGCCAAGTTTCAGCTTTCTACGAGCTCTCCTTTATACTTATAATTAACACTCGTATTAAAAATTTTAGTAATTTTTTTCTCGGAAAGTTGGCAACACTGCGGTCTGAAAATTGAACTTAATTTTTTATTTGGTATGAACTATCTAATTGCCAAGTTTCAGCTTTCTACGAGCTCTCCTTTATACTTATAATTAACACTCGTATTAAAAATTTTAGTAATTTTTTTCTCGGAAAGTTGGCAACACTGCGGTCTAAAAATTGAACTTAATTTTTTATTTGGTATGAACTATCTAATTGCCAAGTTTCAGCTTTCTACGAGCTCTCCTTTATACTTATAATTAACACTCGTATTAAAAATTTTAGTAATTTTTTTCTCGGAAAGTTGGCAACACTGCGGTCTAAAAATTGAACTTAATTTTTTATTTGCTATGAACTATCTAATTGCCAAGTTTCAGCTTTCTACGAGCTCTCCTTTATACTTATAATTAACACTCGTATTAAAAATTTTAGTAATTTTTTTCTCGGAAAGTTGGCAACACTGCGGTCTGAAAATTGAACTTAATTTTTTATTTGGTATGAACTATCTAATTGCCAAGTTTCAGCTTTCTACGAGCTTTCCTTCATACTTATAATTAACACTGGTATTTATCGTATTTTTTGGACACGGCCGGCCAGCCAGCCAGCCGTATTGACGATTTTATAAGCTAGTCTTTTCGACTAGCTAATAATATAATATTTATTATAGCTTGCGCTAATAGAGAATACATTTAAATACAACAATTATAAAAATACAAAACTTTAAAAAAATACAAAAATAAAAAGGTGATATTCTTATGTATAAATCAATATTAAATTAATATGTAAACATATATACACGAAATATATAATTTTAACTAAAATAAATCATTTAACTCACTACAAAAAAATGTGTAATTGCACAACTTTACATTGTTTGGGTAAGGTGTTGTGTTTTATCACTGCTTGAACAAATATAGAGTTTTGTGTTCGTTTCTAATTTCAGGATTTTAATATAAAATTTCCAGCATTTCGTGTTTGATAGGTTAATGCGTTTTTTGAAAGGTCTTTAATATGCTAGAAAAATATTGTTGCAGTAAACCTAATTTTATTTTGTATATAAATATGATGTTTTTATTTCCGTAAATTTAACTATTTCAATCCATTTCAATGTTATGAGCATTAATTTGATATTGCAATAACGATTACAGCCAAGTATAATTCCCATTGCCAGGTTATGTAGATATTGTAAGCTATCTTTATCACCGATATTAGATAAATAAATTATAGTTCCAGAGAAATGAAAGTGGGGTAAAATAATTGAATTATTGATTGTCTTACGACTCCAAATACTTAAAAAGCCACTTACTTTGTACAAATCACCCAATTTTTTTGAAATTTTTTTTACAAACATTATCAACATGTGCAATGAATTTTAACTTGTCTATAATTATTCCGAAATATTTAATTTGACTTACAATATCAATCATATTACTACTAATTTATATTTTAAAACCGTTACCTAATTCAAGTTTCTTTTTCTTTTGTCTTTCCAATTATCATTGCCTTCGTTTTATTTGTATCCAATTTTAATTTGTTGCTTGTAAGCCACTTTGATACATTTTTTAATTTATTATTTATTTTATCCCAGAAACTTTTTGAACACCATACTATGACAGTTCTATTTTGAGAGAAGTTATCATTAAAAACAGCTGTATATTGTAATTAGGTACGTATATCTTCCAAGGTTCATATTTACATCAACAGTTACTTAGCAACTAAAATAAATGACAATCGTTACATTGATTTAACACTATCATTGCTGTAGTGTAGATCAGCAGCTATACATATAGTTTCAAC
Organism: Clivina fossor; assembly: GCA_963966155.1. Lineage (NCBI taxonomy): Eukaryota > Metazoa > Arthropoda > Insecta > Coleoptera > Carabidae > Clivina > Clivina fossor. The sequence continues at coordinate 17,299,273 of OZ014553.1, read as the reverse complement.
ACTATATCTCGTATTTTAGATTTGCTATATACACAGAAAACATGCATGTGAAATATAGTTGACATGATAGAATTAATAGCAAAACATTTATTATATTTTATATACAATATATGCAATAACGACGGTTAATAAATTAATAGTGTAAATTAATTAAAAGATGTCTCGTGTGTGACAAGTACTTGGACATTGTTAAATTATATTTTAATGAGGTACATATGTTATAGTTTTGTTGTTTTATCAGTATTCCATTATTCAGACTTGTAATGAAATATTAAGAATAAATATTTATATAGAAAATAATATCACATTAATGTTATAAAAGAATAAATAAGCCAAAATTTTAACGAATTTCAACTAAATTTGAAGAACGGTTTTCATTGATAAACAATGTCTCCAATAGAGATAAGGAGATTATGCTAGGTCAAATTAAGAGAGAAAGAAGGATAAAGATAAAGATAAATCAGAAAGAGATAAAGAAAGAGATAAAGCGATAAATAGAAAAAATTATAAAGAGTTAGAGGGATAAAGAGAGAAAGGAAGAAAGAGAGAGTAAAAGACAAAGAGAAAAAGTAAGAAAAAAAGAAATAGAGAAAGAAAGAGAGAAAAAGAAAGTGGAAGAAAAAAAGAGACAAAGTGATAAATAGAAAGATAGATAAAAAATAAAGAAATAAAGAGATAAAAAGATAAAGAAATAATAAAATAAAGAGAAAGAAATAAAAACATAAACAAATAAAGAGCTACAGAGATATTATTAATTTATTGTATGATACTGTATTTTGCTTTTTTACACTTTTTGTATATTATTGTATTTTTTGACTCTTTCTATATCCAGCTGGATCAACAGAAATAAAGACTATTATTATTATTATTATAAAGAAATAAAACGATAAATAAAGAAAGATATAAAGAGATAGAGATATAAAAAGAAATAAAAAAGAGAAAGAAGTAGAGAAAAGAAATAAAGATAAATTTAGAAAGATAAAGAGATAAAAAGGTTAAAAGATAAAGAGATAGTGATAAAGACACAGACATAAAGAGAAAGAGATATAAATAAAAAAAAATTTCAAAAATTCCTTTATATTTTTTGTAGAAGTTTTCATTATTTTTTTGTCATTTAAATTAATGAAACTAGTAACACCTCTAAAACATGTAAAACATTTTTAAATTATAGTATTTTATTTTTTTTGGTAAAAAAGTATAAATTATTTCAATTTTTCAACATTTACAATATAACAACAAGAAATTTATATCTGCTTCCCAATATTCCTTGAAACACCTTACCTTAAGTTATTCTGATTTCACAAATATTTTGATTGAAAAATATAAATAATAATACAAATATTCTCACTTTTACCAAATTTTGTTCCAAGTCCCGTACTTTACTTGAACTCCATCAAAGTCGTTTAGAGACAGAAAATATTCAAAAACTGATTGAACTCTGTAAAGAAAACACAATTATATAAAATGATTGAAGAGAATAAAAATTTAATTATTCACTTATTTATTTTTCCATTTGCATCAAATAAAATTTACAACATTACTATTCATAAATTATGAATAACATTCAATATTTCAGCAGTAAATATTTTACACCACGTACATACATAATTTATTTTAAAAAAAACGAATCTTTTCCACTCAAATTTAATATATGATTGCGGTAACTTTAATGTCAAATGGTCATTCGTTGACGTCACGTAGCATCGTTTAACATTCGAGATGTTAAATAACGCACATTTACAGATCGGTGGGATAATACTATAGCCTAGTTGGGACTAAAAGCAGGAAAGGGGGATTATCTAAATGTATATATCAACCGTGCGAGATTAGCATAGAGAGCGATAAAATACGACATTGTGCACAGCGTTTTGACTGCAAAGCCCATATACATATAGGTACTATTCTATAGGTAGATATTGAATTTGAAGATAACTGGTGTTATGCAGAAGTAATGATAATTAATTGGTGAAGAATAGCCTTGTTTAATTATAGGTCATCATTTAACAACAGGGATTATTCACAAAGCATTTTCTGTATTATTACGGTAGATATTGTACAGTGCACCATTTTTACAGATGGAAGCAGATTGTAAAAAATAAGACTAAAATATATTATGTTACAAAAAGCAGAAAGAATTTTTATTTTGTTGTGTTATACATTACCAAAAATAGAGCAGTAAAGTAGCCAATATTTTCACCGCACCGACTCCGCTGCTGCTCCGAAAAAAATTATATTACTTTGCTTTTAGCAACAATGCTAACTTGCCTAGTAAAATTTTTTAAGAATTCATTCTTATAAAATAAAATAGCTTTAGGATTAAGTTCTGTATAACATATTTTATTTAATAATCATACATACATACATACGTACATACACAATCATGCCTTGTACCCAAAAGGGTGTGGTACAAACTCTTTTCACCATTTCAAAATCAGTCGCCTCCAAATATTCCTATCCAAACAAACAACTTTCGCTTCATCCACATTCATAATTCCTCTCATACATGCTTTTTCATTACTACTACTTGGAAACTTTCGCTCACGCAAAACACTATCAATCATACTACTCCAACTACTCATCGGACGTTCACGCAAACGTATACTAACAAAATCATTCAAATAAATATTTTTAACCAAACGTTCATAAGACATTCACTCAACATGTCCGAATCATCTTAACTGACCAACTTTTGCTACAACATTTTTTTCTCTCATCATACACTAATCTATTTCGTACCCGATCTCTCCTATTTACACCACATACCCCACGTAATGCTTTTGCAACCAAACCCAACATTCACTACCATACATCAAAGTAGGCACCAAAACTGCATTGTATATACTCAAACGGAGTGACTTCTTTGGAAACATTTACATTCCTAGTAGAAGTTCCCAAAGCCAGCATTTACTTTCCTTTCAATTTCACGATCACAACGATCACATCTCTAGACAACAAACTACCCAAATACACAAATTCACCTACCTGCTTTAAACGTGCACCATCAATATGTACATTAGATTCAGTTGTCAAGTCACCCTTCTTAAAAACTAAAACTTTGCACTTATCAACATTTAACAATGGACGTTTTGATATATGCTACGTATATTTTTATCAAGAAAAAATAATAACGCTTAACATAGTAAAAAATCTTTCAGAATTCATTATATTAGAATAAAACGGTTTTAGATTCTAGTTCTGTAATAATTTATTAATAAATCAACGATTTGACAAATTGAACGTCCGTCTTCATCAGGCAAAAAGTTAGAAATGTTATTTATAGTAAATAAGGAGAACATGAAAACAAGTTACTAGTTTATTTACTATAAATATCATTTCTATCTGTTTTTCCTGATAAAGACGCACGTTGAGTTCGTCGGAACGTTGATTTATTAATAAATTATTACAGAACTAAAACCTCAAACCGTTTTATTCTAATAACTTGTTTATTTTAGGAGTATGTAATTATACGTTTTAACCGTGAGTTATAGACAGTATAACTAAATAGGATGCACGTATATTATAAACGCATTATTCCACAGGAACAGAAAAAGATTATAAACATATTTATTTAAAATATAATATTATCAAATAAAATTTCTATAACTAAAATTACATAATAAAATTTGTCGTAATAGAAAGAATCCACAGAAAACTTGTAACTTTCTAAATGTAATTCTTTGTGAAAATGTGCTGATTTTACACAAAAAAAAGAGACGAAGAATGAAAGAAAATTCCAGCTAACGTGTTGATATAGTCAAGTATCTGCAAGACTGCAGGAATAAAATATTTCAAATAGCTGGAGAAAATGTCTAGAGAAAATCGAGCATATACGAGTTGTGAATGAATGGTAGTGGAAAAACGAAGAAAAAAAATATCGTGAAAATGTACTTATAATGTTTTTCACTTACATATTTATGCGCGCATGTGGTTAAGAAAACGATCTATATTTTCAGTAGATATGAATCTTTTATTATTCTGAAATATGATATTTTAACAAGATTGCAGAATATTTTTACTTAACGTGTATTTTCAAATAATTGAATAAAGAAGTTGTAAAATAAATAAATTTAGAATATTTTAAATTTAAACAAACGTTTATAACCTACACTGACATTATATACGATTAAAAAAATCAAATTAATAGTAATGAAAATTAGTACTAGAAAAAGAAAAAGCCAATTAAACCCATTTTGTACCTACGTTGATGATGACAATAACTGGATGACAATGCAATATTAACTAATTAATTAATTATTTAACTAATTAATTAATAATATTAGAAATATTAATTTTTATCTTGTGACATATTCACGAATTCCATACATTCGTGTATTTAACATTTTTTTTTTTGTCAAAATACAAAAACTACAGTAAACAACTACAGAAAATATAGAACACACAAACATGACTAAAAAGCAGAAAATAATTATTTAAATATTAAAAAAAATTAATAAACCACGTTTTTAAAACGGACTAAAATGTATAAAATAATTTCTCTTAGCCCTCATACAGATTTATAAACCCATACAGATTCTTGACCCCATACAGATTGTCCTGAAAATTTGTGATTGTAAATTTTTAATAGCTATGAAAATACTTGTAAGATTTAAAACGAAAAACGTGGAGCGCATGCAATAGATAATAGTAAACAGTGTAAGGAGTAGCTATCGTTGCGCATCACATTTTTCGTTTTAAATCTTACAAGTATTGTCATAGCTATTAAAAATTTACAATCATAAATTTTCAGGACAATCTGTATGGGGTCAGGAATCTGTATGGTGTAATAAATCTGTATGAGGGCTAAGAGTAATTATTTTATACATTTTAGTCCGTTTTAAAAACGTTGTATATTAATTTTTTAATTACTTTTGTGATTTTGAATTTTGAATACTTTCAGTTGTTTAGATACTTATCAACAGACTATTTTAAGAAGTTTATTCTTTTTATTTTTTTCAAATATCAATATTAAATACTTAAGACAAAAAAAAGAAAGATAAGGAAAAACAATGAAAAATGCGCAAAGAAGAGTAATTTGAAGAACACAAAATATTTATAAGTTGGTTGGAATGTACTTGGGTGCGGTGTAGTGAGGGGGGAGTTACAAGCAAATGGAAGACAGAGGTCGTCTGAACTTTGAGTTGTGCCAGTGTGAGAAGCTGTCACCTTGTCGTTTAAATTTTGATCAAGTTTGAATAATGAGTGTTCTTGCGTCGCGCCGACGAAAGACTCTCTGGGAGCGAGCGAGCTTCCGAAACGTCGTCGTTCGCGTCGTCATCAAGAAATTTATCATTGTCGCCAGTCGAACTTTATTAAAAATTACCCTTTCTTAATGTACATATTTTAATCATTTATTATGCGAAATTTATTTGTCACTTAACTGAGAAGATATTATCTATTTATTATTTCGTTTAGTTGCTTTGAGATTTTTGCGTCGGATATGTGGTATTACTAGGGCTGGAGATAAAATTTTTTTTAATAAATCGAACGTTCATAAATCTGGCGGTGCCATTTTGCCAAATCAGCATGAAAACTGCTGGAGAATTAAAGGCTAATTATAGACTAATAAAGTGGCCTATTTCCAAATTTTGGATTCTTTAGTTTTTTAAAAAAATCGAGGATTTCGCGACGCAAGAACACTCAGCTAGCGGAACGAGAACGACACGTTCAAATTAAAATCCAAGTAGTCAATAATTAAAGGCTAATTAAGTGCCCTATTACCAAATTTTAGGCTATTTAATTTTTTTTAAAATTGAGGATTTCGCAAGCTTAAGATAAAGCTAGCGGAACCTAGAAGAATTATACTTTTAAATTGGAATCCAAATAGTCAATAATTAAAAACTAATTATAGGCTAATTAAATGCCTTATTTCCAAATTTTAGGCTCTAACATTTTTTTTAAAAATTAAGGATTTCACTAGCTTTTTCTTAAGCAAGCGAAATCTTCCATTTAGGAGAACGACACGTTCAAATTGGAATCCAAGTAGTTAATTATTAAAGACTAATTATAGGCTAATTAGGTGGCCTATTCTCAAATTTTAGTCTTTTTAACTACTTAAATTCCATTTAAACATGCCATTCTTCTAGGTTCCACTAACTTTATCTTAAGCCAGCGGGAATAAAATTTGGGAATAGAACACTTAATTAGTCTATATTTGACCTTTAATTCTCAAGTAGTTGTCATGTCGATTTGGCAAAACGGTTCCGCCACCTTTAGGGACGTATACATCAATAATTTATCGATAATATATCAATAATTTATGACCTAAACTAACTCAGTCTCGGTAGTAACTTTTTTTTAAGTTACATTTTAGCCTTCAAATTGGATTCTACGAGGTGACAACGTAAACATACTGTTAAATGTAACTTTGAACATCATTTCAAAATGTGTATATTAAAATAGCTGACAGTAGCTGAAACTTGGATGCACTAAAAATGCTTGACAAACGTTTATGCTTGTTACAGTAACGTAATATTTCGATACACTTGAAAAAAAAAATATCTATTTTATTCAAAATATATACACCAGCTGTTTCCCTAGAAATCTTGACATTGAAAATTGTCATATAAACAAAAAAAAATGTCATTAGTCTTTGTCGCATTCTCTATTTATAGCATAAAACAAAAGCTAGTTGTACAATATTGCAATAGCATTTAAAAAGTAACTTGAGCATAAAGTCATACTTTAACGACTTCTTTCTAAAAAGATATTAAATTTTTCTGCGATACATATATATTACACACGTCTGTCGTGATTTTCAAAAGAAATTTCTGCTAGAATAGAAAGAAGTAAATACATACACAACTTCTTTCATTAAAATTAAATCTAAAAAAACAAACAAAAATATAGACTGTAAGAAAGAAATAAATAAGAACGTATTTTTGTAATAAAATATTATATAAACAAATGTGAAACGTTTTGTCAAGAATATGTACGGGATTTATTCATGATGGAAAAATAAATACCAGGCTTCAGAATATTTTCATGAAAGATGGCTCGTGAATTTTTAAAAGTTTATTCCGGTGAATTTTGCATGATATAAAAATATTTAATTTTATATTGATATATATATATATATATATATATATATATATATATATATATATATATATATATAGTTCCGTTATATATCATTATGTTGGTGGCAAACATAATAACACAAAAATAACTGTACTTAATATATTTTATGGGTGGCGGTCAAAATCCCGACAATCAAAATCCCGACAATCACAATCCCGACAATCAAAATCCCGACAAGTCAAAATCCCGACAGGTCAAAATCCCGACAGGTCAATATCCCGACAAGTCAAAATCCCGACAATTAAAATCCCGACAGGTCAAAATCCCGACAATTAAAATCCCGACAGATAATTTCATAAATTCCATAAATTATTTTTTACAATTCTTTATTAATTTTGGCTAAGTACATTACTGTAAGTATATATAAATAAACGTATTTTTTATTTATTTTTTATTTTTAAAAATGTTCAGTTTTTGCAAGTATTTAGTAGAGCATTTACTTTACAATTAATTTTAATATTAGGTACTTTATACATATAAATATTAACAAAATTAATAATTGATTTTTATTTTTGTAATATTTTTTTAAAATGTGTAAATTTTGCGACAATTTATCAATAATTTACAATTTTATAAATTATTCATAATTTACAATTTTTTTAATATTAGATAACTACTTATCAAAAATTACATTATATTATTAATTTAACATTATACACAACCTATTAAATGCAAAATTCTACCTAGAAAACCATGTTTTAACTTGTCGGGATTATAACTTGTCGGGATTTTGATTGTCGGGATTTTGACCTGTCGGGATTTTAACCTGTCGGGATTTTGACCTGTCGGGATTTTGACTTGTCGGGATTTTGGTTGTCGGGATTTTAATTGTCGGGATTTTGATTGTCGGGATTTTGACCCTAACCCATATTTTATATAAGATAGTTCTAAAATAATTTAAAATTAAAATTTAATAAATTCGTTTATCAATGATATTTTGTTACATTTACAAACAAATAAATACTAATTATATACAATAATAATTTGACATTTGCTTTTATTTTTGTTATGCTTGGCAATAATGATTACTTTTACCAAATTGTGTGTTTATATTAAAAAAACCAAAAAAACAATCATTTAATTATGTTGTCCATTTTGCTTGTCGTTGGCAAATAAATATATTTTTCTTGTTTTATTTCGAAATATTTAAAAAACAAGTATTATAAAAATTTTAAAATTATAAATAATAATACAATAATTATATTATATTATGCAACTTGCATAACAATAATAAAAATATATATTTATTATGAGTTCATATAAACGTACTCAGTGATGATGTCATAGATTTAGTTACTTTTTTCTACAACGTACAACGGTACTTACAAAAATCGAATTGCACATATGTATGTTTTGTTTGAAATACATAATTTTTTTGTCATTTTATTTGTATATAATAATCAGTTTTTGTAATTCCTAAGTTTAACATTGGGACTATATGCTCAAAAGTTGATCATATAATTTCATAACAATTTTCCCTTGCATTGTCAATGACCTACTCCTTTTATTTTTTGTTGAAATTGTAAGCTACACTGTAAAAAAAAAAATAGTGAAATTACAGAAAAATAGTGTTATTATTATGCTCGATTTAAGATTTACTATAAAAAAATCATCATTTCATTTTACCATCAATATTATGTATTTCTACCTCAAATTTCAATAATTTTTACATAATTTATAATAAATCACATAAAGTAAGTAAAAATGATCTAATAAGTATGTAAAATTTCTTACTTTCTGTAAATTGCATCACATACTTAATGTAGAATTACGTATTGTTGGTATAACTTTTTAAATTATGTATAATTAAAGCTTGCATATTAATATCTGTATTAATTTATCAAAATAATGAAACATATTACATATTTTGTTTAATAATACCAATAAAATATTTTAATTGTAATTTATTCATTTCAAAATACATCTTTCATGCAAATTTAGAAATGTATGTAATTCTACCAAAAATAATATTACAGAACTAAACAAATTTTACTTATTTATGGAAAATTTCTGACAGCAAATTTACTGAAGTTCTGTAAATTTACTAAAAGAGACTTTACTAAAAAAATTGTAATATTACATACATATGTATTTTTCCATCCCGTTGGTAATATCATATAACATAATTTTTATTCTAGTTCGGCTATTATGTATTTTTAAACAATTATATAAAATTACAGCAATTCAGTAGTTATACCTAGAAATATTGGGCATCATAGTGTAGGTAAAATTACATATATATATATATATATATATATATATATATATATATATATATATATATATTTAAAGAGTAAGAGTGAAATTCTAACGCGCAGTTTACTTTCAAAAGTACATTTATTGGAAGACGCTTGCTTGTGTTTGTGTTTTATCGATATATTATTTTTATTAAATACTTTAAATGACAATCACATATTTAAATCGATTTATGGAATCCAGTTCCTCTTGAACAAGCGCAGCTCGGTTTCCCTGATATTGCACAATAATACTGTTTAATTATAATCTGCAAAGCATTTTATTGCCGATTTTAATTGTTAAACCAGATCCTCAAAGCAGTTTAGTCCAATATTACAAATGGAAAATTGAAAATTTACATAGGTCACACGCAGAGAGCATAATAATCCCGATGCGATGCGTCGCCGTCGCGACGACAATTTTGCACCGAAAATTTTAATATGCAAAAATTTCGAACCGTTTTCATTACCATATAAAGTTGTAAATTATTATTGTTTGTTTTACAATCAAATTTTCATTTCGTATTTAACTTATTGTATTTATTTTTGTTTCACAAATTTTTTCTATATTTCTAATATCTCATTATGCCTGAGACACACGGCTAAATTTAATGATCATTAAACTACATTTACCACTTCGATTTATTATTACGACACTGTAAAAAAAAATAATAGCAGAATTACAGAAAAACAATAGTAAAATTTTATTATAAAAAAAAACCTTTAATTTCCTTTTACTATAAATATTCTGTATTTCTACCTCAAAATTCAGTAATTTTTACATAATTCATAATAATCACATAAAGTAAGTTAAAATAACTTAATAAATATGTGAAATTGATTACTTTCTGCAAATTTCATCATATACTTAATGTAGAATTACAAATTGTCAGTATAAGTTCTTAAATTATGTAAAATTACAGCTTGCAATATTAATATTTCATTAATAATTCATCAAAATAATAAGATTTAGTACATATTTTGTGTAATAATACTTATAAAATATTTTAATTGTAATTCATTCCTTTCAAAATACATCCTCTATGTAAATTTAGAAATGTTTGTAATTATATCAACAATAATATTACAAAACTAAATACATTTTAACTATTTATGAAAAATTCCTGACAGCAAATTTACTGAAGTAAAATTATTAAAAAAGACTTTAGTAAAAAAATTGTAATATTATATACATATGTACTTTTCCATTCCGTTGGTAATATATAATATTATATAATGTTTGTAATAGTTGTGATATTATGTATTTTTAAACAATTATCCAAAATAACAGCAGTTGAGTAATTATACCTAGAAACACTAGACATCATAATGTCTCACGGTTTGTTGATAAAATTACATTTTTTTTAGAGTGCTCGGCCAAATTTAATGATCATTAAGCTACATTCAACATTGCGATTTATTATTACTAATAATTAAAAAATTAACGTAACAGTCATTACGATAAATTAAGAATTGAGCTAATGTTTATTAAACTGTGTCATGTTGTCATCCAGTTAGCAATATAATTCGAGAATATTCTTGAAAAAAAAAAACTGTTTCTAAATTAAACAGCGTTTTTCAGTCAGTAAATGAAAATTTAGTTTACGATTTGAATCTTGTGTTTACATTGAGCGGAAAAGAGATTCGAAAGGAAAAGATCTGAAAATTTCATAGCCCACTTGCGCGCCATTGGTTCGAAAATTTGGTGTGTATTTTGAAAGCAAGTTAATAGGATTATTTTATCGCCAACAATAAAAGCACTGTTAACTCAAGCGATAAACGTTTCAATTTTGATAAGAATTTCATTTTCAAATAACCTCCGAGCGACGGCATTTTTTTTATATACACAAAGATAGAAATTTTAATTATATTTCGGTAGAGAAAACATGATTTTATAAAATAAATTTTCCATTTTTTATTTTCTTTTCTTGGCAAATATTTCATAGAATTATCGTACTGATTTTTATGAAATATTTATGTTTCATGTGTAGTGTAACTAGAAGAAATCGGCATGAAATAGATTAATGTATGATAATAATAGATTCAAAAATGACACATTTTATTTTAATTGTGTCAGCTCGGTAGTCGAACTTGTTTACGAAAGCGTTAGGTACTGCCGGATATAATATTTTAAGATCGTTGGATCGATTCAGCTGGCCGGTGTTTCTGTTCGTCATAAAATTTAAAAAATGTCACAAAAGATTTCAATGTTTTAAACGAAACTAAACTAAAAACAAAATTAGAAGTATATGGATAAACCCATATATAGACATATATAAACCCATATTTGACATTATCACATAAATAAAAGATTAGAAAATGATCTACTGTGGCGAAATTTAAATAAAAATAATATTATAATATTAATTTTATAATATTATTTTTATTTAATCACATAAATGATAAGAAATAAGAATTAAAAAAATGTACACCAAATGTTGGCAACATTGTATTTTGCTAATATATAATATTATAGGCGCTAAGGGTATCTTTTGTAAAAAAATTTATTAAAATCGGATAAATAATGCGGGCATAACTAATTTTTAGAAAATTATTAATTTTTTTTTGGAAAGTTGGCAACATCGTATTTTAATAAAATTTTAATTTATGGGGGCACTAGGAGAAACTTTTCTGAAAATTTGATCAAAATCGGATAAATAATGTAGCCACAATGATTTTTTTTAAATTTTAGTAATTTTTTTCTCGATAAGTTGGCAACACTGTATTTTGTTAAAATTTCATAATTTATGCGGGCACCAGGAGAATCTTTAGTAAAAATTTGATTAAAATTGGTTAAATAACGTAGTCATAATAAATTTTTTTAAATTTTAGTAATTTTTTTTCAGAAAGTTGGCAACACTGTACTTTGTTGAAATTATCTAATTTATATAGATACCAGAATAATCTTTTGTGAAAATTTGAACAAAATCGGTTAAACAATATGGCCATAATAAATTTTTAAAATTTTACTAATTTTTTTTCTCAGAAACTTTGCAACATTGTATTTTATTAAAATTACGAAATTTATGTGGGCACTAGGGAAATTTTTCCTAAAAATTTGATCAAAATCGGATAAATAATGTAGCCACAATACATTTTTAAAAACTTTAGTAATTTTTATCTCGGAAAGTTGGAATCACTGGAAAAAACCAAAAGCATATGACCATCTTGGGCACTAGACAAATTTATCCTGAAAATTTCATTAAAATCGGTTGAACCGTCTAGGAGGAGTTGCGATCACAAAATTTTGTCTGACGACCGAGCGAGCGAGCTGACGACGCACATCCATACACCCACATAAACTAAGTTCAGATTCATCATCTAGAAGCTGTAAGAAGAATTTCTATTCACAATTTTTTAAAAAAAAAATGTTACAGACACCGTACCAAACGCTATACCACTTTTTCCTTGCAGTCAAAGTGGTAATAAATAAAAATATATTTTAAGTAATTTTAACCAGTTACTAATAGTTGTATAAAAATATGTATGGTTCTTCACACATTTTCAATAAGCAAATTGAAATTTAAGCGAAAATAAACAACGAAATTGTCAATTAATTTAACTTGACTTAATAATTTTTAATATAACCGTCAGAGATGACAAATTAAATACACTTGACCGTATTTTCAAGGTCGAATATGGACGGTGCACAATGCATTTCGTGTAGTTCTTCACACATTTTTAATAACCAAATTAAAATTCAAGTGAAAATAAACAATGCAAATGTCAGATGAAATACACTTGACATTGTTGATATGTTTGACGCTACCCTACCAGTGTTGTATATAGTAACTACCTGCTATACAATATTGTCATTATTGTACTAGTTAACATAATGACCTGTTTCTACATAGGCAATATGGTAACCATCGGAACCATTACTCTTCGATTTCATAAGAATTAATAAATCTAATTAATATCAAAAATTTATTACGCAACTTAAAACAATTTTACCAATAATAAAAACATCTTTCAAAAATATAGCAGGAAGAACCTTACACCAAAATATATTTAGATAAATGAGATTTCTATCAGTTTCGGAACACAATTTTTTTTTCGATAAATAAATAAAATAAAACATACAGTATGTTTTTTTTTATCGCATCGACATTTAGTTGCCGAATATTCGATAAAATATTTCGTGAGAAATCTTCTCATATAGAAAAAAGATTGGTTTTCCATCATAACTGTCTGTCTCGACGTTCTGCTTGAGAAATAAGGACTTCAATGGAATAGTGACGAATACGTTAGATTAACCAAATTATAATGCAAATTACATCTCAAAATATGAAGAATTTCAAAACTCATGTTAATAAAAGCGTAACATCTCTATAAAACTATAAGTTTCAGCAAAAAATGTAAAGAATACTTTTCGATAAAAATTGAGTTGAACGACCTTTGAATTGTAGTATGTTAATTTCTTCTTATACAGGAGTCAGTAGCAAAAACGTATTTGTTTTTTCTTTTTGAATTTAATGAAGTTTTAATGTTGTTATTTATTTATTATTTAAAAATCTGACGTTTATTGTATTGATATAAATATTTTCAAATCTGTGAGTGTTGTTCTACATATCTACTCTGTACGATGTATTCAACGTCAAATGTTTTTGTTTAATTGTATACATTTTACGTAAGTTTTATTTTCATTCAATTTTATTATTAATGTATGTACCAAAAATACAAAAAATTTCAGAAATCATGTTAATAAAAGCGTAATATCTCTGAAACTATAAGTTTTAGCAAAAAATATAAAGAATACTTTTCGATAGAGAAAAACACGCTACATAAGATAATACAGGTTAGATTTTGGAAAAATTTACCACCAAAAAAATATAACGCAAAATACATCGCAAAATACAAAAAAATTCAAAAATCATGTCACAAACGTAATATCTCTGAAACTATAAGTTTGAACGAAAAATGTAAAGAATACAAAGTAAAAAGTAAGTAAAAACAAGCTACATAAAATAGCATAGGTTGAAATTTTGACAAATAGGAATAATTTCAAAAATTATGTCTATAATTGCAATATAATGCAGTTCATATGGATATTATTGTCAAATAATATACACTGCTATCCTCGTTTAAAAAAATTTGGACGTATATTTCTCTGTGGTTATTTCTAATCTTTAAAAACCACCACACTGAATAGGCAAAGTTTGGAAAAATTTTTCATGTAGGAATGATAATGCAAATATTCGGGGTATTTTATAAGTATATTATTATGGCATATTTGAACTATGTTTTCAAATTTTTATGTCAAAAAATGTTTTTAAATTGTGACGTCACGCGTGGATTTGTCAGTTCCTGTGAAAAAAACCCTAGCTACTTGTTCCGTCTGTCCCCGGAAAGTTCTCAAACATAATAGAAATTTTCCTTAGAATATCCTAAAACTAAAATAAACATCCAGCATAATACGTAGTTTCTGAATTAAAAAAAAAAAAAAAAATGGCGGCTGTTTAAAAAAATGTTCTTTCTTTTAGTGTAAAAATTAACTTTTAAAGTATATAAAAAATCGAAAAAGAAATAACAGTAGTATTATTATAGAAAATTTAATTCTTTATAATTACGTCTTAAAGCAAATCGGATAGATAGTTTCCAAGATGTCGGCGGAATAAGATTGAAAAACATAGTTTCGGAAAAAACGCGTTTAAAGTTTGAAGTTAGTTTTTCACTATCCGATCTGTACTTTATATCTATTCTGTCACAACTCTGTATTGGTCGTTGTAACTCCGCCAAAAGTTCATATTTTAGAACACCGTTTTAACACATTATTCAACACACTATAATCTTCCAGAAAATGCAAAACAAAAATCGATTATTTTTGACAGTGTCGGGGTGGTATCCACCCTTAAAAGGCATTATCTTAAAACTGATAAAGTAGCGTATTCGTCATTATTCTAATGTGGTTCTCAAATCTCTTAGCGGCAAACTTTAT
Organism: Clivina fossor; assembly: GCA_963966155.1. Classification (NCBI taxonomy): domain Eukaryota; kingdom Metazoa; phylum Arthropoda; class Insecta; order Coleoptera; family Carabidae; genus Clivina; species Clivina fossor. The sequence goes on along the minus strand of OZ014553.1, from coordinate 17,284,024 downwards.
TATTAAATAAGGTTGTTGAAAATAAATTTCGAGTAATAAGTGACCCAATTTATAAAGCAAATAAATTACACTGTAAAGTGTCCCTTTTTCATAATTTACAGAAGGAGTATAGAATGGAAGAGTACTTACGCTACCATTTTTTATATAAAGATGATGTGAAAAATTACCCACTAAATTTTAGGATAAAAATATATTTTGTTAACTTATTATTTTCATAAATTTATGTAATATTTCATTTATTGTAGCCCTAAATTATAAAATAAGTATAATGTATTGTATATTATATATACATACTTTTTTTTCTTCAAGCGTATCATAATATATTACGTTACCATATTGTCTACGTAGAAGGAGTCTATGTAATGTTATTAATGCAATAATAACATTATTATACAGCCGATAGTTATTATATACATTCATGGTGGTAGCACCAAACATAACTAAAACGTCAAGTGTATTTAATCTGACATCTTCGGCGGTCATATTCAACATTACTACATCAAGTTAAACTAATTAACAATTGCATTGTTTATTATCACTTGAATTTGAATTTGATGTATTTAGATGCATTATGTATTTAAATTATTTTATTCTTCAAACGTATTATAATATTAATATTACGTTACATTATGTTACTAGTACAATAATGATATTATACAACAGTTAGTTACTACATTACACCACTGGTGGTAGCACCAAATATAACTACAACGTCATGCATATTAAATCTGACATCTTCGATGACTATATTGCCAAACTATTACGTCAAGTTAAGTTAAGTTAATTAACAATTGCATTATTTATAATGTACTTAAGATCTAAACTTTGTTAAAATTTATGTATTCCTTCTGATAATGACTTAACTGCTGAAACATAGAAACAAGTTACCAGGTAACAAAAAATAGACATAGTAACTTATTTCTATGTTGTGTTATTTACTGTAAATGTCATTTGTATCAGTTTCCCTGATAAAGACAGACGTTGAGTACGTTGCGTACGTCGATTATTAATAAATATTAATACAGAACTTAAACCAAAAGCCGTTTCATTTTAATATAATAAGTTCTAAAAGACTTTTTACTATGCTATAAATTTCTGATTAAAAGAAGCCAAATTTTATTTAAATCAGTGCCTCTTTACACTAATTGATATTTCAGTTTCCCTGATGAAAACGGACGTTGAATTCATCGAATACGTCGACTATCAATAAATATTAATACAGAAATTAAACCTAAAGCTGTTTTATTTTATTAGAATGAGTTCTAAAAGATTTTTATTGTTATAAATTTTCAATTAAAGGAAGCCAAATTTTATTTAAATCTGTACCTTCACACTACTTGATGTTATCGTTTTCTTTATACATTTCTGTTTTATTTTATTTATGAAGATATTCACAAACAGATCTGAAATTGCATCTTCGTATATTTTTAATAAATAATATTAAAAACTTTTTCTGATATTTCAAGTACATATGAACGCGGTAAAATTTCAATATTTAATGAAAAAAATATTTTCCAGTAAATACAATTACAAATATATACGAAAATATTTCGACGCAAGGATAAAAGTAATTTACAATTTAAATTCGACAACTCGTAGTAAAACAAAATTTAAATACCCCTACTCCCATCACCACCCCCTCTCCCCCCCATCCCGGCATACTGTACGAATGAAGGAAACTTCCCTATGTTACGAATTCGTATATGCTACATTTGCATAAAGATGCAAAAATATTTTTGCCATCACACACATGATTTGCACATATATAATAATTAACGTATTAAAATATTCAAACGTTTACAAGATGGTCATTAAAATTTCAGCGTTGAAATTTTGTGCCCGCACGGTACTTCTAGCTAAAAGGGCTTTTAAGGGCCTCTAAAATATCTACTATACCCACGCACGCATAAGAATACTTAAAAACAGGCAAATGTGGTGAGAGTACGTTGTGCACAACCCATCTTGTACAATCTCTTACAAAAGCTGAAAACAATTTTTGTTTTTTTTTTTGGTATTTTTACTCTGAAATAAGAAAAATCTTTTTTCTTCAAGTATATTACAATATTGATATTACGTTACAATATTGCCTATATAAAAAGAGATTATTATGTTACTAGTACAACAATGTAAAAAATACTTTTGACCTTTACCAACTTTACTTAAAATTATTTATTAAGCATTTTATTTTAATTTTATAATACTATAATAAAATATATAAAAACAATATAATAAAAATAATCAAAAATGAAAAACAGAAACAAAAAATAAAAGAACTTTTTTACGAAAATTGACGTGAAAACTTAAAATCGACTCTCATGGACTGTTGGTATCAGGAGAAAATGAAGGTATTCAGTTTGATTAGTTTGACCAAGATGTATACAATTTTATATATATATATATATATATATATATATATATATATATATATATATATATATATATATATATATATATATATATATACAGAACATTATACATGTTGGCACAATTTAAAAAATATATCAAAAGCATTTCATACAGAAAGCGCATTATTAGTTCGACATACTTTAAATTTGCAAAAAAAACTAATACAGAAAAAAAAGAAATGGTTTCTAAGTTGATTAGAAGCTCATACGTATATACAGTATACAGCCAGTAATTAGTTTGTATTATTTCATATAAACGTGATCGCATGACAATATTGCCTGACTAAATTCATTTATTTATTCACTTATCCTTAATCTCTGTACATGGAATAACGTTTTATGTATAAGATTATACCTACGTAGGTACAAGTATACAAAAACTAAATGCTTATTTATTTGAATCTCTTTCTCTCTCTTTCTCTCTCTCTCTCTCTATCTCTCTCTATCTCTCTATCTTTCATATGTGATTATTTTACACGCACGCACTTATACAATTCATGTTTCACTTCTAACCATATACACTAACACAATCATGCCATGTACCCAAAAGGGTGTAACACAAACTCTTTCCACTATCCCGAAATAAGTTTTCACCAAACACCAAACAAACTCTAGCTTTATTCACATTCATAATACCTCTCATACATGCTCTTCTATTCTTGCTATTTGGAAACTTTCTAACTTTCTAACTGACTAACTGACTAACACCAACTTTTACATTATTTCAATTTGACACTTATCATACACTATTAATAGGTAATCATTATTTGCTATTTTAATAGCAGTATCAATATTATGCTATATTAGTGCTAATCATCCAGCTAAATCTGCTATAGCTAAACATGCGTTAGAATATCTTCATGATGTAAAATTTGAAGATACTGTAATAATTGCAAGACCAATCAATATTAATAGAGCAGATTAATAACAAAAGAAATAGAAATTTATAAAGAAAAAAATAACATCAATCAGATAAAAGGGGGCACTGATTTAAATAAAATTTGACTTCCATTAATTAAAAATCTATAAATTTTATGTGTTTCTATGTCCTGTTTGTTTACTGTAAATGTTATTTGTATTAATTTTTCTGATGAAGACGGACGTTGAGTTTCATGGAAACATCGATTTCAAATAAATATTAATACAGAAGTTTAATCTAAAACAGTTTTATTTTAGTTCTAATATTGTTTATTATGTGTTTAATATTTCTACTAGATATTAAAATAGATTAAAATAAAACGACTTTAGATTGTAGTCCTGTATTAATATTTATTAATAATCGCCATAATCAGCGTACATCTTCATCAGGAAAAAATTATATGAATGTATCATTTTTCTTGATGAAAGCATAAACTTTCAATTTACATTTAAAAATACTGATTTCAATTTTTACAGGGTGACTTCCATTGAAAGATACAAGTTCTATTTTTCTTCAAATCTCGTCATCAATAATTTTAACAAAAACAATACCATCTTGTACATTTTACTATGCAAAACAGTAACAAAATAAAATAATGAACAACATAAATTATGAATGAAAAACATTTTGTATTAGAAAACATATTTTACTCGGGTATTTTTTCCTATCATCTGCTCTCTCTCTCTTTCTCTATAACTCTCTCTCTCTCTCTCTCTCATATATATTATCGTGCAACAATATAAATGCAAAAATATATTTAAAAATGTATGAAGCAAGAGTAACAAAAATAAACAAACATTTCAAAACAGAAAATAAAACGTGTAGCAGCGAAGGCTAAAGAAAAAGGCCATGGTACGCGGTACGGAAGACAACCGGACAAAATAATTCTTCTATTTCCGGCAGTTGTAGGCGGGACGCATGCGCATTTATGTCTATGTATACATACAGAGCAGTAGCAACCTATATCTGCAACGTGACCCAATGTGAAGTATGAAAAATGTACTCCTAAATTATTCTCAATCTATAAAGTACACACATACACACATATATATATATATATATATATATATATATATATATATATATATTATATCATCATTATCAGGGAACCACGATAGCATACATGTAATTAATATAAAAAAAAATTTTAATTACGTTAACATCAAAGCACATATTTAACTTACAGTCTTTGAGAATATATGCCCGATCTCTTTCAACTTTTTTTATGCAATGCTTACTGTCAAATTTTGATATTTTACATGAGAATTTTCATAGTTTAGTTATAAGTTTTAGTAATTAGTTATATTATTTCATTATTATTGTAACATTTATATTAATTTATACAATTTATTGTACAGTGGAGTAGATGGGGGGGGGGGGGGGGGCAAAGAGGCGGACCGCCCCGGGTGACACCATTTTAGAGATAACACCATTCTAGGGATGACACATTTCACCAACATTTAAACACATTTAATAATTGGAATTTTTTACTTTCAAAATCAGAAAAATATTTCTTTTTGTTTAGTTTATATTTACTTTCTGATAGCAATAATATATAATTTTAGCTTTAATTTTCCATAATTTATAAAATTTCTAAATTTTTGAACATCTAATTATAGGGATGACACCATTACCTCTACCCCGGGTGACACCCACACTAGCTACGCCACTGTCATTGTATCGTCCTGTTACTGATTGTAACTATTAGGCAATAAAGTTAATATTATTATGAAAACATTTTTCGACATGAATTTCAAGTATTTTATATCTTTGTTCTACACATATCTGATATTTTTCTAGAATTAGCTTAATTGTTTTTTATCCAAATGCATAATTTAGTTTTTGTTAAAATGACGATAAATTAAACACCAAACTTATATTCAAAGATTGATATTTTAACCAAAGCTGACATTTTCCAAACATATTAGCATGGAATATTCAAAACTTGACTTGAAAATATTGGCTTGAAATATTCAAAATTTGACTTGAAAATTAAGCCTAACTTAAACTGTTCACTGCTGCGTCAATGTTTGTTGTTTTATTCATTTAGCAATTACATGTTATGTAAACGGCAAACCACTGCATCATTTACAGCGGCGTATTGCAATAAAACGCAAGAAAGTCAATCGAACAAATCTTGAACAAAAAATACTTGAATATACCTTTACGTAAAATCTATATTATTTTTTTATGTAACACCTGTACTTCAGCAAGAAAAATAAAAAAATAAAACAAATTTGAAATCAATAAAACAAAAGAAAATCATAAACCACTACGGATTTCGCCGAACACAAAGCAAAAACTGCAATTCCGAGAATAAACCGGATTAAAACAAAACCTAAGTAGGCAGTACATACATATAGTCTACCCCCCCCCACTCTTCTCCATCCCCCTAATATGCATATATCTTTCTTTCATGTGCACTCACACACACACACACACACACAAGCATCATCCAGCCTATTGTTTAAACATGCAATTTGTTTTGTTTTGAAGGTACATAAGTACCCCATATTCCGTGGGTAACCATGGTTACCTAATCCTAGAACAGTGTCGCGATGCGTCCTGTGTGTGTGTGTTCAGTTATTACTGTATCCCGGGCGAGGAGTCACGGCGAGCGCGCTCTCCTGCCTTCGTTTCCATTCACACAAATCGCATTTATCAGTTTTATGTTGTTAGATTGCCGACGCTGTGGAGGATGTGTGTGTGTGTGTGTGAATTTGTATTTGTGTGTGTGGATGTGTGAATTTGTATTAGTATGCGTTTACCTTCATGAAGTTCACTTGTTATACAGAATGTTGGATAAGTATATTATAAAAAGTAAAATTATTCAAAATTATATATATATATATTTCAGTGAGAATAAAATCAATAAATTTACATCGAAAAAACATCAGAAATAATATTTTTAGCATGTTTTTAAGGAATTAACAGTTCCTCTACACAACTGAAATTTTTGAAAAACTCGTGTTTTGGCATTGTTTTCCGAAAATTTCACTTGCGTAGACAAACCTGTTATTTCCTTAAAAACATGCTAAAAACATTATTTCTGAAGATTTTCGATGTAAAATTCTCAATATTACCGGTACTGGAAAAATATATATTTGTTAGATTATTATGTCTTTTTTTTACAGAAAAAGTATATAATTCATTACCTAAAATATATATATTTTATATTTATATACATACATACATACATACATACACAATCACGCCATGTACCCAAAAGGGTGTGACACAAACTCTTTTCATCATCCCGAAATCAGTCACTTCCAAACATTCCTATCCAAACAAGCAATTTTTGCTTCATCCACATTCATAATTCCTCTCATACATGCTCTTTTATTCCTACTACTTGGAAACTTTCGCTCACGCAAAACACTCTCAATCATACCATCAAAATCATTCAAATAAATCTTTTTAACCAAACGTTCATTAGACATTCGCTCAACATGTCCGAACCATCTTAACTGACTAGCACGGCAACTTTTGCTACAACATTTTTTTCAATTTCACACTCATCATACACTAATCTATTTCGTACCCGATCTCTCCTATTTACACCACATACCCCACGTAAAAATCTCATTTCTACAGCAGTCATTTTCCGTTTATGCTTTTGCAGCCAAACCCAACATTCACTACCGTACATCAACGTAGGCACCAAAACTGCATTGTATATACTCAAACGGGCTTCGTTGGAAACATTTACATTCTTAGCAAAAGTTAAATAATGTATAAATATTCCTGTAACGTTCATAAATTTACATATTAAACTGGTAAATCATTTGCTCCACGTTTTTATGTAAAATTACCGAATTTTTTTTATAGTGTAGCAGTATAGCTACTACTACATCTCCACTGCTACTGCTAAAACCGCAATCTAAACGTATAACTTAATGATCATTAAATTTGTCGTATGTCGAAAATATAAAAATGTAATAAATAAAAATTATTTTGTTTAAAAAAATCCGTTTGTGAATCGTTTGCGTTTCAAACACCCTGTATATATGGATGATAAATGTTGTGTGAAAGTGTGTGTGTGCGAGTTTTTCGGTGCGGGTGGTTTTAGCATCATTTGTAAGTGGATTGGTGCGTTATTGTTTGGAATATTTGCTAAAATATTGCTAACGATTACTCTATACTCCTACTCGTATCCGCGGTTTCCATTTCCTCATATTCTGTTACCACCACTCTCCTACACAAATATTGCGAATTATACCAAAATATTTTATACTTATCATTATTAGTGTAATTTTAATTTTATCATATTGAGTAAACACGGTAACCCTGATTTTTTTTTAATTTTATGAATTTATTAATATTTCTAATTTTTTATTAAAATATGCGTTAAAAAATCTGTAATAATTGCAAGACCAGTTAATATTAATAGTAGATTGATAAGAGAAGCAATAGAAATTTATAAAGAAAAAAGATAACGTCAATCACTGTGAAGGGACGCTGATTTAAATAAAATTTGGCTTCCATTAATTAAAATTTTATAAATTTCAAAATCTAGTTACTTATTTTGTTACCTAGTAACTTATTTCCATGTTCTGTTTATTTACTATAAAGCCGTTTAATTTTAAACAGTTTAATTATATAGGTACGATTTCATTAAGATATAAATTTTTTTGAAAATCACCATTTTTGGTGTTTACATGCATTTCCCCTTCTTAAGTAATCAAAACGAACCACTTTAACACTAATTTTTTACAATATTGATTAACAATTTAATAATAATATAGCCATGTTGTTAATGTTTCGTTATAAAAATTTTCATCTGTAAATTTTTCTACAATGTCCTTTTAGAGACATTTATATTTCACGAAATGTATATAAATACATTCTGAAAACAAAAATAAAAATAAGGAAAAATATTTATTTTTCTTTTTGTATTGTATCTGTTTACTGTCATTCGTTGACTTGTGTTGCGTTTTTCAATTTTATTATTACGTATGTATATTTTATAATAATAAATTAGTACTATAAATATTAAAATGATAAAAACACAAAAAATATATAATGCTGTCGAAGAAGTTCATAAATCATATTTTTTTATGAAATTGTAAAACGTAGAATAAATGAAAACTATAAACTTGGTGACTAACGCAAAATTATTATTAATTATGTTTAATTATACAAACATACATGTACAATTACGTAAGAGAGAGCGGTGGACAATAGCCACTTTTTCAAATAAACAAGTATATAACATAGTAAAAATCTTTCAGAACTCATTATATAAAATAAAACTACTTTAGGTTCAAGTTCTCTATTAAATCAAGTTCTGTTCTAAATCATCCAGATAAATCTGCTATTGCTGAACATGCGTTAGAATATCTTCATGATGTAAAATTTGAAGATACTGTAATAATTGCAAGACCTATCAATATTAACAGCAGATTCATAAAACATGCAATAGAAATTAATAAAGAAAAAGACAACATCAATCAGTATGAAGGCATTGAGTTAAATAAAATTTAGTTTCCATTAATTAAAAATTGATAAAATTTTATGATTTAGTCACTTATTTGTTAGCTAGTAACTTATTTGTTAGCTAATAAAACTGCTAATAAAACTGCGTTTGCATTATTATTCCTACATGAAAAAAAATCCGAAACTTAGCCTATTTTCAGAGCGCTCAGTATGGTATTTCCCTAAAGCATTTAAATTAAAATTATGATATCAAATAAGATGTTAAATTAAGAGATAACAAAGTTCTATTTGTTTCTACCCCGTACCAAACCATTTTTTTTGCAAGTACCCCATTCTCCTAAGTATAAATATAAGAAAGCTTATCTTTGAAACAAAAATTGATATTAATTACATTCTAAATTAAAAAAAAAATAGTTTATATTAATTTAGAAAATGAATGCTAAATAAATGCTAAATGCATTTCGAACACATCCGAAATATCATCTATTGTCAGCATTTATTTTTATCGACCCTGTGTACATGTCTACATATACAGCACAACACAAAATGTGGTGCAATTATAACCGCGTCATAAAAATGCTGATTTGAACTAAATAATTATGAGAACACATACACACACAAACACACAAATGCAGATTTGTCAAAATGCTTGTTCTGTACTTTTTAATACAGAATTTGAATCTAAAGTCGTTTTATTTTGATATTATGAATTCTGAAAGAGTTTTTACTATATATTTGTTTATTTTTCATTTATATATATATATATATATATATATATATATATATATATATATACTGGGTGTCCCATTTTAATCCGCCACCTGCAATAACTTTAAAATCGTGCACCGGACAAAAAAATTTTTCGGATAAAAAGTAAATGGTTTCGAGGGGGACATCTGATGCAGAGACCCTTGTCCCTTCCGGACCCCCTGGGAGGCGGTAAAGAGGGGCAACTTTAAAATCTTAAATGGAACACCCTATTTTTTATTGTAGATTCTGATAGGCCATTAAAAAGTATGTAAAAACTGAGAAAAAAAATGCTGTTTGCAGCGCCATCTATCAAAGATAAACAAAAAGTCTTAAATAAAATTTACATACTTTTTAATGGCCTATCAGAATCTACAATAAAAAATAGGGTGTTCCATTTAAGATTTCAAAGTTGCCCCCCTTTTCCGCTCCCCAGGAGGTCCAGAGGGGGCAAGGGTCTCTGCATCAAATGTCCCCCTCGAAACCATTTACTTTTTATCCGAAACATTTTTTTGTCCGATGCACGATTTTAAAGTTATTGCAGGTGGCGGATTAAAATGGGACACCCAGTATATATATATACTGTAAATAAAATAGCAAAATTACGGATAAGTAGTAGTAAAATTTTACTATAAAAAACTGTAATTTTATTTTACCATAAATATTCTGTTTCTACTTCAAAATTCTGTAATTTTTACATAATTCATAATAATCACATAAAGTAAGAAAAACTGATCTAATAAGTATGTAAAATTGCTTACTTTCTGAAAATTGTATCACATACTTAATATAGAATTACATATAACTTCTCAAATTATGTAAAATTACAGCATATTAATATTTGTAATAATTCTTCAAAATAATGAGACTTATTGTTAGTACATATTTTGTGTAATAATATAAATAAAATATTTTAAGTGTAATTCATTCATTTTAAAATACATCTTTTATGTAAATTTAGATATGTATATAATTATACCAACAATAATGTTACAGAACTAAACAAAGGGGGTATGCTTATCCTGCTACCCCATTTTACCTATTTACGGAAAATTCCTGACATCAAAATTACTGAAATGCTTTAAATTTACTAAAAAAGACTTTACTAAAAAACTGTAATATTACATACATATTTTATGTACTTTTCTATCCCGTTGATAATATCATATTACATAATGTTTGGAATAGTTCTGATATTATATATTTCTAAACAATTATGTAAAATTATAGTAGTTGAATAATTATACCTAGAAATACTGAGCATAATAGTGTCTCATGATTTGTAGGTAAAATTACATAATTTTTTTTTTAGAGTATTATATATATATATATATATATATATATATATATATATATATACTTCATTTTGACAAACGCGTTATTTTAGACGAACAAATACAAGCAGAAACGATTAGGTTTTGTTCGCAAATGTAAATTGTAAAAAACAACACTATATATGCGGGTATTTTTTTTTTGTTAATTTTTTTAGTTGGAACGCGTAGAACGAATTAAATTTCTCGAATGCATATTGTACGATGAAATTGGAAAATCGTTTTTCATTTTAATTTTAGTTTGTTCATATTTCCTCTCCGATCTACGGGTAGGTTATTTATTTTGTCTAATGAAAAATTACAATTGGAATGTTTTAATGAAGTAAAAAGTGAAAATCAAATACTATATATATTCTATGTTATCACTTTTTCTATTTCATATATAAAAATTAGCGAATATTTTTAATTAATTTGTTTGATATATGAAATTTTAGATTTAAAATATTAATTTCGGACTTTGATTTAATTTTTAATTGAGTCAATTTTAAAAATTATCAAATATTTTAAATTAATTTATATTAACATAATAAAAAAAATTTCAGAACTCATTGTATGAAAATAAAACGGCTTTAGATTGTAGTTCTGTATTAATATTTATTAATAATTGATGTACTCAAAGCTCATCTTCATGAGGAAAAATGATACAAGTGATATTTACAGTAAATAAATCATGTTTGGTGCTGCTACTACTATATAATTATGTTCAGATTATGGTACTAGTAACATAATATCCTCATTTTACATAGACAATATAATAACGTAATATCAACAGCTTGATATGCTTTAAGAAAAACAATATAAAATTTTTCGATTTTGTTATTTGAAAAATATTTTGTTTCAAATATAATATAGAAACTGCAAAACTAAAACATTTTATTACAACTTTAAGATTAAGTTCAGTATAACATATTTTATTTAATAATCGATGTTTCGATATACTCTACGATTATAGAAACTTTGATTATTAAATGAAATATATTATACAGAACTTAATCCTAAAATTTTTTATTTTGTTAAAATATCTCATTATAAAATATAGAAATATATGAATTTTATACATTTGATGATTTCACTTTGGAAATATATAAATCGTGATTGCGTCTCGTCTACGTTTCTAATTTAAAAAAATGTCGTGTAATTGAAAAACTTATAATTAAAAATACTTCGTCAAAAGTTCAAGCGACAGACGACAACAGACACGGCATACGAGGGTAGTTCCAGAAGTACCCGATCTAAAAAAGAAAACAGAAAAAAGTTTGCGAAAACATATCTTTATTTCTCTATATAGTTTTCAATGTTCAATTGCTTCGATACTCTGAGAACCGTTGAGCTCCTGAAAATAGCCTTCTTTGTAGCCGATTCTCCCCTTTCAGTCAATTGTTTTGACTGTTTCTCCTTCTCAGGTGTAAAGAAGTAATGAAAACCCATGTTTCATCCATGGTTATGAAACGACGCAAGAACGCGGTTTTATGGCTGTGAAACTTTGCGTCAAACACTCGATTGAAACAACCTCACGTGACGCAGTTTTTGTTCCATTTATATTTTCTCATGTCCAAATTTTCAGTCAATATGCGCGATTTACAGCACTTTTTGAAATACTTACCATCTCTGCTAGTTTGCGCACTTTCAGACGATGCACATCCAATACTATTTTGTGGATTTTCTTTACCATTTCTGGCGTTTAAACTCTGCCACTTAATATTTTACTGATGTAAACAAAGGAGCAGACTTTCCCAAATGATAATCTAGCTCTGCTTTCATATTGGTTTGGACTGAGTCCTTTCAAATGAAAGTATTTATATCACATAATGATCACCAATTTTTGTCATGTTTAGAATTTCACTCTGCGATCGTTCACTATTGACGGCTACCAAACAAATACTAAACAACGTAGCGTCGTCAAACTTCAAACTTAATCTTTATAAAGCTTGGGTTTTCTACCATAGTCATTCTTTCCAAACAACAACCGACATATATACGTCAGGTCGAGTACTTCTGGGACTACCTTCGTAAGACACGACGCGACGTATTTTCAATTTTAATAATTGAATACAAAGTAGATTTTATTCTACAGAGTGCGCGGTATATTTTCTTTTTTTTTTCAAAAACAAAATCTTAAAATACTATATTGGGGCTAGTATTTTCAATTTTATTAGTGATGGGCATAATCGAATGATTTTTAAGAATCATATGATCGATATTCGAATAAATATCATAATCGAATGATCATGTGAATGATATCATTCGAATGATGATATAAATGAATATAGTACAACTAAAAAGTTATAAACCGCTAAATGGTATCACAATCGCAACGTTTTACATACAATATTTGAATACATTTTTAAATAACTAAATATTATTGAAAATATTTTAAATTTTTGTTATGTTAAATAAATTATTATTTTAATTATTTATTAAATAAATAACCTTATTAAAATTAGAGCATTTAACTAAATTTTATTATTACTTTTTAGTTATATATAGGAAATTAAAATTAAACATACATATGTTGACATCTTTTTTTTTCCCTGCTTCAGTCAAACTAACTTCCTTAGTATATTCAGTTAGTATTCATAGTTCCATGGTTATATAGTTATGTTATTTTTATGGAAATCTACCACTTTTTGTTTGTTTTTGGTTGAATATTTAACCAAAATAACATAATAACAATTTTGTAGAAAAGTGTAATCATTTCAATATATCTGATTGACATTTTTTAACATAAAAATTCGAAAATTTGGTTCAAATATATAGTAATAACATATATAAAAAAAAAACTCAAAACATTTGCATTATTAAATAATAAGTAATAGACGGTCAGTTAAATATTTTAATTATTTTCTATACCAACGTTTCGGTAGTCACTATTGCCTTCTTCATAGCTAACAGAATATATTTAGCTAATGTTACATGTATGGAACATAATTAGTGTTTAATATTATGTAACGCAATATATACATTACTTAGTCAGAAAATTCAAAAAATAAAATTGTCGTTGTTACATTAAATGCATATATATATATATATATATATATATATATATATATATATATATATATTGCGTTACATAATATTAAATACATAATTTTGCTCCACACATGTAACATTAGCTTAATATATTTTGCTAGCCATGAAGAAGGCAATATTGACTGCCGAAACGTTGGCATAGAAGGGAAAACAAATATTTAACTGATTAAATTTTGTCTATTACTTATTTATTAAATTTTAGCACTCAACTACATTCCAATTTTTTAGGTGATTGCCTGAGCTTTGTGTATTAGCACGATTCTGTACTTGACTAGTATTAGAATGCTAAATTCACCAATTTTCTTTCAACTTTGGTACAAAGAGAAAAGAAATACGTATACATTTATATGTATTCAGAACTATACTTGAGTAAATGCATTTTTCTATACATACATACAGATGTCGGTATACGTCATGATGCACACAGCAAAAACAATAAAAAATCGAAACAAAAGACTGTGCTGTACCTAACGTTAACGCAACGTAAGCGCAAGCGTGTACAATAAATAAACATGCCGTCGCCATGACGACCAGCATCCTGTGCGACACATCGAACCAAACAGCGCCAAGATACATGTAAATAGGCCTTGTCGTACACACGCACACACACCCACACACACACAACGTCACGTAGCGTAATGTAATATCATGTATGTATGTATGTACGTCCATCAGATCAACCATAACATAAATGACGAACACAACACAAAGTTTTAGTTTTGTAGGTTCTGGCGAAAGTTACATGTGTTACAAGTACTAACATCTAATTTGTTTTTGTTTCAAAAATATAGAACGAAAGTTTTATCTGCAACTCTAAATTTTGACCTAATCACTTTGACGTCATTTTTCTAAGTGGAAATTTGACTTTTTTGAAGTAAAAAAATACTGCTGAAAACTTCAATAAATACACTTTCCAACGGTATAATTGTTGCTTACTGTATTTGTTGTGAAAGTTTCCAAAAAATAGTTGAAAAACACCTAAAAAATCGATGCTATTAACGGAAATACCCCCTTAAGTACTACTTTAAGTATTCTGAAAATAGACAAAATTTAAGAATTTTTTCATGAAAAAATAAAGCATATATTCTGGGTTTCTTATATGTTAATATGGCTACAGATATTATTAATCTTAGTAGGAAGAGAATCCGAGATATGATGGATATATTGAGTGGACACTGCCATCTGGCTAAACACCAACATATACTGGGCTTAAAAGATAGCCCAATATGCAGAAAATGTGGAGAGACATTTGAAACACCTCTATACCTGATTTGCGACTGTGACACTCTAGCTCAAAAAAGATACAACAAGTTTGGACTAGACGAGATAGAGAGAGGCTCAGTGCATAAATTGCCGTGGACCAAGTTACTGGATTTCATAAGAGAGACAGGACTTCTTTCATGAGATAGATCAAAGGGACAGTGCAATAGGCCACTAGGCCGCAGTGCTTTGGGACTCAATGATACCAACCTTATGCATAGATAGATAGATGGCACATTTGAACTACTTTTTGAATTTTTATGTAAAAAATGTTTTCAAATTGTGACGTCAAGCGTGGATTTGTCGGCCTATGGCAAGAAAAAACCAAGCCACTTGTCCCGTTCTCTGAAAAGTTTTGAAAATAATACAAAAGTTTCCTTACAATATCCTAAAACTAAAATAAAAAATCTGCCATGATGTTTTATAAGATGTTTTATAATTTTGAAAAATTACGAAAATGTGTTCAAAAGTGTTCATTTGTTTCATTGTCAAAAAATCTACTTTTAAAGCGTATAAAAAAATCGAAAAAGAAGATATTCCGTATCATTTAATTCTCCATAATTACGTAATAAAGCCAGATAAATCGAATGGATAATTTACGAAATCTCGAAAGGACAATATTAAACAACACAGTTTCGAAAAAACCACGTTTAAAATTTAAAGTTATTTTTTTTCTGCCCGATCTGTAAGTTTTATCTACTCTGACACAAATCTATACTTGTCGCTGTAACTCCGCCAAAATTTCAAATTTCGGAAAACTGTTTAAACATATTATTCTACACACTATACGGTTTCAGAAAATGCAAAAAAAACATTTTTTGAAAGTGTCAAGATGGTGTCCCTCTTTAATAAAAGAGAGAAGTTTTGCTTAGAAACACAAATGTAAACAAACACTATTTCCATCCTTTTTTAATGTATGTATAACAAAACAATTCATGTAATAGGTATAAACATTATGTATCTATTACAGGCAGATGTAGGCCAATGATAGCGTGTTGGACACGGATCCCAAAGGTCCCTGGTTCACGCCGCGCTCACTCCAGAAATTAAATTAAATATTAGTTATAATATTTTTGTTTTTTGTTTAAATCGCCATTATTTTTTATTTTGATGAACTAATTAAATCATTAGTTAATTTTTGAATGAAGAAGTATTGACCTTAAGTTTATCATGACGAGTCAAAAATTTAGAAAAATTATCTTGTCGTCGTGATTTTCTGGCGAAAAAGGTCCCGGATTCAAACCTCGACAAGGTCAATCAATGCATTTTTCTTTATTTAAAAATTAACTAATGATTTAATTAGTTCATCAAAATAAATTAAAGGGCGACATAAGCAAAAACAAAATACTATAATCTAATATATAATACGCCATATGTAATTAAGAATGTAGAAAATAAATTAAATATTATATATTAAAACTTTATACCACTGAATTGATATCGGCTTATGTTCAACGTCTCGAGCATATAGCCCCTATGCTCCACCCAGGAATTACGGGAACTGATGATGAAGATCTATATTTATAGTTGATCTGTTGTACCTTCGCACGTTAAATGCAATATACATGCATGAAGTTATGGTATGTTATGTTATTCGATGTTAGAGTGACTTGGACATGTAACATGATCCTATGAAATTTGCTAACATTCGTTATTATGAATATATGATCGTTATAGTTAGGGGCTAGTGGTGTTGTACGTTGCTTGTACGTTATACGCGTTTATTGTTGCTTTAACGGTATTGACTATGTTTGGAGGTTATACAATTATACTTATAATTTATACATAGTATATGCAGGTTTGTATGCAGGTATGTGAGAAATCAATTAGAAGTTAATGAGATTGATTTGTTACGTTACACAACGTAAAATTGTTTTAATAATTCGTTATACTTGACAAAAAAAGTTTTAATAAATATGGGAATCAGACTATCCATAGTAAGCAGTGCTAGATTTAGAAATTGTAGTGGGTGGAATGGGGGGGAGGGGGTGTAATCAAGCCCAATTTTTTTTTACAAAAGCACAAATTTTTATAAAAGTAAATAATAACTTTTTTCTATAAAGTAGAAATAGTTATTATTTTACTAGTACAATAATGACATAATTATACAGCAGTTAGTAACTATATATACCACTGATGGTAGTATCAAACATAACTACAACGTCAAGTGTATTTAATCTGACATTTTGGGTGGCCATATTGACAAACTATTATGTCAAATTCAGTTAAGTTAAATGTTGAGAATTTTTTCTTAAAAATGTTCACGAGTTACGCAATCATAAATCGGCATGTTAAGCTCTGCATTCATGACTGGCCAGTTAACCATTGACACGTGTTTCGCTCTTTAGGAGCTCGTCAGTACGGTGCCAATAATCAATGTCCAAAGCCAACTCATGCAGATGTTATTGTCTGGGTGGTTTTTATGCTAAGTAAATTAAAACGATGTAATAAGGCGCTAAGCATTTATAATAACATTAAACAAATAAAACTTCATAAGTGTTTTTGTGAAATTAGTATAATAATACTCAAATGTTGAGACTGAAATGTTGAAATGTTTACATATGAAATCTCAACATTTGAGTACTGTTATATTAATTTCACAGATACATTTATGAACATTTATTTGTTCTATGTCAGTTAAGTTAATTTCATTTTATTAAACCCAAATCCAAACTTGAAAAAAATTTAAGTTCTTGAATCTAAATAATTTCTGTTATTAAGCCTGAATTTGAAACTGAACCGAAATCAACATAATTATAATCATTAACATTTTTTTCAGATTATCATTATTATGACTTATACGCTAAAATTAGCGCGAAAACCTAAGGCACAAAATTCCTTATAAAAGTCGAAAGTGGCTATTTATACATACGGTATGTATACGTAATTGGCTATTTATACATACATTATTTTTACGTAATTGGCTATTTAGGGTAGGTTAGGTTAGTAGGTTGGTTTAGTTTTTTTTTTTTAGTATGTATAAATAGCCAATTGCGTATACATACCGTATGTATAAATAGCCTCATCCATAAAAGTCACTAGATAGAAAATTGAAATTTGCTCACGCAAGTACTCACGCAAGTTACAGAATCATCTCTCTGATTGAATTAAAAAAGTTCGTGCCACATACTTATGGACATATAGCGTAAATATTTTTGTTTAAAATTTATAACTGTATAACAAAATGTCAAAAAGCAACGTACAACAACAACAATGTATTACGTAAATGTATTATTTTGTTAACATAGAACAAATTCAGATCGTTACATACTTTCTTAGATTCTAATTAAAACATACACAAACAAAATTCTTGTAGCGCTTCAGATGTTACACGCTCGAATTCTTACACATTCATCCATGCCTTTCATATATGCATATATTAGTTGCATCATAGAACTGATGATAACATTATCAACATTAAATAGCAAGCGTGTTAAAATACTTAAAGTTGTTGATGTTTATGGAAACAGCCTGGAGTAAAACAGCTCAAACTAACAGAGTTGTTGAGAAATAAAGAAAAATAAAATCTCTCTTGCTTTGGTCTAAAGTTGGATCTGTATGATGGAATGTGTCATAATTCTAGCATGTTACGTTAATTGTTTTTTTCAGACA
This sequence comes from Clivina fossor, assembly GCA_963966155.1. Classification (NCBI taxonomy): domain Eukaryota; kingdom Metazoa; phylum Arthropoda; class Insecta; order Coleoptera; family Carabidae; genus Clivina; species Clivina fossor. The sequence continues at coordinate 17,265,281 of OZ014553.1, read as the reverse complement.
GACATATGTTGTGATGACAGCAAAATGAGAACATTGCTCCTTTTTATAATTGCTATTCATTTATAACTATTCAAATATTCTACGTGGAATGGCGTATTTCTTATATATGATAAATAAAATATTATAGAAGTTTTATTTCATTCAGTAACAAATTTTTAACATAGTAAAATATCTTTCAGAACAACAGCTACTCTTTACACTCTTTATATTATCTAGTACATGCGCCCCACGTTTTCCGTTTTATCTCTTACAAGTATTAAAAATTCACAATCACAAATTTTGGGGCTAGGAAAAATTATTACATACTTTTTAGTCCGTTTTAAATACGTGGTATATAATTTTTTTTTTATTTTAAATAATTATTTTCCGCTATTTAGTTTTATGTGTGTGTGTGTTCTGTATTTTTGTAGTTGTTTCCTCTAAAAATTTGCTAAATACAAGGATGTACGAAATTCGTGAATATGGCATAAATGGATATGGATTAACTAATCAATTAATTAATTAATATTGCATTGTCATTCAGTTCTGAGCTATGTTTAAAATTTCAAGTCACTACAACAATGCTGCAACATGCCTTAGAATATCTTCATAATGTCAAATTCAAAGATACTATAATAATTGCAAGACCCATCAATATTAACAGCAGATCGATAAGAGAAGCAATAGAAATTTATGAAAAAAAAAAACATAACATTAATCAATTTACTGATAGTAAATAAAATTTAGCTTCCTTTAATTAAAAATTTATAAATTTTATAATCTATTTTGTTACCTAGTAACTTGTTTCTATGTTCTGTTTATTTACAGTTTATGTCATTTGTATCATTTTTTATTGATTGAGACGTATGTTGAGTACGTCTCAATTATTAATAAATATTAATACAGAATTACAAACTAAAACCGTTTTTTTTAACAAAATTAAACTCATATCAGTATAAAATTTACAATATTTTTGAACACAAATTTATCAAGAAATATCAATAACAAACAATATAAACGTAAAATTAAACGTAACGTGACAGAGTACAAGGTCTTTGAACCATACGTTCAAAATGAAAATGTTCTTACACATTTAACTTTACGTTACATTAATTCAACATTCAGCTCAACGTAACGCAACTATAGAACGCAATACGCGTTTCCACGCAGCACAATATTAATTCTGCACATGCGCAACACCCCTACCCATCCCAGCGTTTGTTTGTTTGTTTTTTTTTTCTCTCTATTCGGTTCGCGCAGTGCCAAAGATAATAATTCTTTTCAGATGAATGCGGAAATGTGTGGCTGCTCGTGGCCGAAATGTATAATTCTGCTTTGCGTTCTCTATGCGTTATGGCGATGCGTTGTGTCATTTTATTTATAGGTTGCAGTGTGGTGCCACAGAATGGATTTCTGGTGTTTTTTTTTTATTATTTTATTTTCGGGTTGTGGTTGAGGTAATTTTAATTTATTTATGCACCGGGATTACGAATGGAAGATAAACGATATTTGTTTTTATTAGCCGATTCGGTATTACGCATTTTTTTGGAGAAATATTTATGGTTCAAAATAAGTAAAATAATATCCATTGTACAGTCAGTGCCACACTATAAAAATCTAATATAAAAACTATGTAATTTTACATAAGTATTAACATAAAAATAGCAGCATTTTGTCATTTTTTTTATTATAATAATTGATTTTTTTAAAGATTGCATTTTTTATGAAAAAATACATTCATAGTATTATGTAAGTTTACATTAATTTTTAGAGTGCAGTTGCATAAAACATTAACTTTAATGTAATTCAATAGTAAAAACTGTTTTAGCAGTGCTTAACGGATTGGTCAGTTGATACAGGACCGTATTTATGCACAGGCTATCTAGGCTGCAGCCTATGGGCCCGCACCACAAAGGGGCCCGCACCACACGTTTCAAATTTAAAGTAAATAATTGTTTAATCGATAGCCTTTTAAGTATTTTACTTAAATTTTCATAAAACAGAATATTCGAATAACCCGACTTGCAACCAGTGACAATATACTTACACACATAGTACTAAGTGTAGGCGCAAACCAATTAGCCACTAAGATTATTTGATATTTTCATTTCTAAGTTTAATATTTATTTTTTTAAATACTCTATTTCAATTAAATAAATATAAATAAAATTTACTTGTTTGTTACATTCTTTTTTTATCTTGAATTTTCCTAACATGTTCATTTAAAATTATAAAATCAGAACCCCCCTTCCTAAGGGCCCGCACTAAAAGTTCAGCCTAGGGGCCTACAGATCCTAAATACGGCCCTGAGTTGATAAACCTTATTCTAAATTTTTTTCGTCACTACACAAAATTAAATTTATGAAATTTTATTTAAAATTAAATGGCACTAGATATATTTGCATATTCAGTATTCAAAAATTTCTATGTGAAAATTGTCAAAATACGTTAAAATCAAAAAGATATCTTGTAATTACACAACTAAGTTTCCACTGTAGAATTTAGAATTTCAAATACGCATTGCAATAAAGTCTGAATTTATTTGATGAAAAAATGACTAAACATTCTAAACACAAATTCAGAGTTAAAAAAGAATAAGATTAAAAGCATATGAGTAAACCCATATATAGACCGTTCTGACATCACATAAATACTAAAAAGTAGAAATAAAAATTTTATAATTTTTCTCAAAAGTTGACACTGTGGAAAATAAAAGTATTAATTTTTTTGGGAAATAAAAAATTTTTTGTAAATCTTTTATTAATCTTGAATAAACAATAAAACCAAAATAAAAATTTTAAAATTTTAGTACTTTTTTCTTGAAAAAAATTATAGGAGTATAATTTATATGAGCTCTAATAGAATCTTTCGCAAAAATTTTATTACTCTAGAATAAATAGTAAAACCAGAATTTAGTTTTAAAAACTTTGGAATTTTTTCTCGGAAAGTTGGCAACACTGTATATTAGTAAATTTGTATAATTTATGTGGACAATAAAAGAATCTTTTGTGAAAATTTTGTTAAAATCGCATAAATATTGTAACCATAATAAATTTTTAAAAACTTCAGTAATTTTTTTCTCGAAAAATTCCGTAATAAATTACTGGTATTACGTAAAATCTACATAAGTATTTCTTAAAATATCATTGAAAATATTTTAAAAATATCTATCGGGCCACTTCTATACGTAAAACACAACCGAATTTTGTTCAATCGTCGAAAAGTCGGCTTATTTACAATTCGGACGCACCAAATTCACTTCTGCTCACATTGCAAATCCTAGCAAACACATTCGAGAGTCCTAGAAATGATGCTGAGACAGCGTATTGTATAATACGAGAAGAGAGAAAACCGCGCGGCCAAGTCGAGCCGAGTATTCGTTAGCTTAGCCGTAGCGAACGAGATAAGAGAATTCGGGTCATATGCTGAATCGGTAATGAAGGATTCTGGGGGTCTGTTGTCCTAATTACTAATCACGATTAGAATCGATGAGGCCTTTTTTTTGAACGAAAGATATTTTTTCTTATTGGAAAGAGAGAGAGAGAGAGAGAGAGATTGCTTCGTCTCGATATTTTGCTTATGAATTAATTATTTCTATTATTGAATAGTGATTGGTTTCGTATAGATGTTGGCGTGAAACAAGACTGTGTAATGTCTTCTTGGCTATTTAATTTATATATGGATGTTCTTCTTCGAAAAGTTTTTGTGTGATAATGATGGTATACAAATAGGTGATTGAGTTGTATCTGCTTTTAACGTATGCTGATGACGTGGTTGTTTTGGCTGAATCTGAAGAGCAACTGAGAAGGATGATTGATAGAATTAATGTTGTTGGTAAAGATATGAATCTTGTGTTGAATGTTGATAAGTGCAAAGTTTTAGTTTTTGAGAAGGGTGACTGGACGACTGAATGTAATGTATATATTGATGGTACACGTTTAGAGCAAGTAGATGAATTTGTGTATTTGGGTAGTTTGTTGTTTAGAGATGGCCGTTTCGATCGTGAAATTGAAAGAAGAGTAAATGCTGGTTGTAAGGTTTTGGATGCTTTGGGAACTTTTGCTAGAAATGTAAATGTTTCCAAAGAAGCCCGTTTAAATATATACAATGCAGTTTTGGTGCCTACGTTGATGTATGGTAGTGAATGTTGGGTTTGGTTGCAAAAACATAAACGGAAAATGACTGCTGTGGAAATGAGATTTTTACGTGGGGTATGTGGTGTAACTAGGAGAGATCGGGTACGAAATAGATTAGTGTATGACAAATGTAAAATTTAAAAAAATGTTGAAGCAAAAGTTGGTGTTAGTCAGTTAAGATGGTTCGGCCATGTTGAGCGAATGTCTAATGAACGTTTGGTTAAAAAGATATATTTGAATAATTTTGATGGTATTCGTTTGCGTGGACGTCCGATGACTAGCTGGAGTGGTATGATTGAGAGTGTTTTGCGTGAGCAAAAGTTTCCAAGTAGAAAGAATAGTAGAGCATGTATGAGAGGAATTATGAATGTGGATAAAGAGAAAGTTGCTTGTTTGGATAGGAATGTTTGGAGGCGACTGATTTCGGAATGATGAAAAGAGTTTGTGCCACACCTTTTTGGGTACATGGCGTGATTGTGTATGTATGTATGTATAATATACGTTTGGTATATCGAAACGTCGAATTTTAATATTAAATAAAACAAAACTTCAAGCTAAAGATTTTTTTTTATTTTAACAATAGTATACTTGTAAGTAGGTATTTTTGATTTTTCCGCACTAGAAAATTTTGTTAATTAAAACCAATTGTGATGCATCTATAGATTTAATGTCCAGTCACCTTATTCGTTAATTTTATTATTTGTTTTCTGTTCGAAATTAGAAGATGAAATAGTATGCAATTTAACTTTTAATTAAGGTAAAATTCCAGCACGTTTTTACGTTGAACTCGACCTATATACACACCTACGAGACGTACATATTATCATCAATGCAATTCGAATACGGGTGTAAACAGTGTTTTATGGATAAAAATAAACCTAGTTTATTCGCATAAATTTAAACTAGCGCGCGTATCTTTCTCCCATTAATGTAATTGAAAAACTCGTTTATCTTAATAGTGTACAACGACTAAATATATTGACATTGTCTTAAAACGTTCAAATAAAAATTTCCTTCGAATCGAACTTAGTTCAAATTTAATGAAACTTTATTGGATTTAGAGAATTTCAATAAAGCGAACGTCGCGTCTTAAGCGAATGTTATTAATATTCAGTAGTTAGTTTTTTTTTTGTTCAAATATTTGCAAGACGGTACTTTATTTTTGTATAACAATTTTGTTCGCTTAATTTATCAGGAAAAATACAAAATACAGACAATGTTAGCGTCTCGAATTCAAACATCAAAAGTCCCTGGTTCATGCTGCGCTCATTTCAAAATTTGCATTTCAAAAAATATTATTTTTAACATACATACACCATCACGTCATGTACCGAAAAGGATATGACACAAACTCTTTTCACTATCCCGAAATTAGTTTTCTCCAACCATTCCTATCCCGATAAGCAAATCTAGCTTCATTCATATTCATGATACCTCTCATACATGCTCTTCTATTCTCACTGCTTGAAAACTTTTGCTCACATATTCTTTTAATCAAACATTCATTAGACATTCGCTCAAGATGACCGAACCACCTTAACTGATTAACACCAACATTAAATAACAAATTCTAAGTTTGTGTGCAATGTTTGATAACTTTTCTAAAATGGTATATGTAACAATTTTATAAAACAAATCTTATATTTAACGAAAAGTTTAATATTGAATTTATATTGAAATTTAACAAGTAAGAATTAATTTTAAATTTATATTTACTTATTATATGTTTTAATAAAATTATTTATATTTAGTATTTATAAAAATGTATTTAAATACTTTTCAATTAGTATTTAGTATTGTGTACAATATTTAAATACTTTTTAAAAAAATATTTTAGCCAGATCTGGTATTAAACAAATAAAATTATATCTAAATAAATTTCAAGAAAATATTAAAATCTTTTTTTAAATAGAAAATTTGTAGATTAAAATTTGCTAATCAAATTCTACTTTATTCATAACAATTTCATAAAGTCTGCGTAAGTTTCTAAATTGAAAAGATTCGAACGCAATAATTTAATTAAAAAGTACCATCAATTTCTTAATTGGCTTGTCATTTAAACAAGTTTATCGTAAATCAAAATTTCGTCTTATTAAAATGTGATTCAAAATTCTCTAATAATATCGTTTACAAGCGACCAATTTCAATTTTGGAGAATAAACTCGAGGTAACTACAAAATTCAATTTTATGTCCAAGGAAAAACAAAATTTTCTTCTTCTTGTTGGACCTGTTTAGAAGTATTGAGTGTCCCATAAATTCAGTGCAACGTTAAATAACTCTTTTTATAAGATTAATACAGATAATACCTGATATAAAAGCATATGATATACTAGGTGTCCCATAATTGCAACAGCTAATATCTAATACCAACACTATGATATTACAAAAACAACTTTTGATATTTATTTTAATTTTAAAGTAACTGATATTACATAAATGTTATAACAGTTGTAGATATTTAATATACGCGATTTTAACTAATAGAAACTAATATTATTATTAGGCATTTCAGTCGATAGAATTTCGCAAATATTATGTTAGCGCATATTAAACTGTAGGTGTACCTAGTGTACCTTCCTAACCGCTGGATAAATAGATTTTACTGCACAAATACTGTATGAGAAGTATTTTCATCATTTTAATATCATTTTGACATTTTTCAGAAAACAAAATTCAATATTTTAACGTAAAAAATATTATTCATTTTTTTTTAAAGCTACCTACTATTTATTTATTTTAATGCAATATTATTATGCCATTATAGTATATGTTCAGTATAATTAGGCTTGATCTTAATTTTGCATAAACAATTGCCGAATGAGTGAGATATGCTACGTCTCTAGTTATGAAGTATTTAATTGAAATTGATATTAAAACTGAATATAATGTAATTGTATAAAATATAATTATGATAAAGGTATGTCTCTCAAAAATGTGCATCGCCCAGGGTGGTCAGAAACTGCATATTCGACCAAAGAAACACGGTTAAGTATATTAAATTTGACATCTCCGATGGCTATATTAAAAACTATTTAGTCAAGTTAAGTTAATTGACAATTGTAACTGTTTATTTTTGCTTAAATTATAATTTGATTATTGAAAATGTGTGAAGAAATGCAACAAATGCAATGTATACCGCCCAGCTATATCAAAAAATTGTATAGTCGACCAAAGAAAAAATAATTCTCACAAATATAAATAATGATACGTATGCAATTATGCATACTATTAGTAACTGGTTAATTTCACTTGGCATATATTTTTATTTATTTTTAGTTTAGTTTCTTGTTTAGAACACTTGAAGAAAAAAATCATATACATATGTCACTAGAAATAGAAAGCTCTTTTTGTATAGGTGTCTGGACTCAACACAATAATTATCGCTTTCTATTCGTCGTAATATTTACCTGAAATGTTGTTATTACCCAACCATCTAGATTCTATAAATAAATCAATTATTCTACTACGTATTGTACGTATTAGTGGTCTAACATTGAATAGAAGGGCATCATAGGATAGAAGAGTCAAGAGTCGAAAACCGTAACTGGTACGTAAGTAAATTTCCTTAAGTTTAACAAAACGCCCAACAGGACCAAGCAGCCTGCTTGTGCCTTATTGTGAAAGTCTTCCAAACTCACTTACGTTACTTGGTTACGGTTTGGATTGGGCCGTGGGTCGTGGGTTGTGTGGGGTCTTGTGCACGTACACTGTTACGTAAATTATAATCCCATCTTAGTCTCATTTATATGTAAATCGACAGTGAACGCGCGCTACGCTACTCTGGCCTACTAGTCTGCGTAAAGAGGTAAATTCAATATTCTATACACACTGTAAAAAATTTAATAATACATATTTATGTAATTTTATATAATTATTAACAGTAAAATAGTAGAATTTTATAATTTTTATTGCGATAATTGACGTTATATTACAGTTTTTCTGTAAAAATACTAAAAATACATTTATAGAATATGTAAATTTATGACACATAAATGTTTTACAGTGCACTTACACAACATACAGTAAAGGAGAATCGGTGAACTCTTAGAAATTTTGTTATTAACCAAGTGACGTCACTCATTAGTAAATGTTTATATAAGCTTTCAAATCGGAATGAAATTGTTTTGACAACATCTATCTCTCGTACCTAACCTAGTCTCAAACGTAATAGAAGTAACGTCCAATGTATATTATTTTGCAAGGCGCAGAATGTGCTCTTTATTATGTTGAGCACACTGATCTCAATATATACTACTGGATAGGATGTAACGTATCAAAATGTGAAGCCGATTTTAGCGCCGAGAACTAAATTATAGATTATATATATATACCAGGGCTTCGAACCGTTATATGTTTCGTTCCGGTTCAATTAAAAAAATATATATCGGTCCGGTTCCGGCTTTCGTTCCGGCAAAAATATCAGTTGTTTTCGGTTTTCGATTCAGTTCCAAGTGATTAATTTTTAATTTTTTTCAATGTTTTTTTTGTATTAAAAACTTATTTTCTACCATAATTTAGAACTTTTGGTCCTACTTTTATAATAAACATACTACATATATTGAAATAATATTATGATATGAATAATAATAATTACCAATTAATTAAAAATATAATAATTACAAGTATATAATATATGATAATAATATAATTTATTATTCGAAACTTATATAATTTGTATGTATGTTTTAATTATATAAAAATAAGATAACATATGTTAACGTAACAAATTCTTTCAGACAGAGTTTTTATTTATTTATAATTAAAAAAAAATGTACCTCTAATTATTAAAATATCTTCCAATGCATTTTTATTTAAACTATTTAGAGATTATTAAAAGCAAAAAAAAGCACATGCCTCAAAGTGATTCCTAGTTTCATTTTTAATTTCAATAACCACAAAAAACAAACCAAAGACAAACGTAAGACGAGTTGCGACTACGCTGCGAGACTCCGAAAATAATTAAAAAAAAAACCGAAAACTGTCGTGAAAAGTAAGATTGTGTTATATAACGCGCGTGTATCAACATGTATCGAACCGAAATAAACCGAAATTTTTTTCGGTTCAGTTTCGGTTTTCATTTCAGCAAAAATAACGGTTTTTTTCGGATTTCGGTTCAATTCCGGTTCGAAGTCCTGATATATACTACCTACTAGATTAGATTCAGACCTCAGCTTCATGACCACCCAGACGTAGAATCGGCTTCACTTTTTGATACCCTATAGTCTATCCGGTAATATATTTATATATACAGGGTGTTTCATTGGTAAACGGAAATACTTAAACGGTGAATAGAGGTCACCGAGGCGGTTTTAGAAATACCCCATTTATTGGACTTGACGGTCTTTGTAATCGAGATACAGGGTGTTTTATCGATTTTGCTTATTTCTTCCTGAGGTCATAACTCTCGAACCACCCCGTATATTTTTTTGATATTTGGTACACATGTTTCTCATTCAGAGCCCAAATGAGCCACTTACTATTTACAAGAAAAATCCAGGTCCGGATTAACAAAAAAATAGATAGCAATTGTGACCTTGAAACAACATCCTGTATATTGAAATTTTCAAAATCCGTTTGCATATTTGGAAAGAGCACAAAAAACTAAATTAAAATGTGCACTTTAAATTTTTCCGCAGAAAATTTAACTATTCACATTTTGAACTTAAAGTAAAATTTTTAAGAACTTAGAGCCAAAAAAATAGTTATTATTAACTTTTAATAATAAATTATAAAACTTTTGAATCCACACTCATTTTAAAATTATTGAATAACTATTAAATACATTGGTTTCTATTTTTATAGTTAAAAAAAAAAATAATAAAAAAATAAAAAATAGTAAAAAAAAAATAAAAAAAAAAATAAAAAAAAAAATAAAAAAAAAAAATAAAAAAAAAAAAATAAAAAAAAAAAATAAATAAAAATAAAAACCAATGTATTTAATAGTTATTCAATAATTTTAAAATGAGTATGGATTCAAAAGTTTTATAATTTATTTTTAAAATGTTAATAATAACTATTTTTTTGGCTCTAAGTTCTTAAAAAATTTAAAGTGCACATTTTAATTTAGTTTTTTGTGCTCTTTCCAAATATGCAAACGGATTTTGAAAATTTCAATATACAGGATGTTGTTTCAAGGTCACAATTGCTATCTATTTTTTTGTTAATCCGGACCTGGATTTTTCTTGTGAATAGTAAGTGGCTCATTTGGGCTCTGAATGAGAAGCATGTGTACCAAATATCAAAAAAATATACGGGGTGGTTCGAGAGTTATGACCTCAGAAAGAAATAAGCAAAATCGATAAAACACCCTGTATCTCGATTACAAAGACCGTCAGGTCCAATAAATGGGGTATTTCTAGAACCGCCTCGGTGACCTCTATTCACCGTTTAAGTATTTCCGTTTACCAACGAAACACCCTGTATATATATATATATTGAGCCCAGGTATTTGCAGCCGAGATTGAGCATTTTGACCGGAATACAAAGAGAGTATTTTTCTCCAACTGACATTATGCTATTTTTTCTATAAAAATTCCAAGCTAAAATAAACTAAAATTAATTTAAAATACATATAAACTAACCTTAATCTTACTAAAACAGTATATTTGTTACGTAAATTATGTGAATTGATGTTTCTTTGGTCAAATATGAAATTTCTGACATATCTGGCGGTATACATTGCATTTCTTGCACTTCTTTCACATTTTCTAAAAATTCCAGCGATTGTCACTATATAATTTTCGATATGGCCACCAGATCTATCAAATTAAATACACTTGATCGTGTAGTCATGTTTCGTGCTATCACTACTGTTAATAATGTTTACATTATTGTACTAGTAACGTAATGACTTCATATAAAAACAATATACTTGTTAAAACTATAAAAGTGTGTCAAGTGTTTGAAATGGTCAAATTCTGGTGCTTATGCGTGAAATTAAAACTAAAACTGCAGTCGAAATAAGACTTTATAAAACCGCCCAATTTTTACCACTTTGACTGCAAGGAAAAAATGGTATAGTGTTTGGTACGGTGTTTTGCCGAACTTAGTTTATAAGTGGGTGTATGGATGTGCGTCGTGAGCTCGCTCGCTCGCTCGCTCGCTCTGTCATAAGTCAAAATTTTGTGTCCGCAACTCCTCCTAAACGGTTCAACTGATTTTAATGAAATTTTCAGGATAAATTTACGAGAAAAAAATTACTAAAATTTTTAAAAATGTATTACGGCCATGTTGTTTAACCGATTTTGTTCAAATTTCCACAAAAGATTCTTCTGGTATCCATATAAATTAGATAATTTCAACAAAGTACAGTGTTGCCAACTTTCTGAGAAAAAAATTAATAAAATTTTTAAAAATTTATTATGACCACGTTATTTAACAGATTTTAATCAAATTTTCACTAAAGATTCTCCTGGTGCCCGCATAAATTTTGCAACTTATCGAGAAAAAAAATTCTAAAATTTAAAAAAATTTATTGTGGCTACATTATTTATCCGGTTTTGATCAAATTTTCAGAAAAGTTTCTCCTAGTGCCCACATAAATTATAATTTTATTAAAATACGGTGTTGCCAATTTTCCGAAATAAAATTAATAATTTTCTAAAAATTTGTCATGCCCGCATTATTTATCCGATTTTAATCAAATTTTACAGAAGATACCCTTAGCGCTTATAATATTATATATTAGCAAAATACAATGTTGCCAACTTTCGGTGAAAAATTTTTTTATTCCTATTTCTTATCATTTATTTGATAATGTCAAAGTGGTCTATATATGGGTTTACCCATATACTTTTAATCTTGTTTTTTAACATAGCGGTTCACTAGTGAATTTAGCTTTATCATGATCAGTCGCAAAAGCGTAACAGAAGCATACCGTTTTGGAAAAGCTTCTCAAACCGGTTTCTACACCGCGTTCAAGACGGTTACGCATATACCCCTTCACTTCATCCTCTACTTCTTGCCACCGTACAACTCGCATTAGCAATACCCACCACCAATACCGCCCAAATTCAACCGCAAAAACTTTAACATACTTGCTGCCGATGAGCTAAAACGCGCAAGCGAATGGTTGAATTCATTATATAATTAATCAATTATTTTATTAATTAATTGTGAGGCATCGCGGCATGGAACGATTTTGAGCTATGTAAAATCAATCACTGTATGTATTATATTCAATATGTTATATGTAATACTAATATTGCTCCAGTTTATTGGGTTTATAACTTAAGAACTTACAAAGTACAGAGTTATTTATTTTATTTACTATTTACTCCCAAATTTTACACAAATATGACTATATTAAAATTGAATAACATAGTAACAAATCTTTCGAGGTTCATTATATTAAAACAAAACGACTTTAGGTTTAAGTTCTGTATTAATATTTATTAATAATCGACGACGTACTCGACGAACTCAACGTCTTCATCTTTAAAACTGATACAAATGACATTTATAGTAAATAAACAAAACACAAAAACAACTTACTAGCTTACGATTAGTAAAAAATTTTTCAGAACTCATTATATTAAAATAAAACTGCTTTAGGTTAAAGTTCTGTATTAATATTTATTTATAATCAACGTTTCGACGAACTTAACGCCCGTGTTTATCAGAAAAAATTATACAATGACATAATTTCTATTACTTCTTTTACCTATCATTCTGCTGTTAACATTGATTGGTCTTGCAATTATTATAGTATCTTCGAATTTTACATCATGAAAATACTTTAACGCATATTGAGCAATAGCAGATTTATCTGGATGATTTAAATGTATTGATCTCTTATGTTTTGACAATCTAGTAGAAATAGTTCTACCTGTTTGCCCAACATAAACCATTCACACAGTGATTTATATATAGAACGTGAAGGTATATGTTACGATATATGCGTTCAGTTCGTTGAAACGTCAATTATTAATAAATATTAATACAGAACTACTACCTAAAAACCTTTATATTTTAAAATTCAATTTAAATATGTAAAAATATTTTACATTATTGTATTTTTCTTAATGAATGCAATATATTTATTTTGCCTCTATTGACTACAGTGTTTTTCAAAGTCAAATAATACACAAAAAAAGTGGTAAATTGAAATTTCCTTAAATACCACAATTTAGTATTTTGTATTTGTATTTAGTATTGTTAATTTAGAAAACAAAAATTACACTGAAAAATATTATTTATATTAATATGTATTATCACTTCTAAAATAATAAGTTCTGAAAAATTATTTACTGTGTTAAACAAATTTTTTCTTTATTATTTATTATATATAAATGGTTATTTTCTGTAATTTGATTACGGAATCTTAGATATGTATTAAATATAAGTATATTTTTTTAATTTTTAGTATCTAGTTTTTATTAATATACATATCTAATTTCCGTAATCAAATCACAGCAAATAACCATTTATATATAATAAATAATAAAGAAACAACCTATTTAACATTGTAAATAATTTTTCAGAACTCATATTGGAATTGATAATACATATTGATATAAATAATATTTTTCGGTGTAATTTTTGATTTCTAAATTAACAGTACTAAATACAAATACAAAATATTAAATTGCAGTTATATGTTATATGACACATATTGTGGTGGTATTCTGTAAAAACACGTTTATTAACATAATACGTATGTCCTAGATTGCAACATGTGAATGTGTTACTAGTCGACGTAGTGTCCCCGGTCGGCATAGTGTCCACAGTCGGCGTAGTGTCCACGGTCGGCGTAGTGTCTCCGGTCGGCGTTGTGTCCAGTCGGCGTTGTGTCCAGCCACCCTGGGCTATGCCGGCCGGCTATATACTACTAATTGTTATTAATACCCTTAGTTAATTAACAATAATTATTATTCATATTTTACCAGTGGCGTAGCCAGGATTTTGTTTTGAGGAGTCCAAGGATTTTATCTTGGAGAAGCAAAAAAGAACAGCAAAACGGTCCTCACCTTCAAACAATACTAGCTAGATTTCCACGTTATCTTACATGAATCGAATAATTAATAGTTTAAAATATTGAATGTTGGCTCAATATTTTGGGGTAAAAATAAAAATTGTGCTAATTCTGTTAGCCTTGAGAGGGGGAGAGGTCCGTCTCCCCCCCTGGCTGCGCCACTGTATTTTATTATTGTATCAATATATGTATGTAATATGCTTATGTTATAAAAGTAGGAATAAAATGTTTTAAATTGTGGTAGAAACTTAGTTTTTTTTTTAATTCAAATAAAAACATTTAACGTTAGTTCACACGGTTCTAATTGCTATGTTCAGACAAGTAGCTCAAATACAAAACATGTTAAACTTAATATTGAATTTATTCGTTTAATACAACTTATTTATTGTAACTGACTGTTCTAAAAATTACATAATAAATGTTGAATTAATAATTAAATAATACATTTAATATTATTAATTGATTTATATAAAATATAAAATAGTATATTTTTTAACTGACTATTTTTTGCAAAAACGATTATTATTGTACCGAAAAATACCTGAGATATAATATCCTATGTAGAATAATGCATATTTTTTTTGAATTTTTTCTTATATATAATTTGGCCAAAAAAAGTAAAAAATGTGTTTTTTTTTTCGGAAAAAAATTTTTTTTCTCTATTTTCCAAAATACAAAAAAATTCTAAAAAATATATTATTATTCTACATAGGATATTATATCTCAGATATTTTTTCGGTATCTTTAAGATCGTTTTTGTAGAAAATAGAGCCAGTTCAAAAATATACTATTTTTTTTATATATAAATCAATTAATAATATTAAATTAATTATTGAATTTTTAGAACAGTCACTTACAATAAATAAGTTGTATTAAACGAATAAATTCAATATTAAGTTCAACATGTTTTGTATTTGAGCTACCTGGCTGAACATAGTAATTAGGATCGTGTGAACTAACATTAAAAATTAATCACTCAGAACTGAACTGAAAACCGAACAAAACCATTATTTTTGCCGGAACGAAAACCGAAACCAGACTGATATATATATATATATATATATATATATATATATATATATATATATATATATTTTTAATTGAACCAAAACGAAAACCGGAACAAAAAAATAACGGTCCGAAACCCTGTGAATTTCTGTAACAAAATATTTTTCTTCAAACTTAAAAAAATGTATACAAAATTTCCAATAAAAATAAAAAAAATATGAAAATAAGTCCAGTTTAATGAATACAAGCTTAATAGTTTTTTAATGCCAAGCTCCAATGTAACCACATCGAAAAGACATTTAAATTATGTAAAAATTCTCTATACAATACGGTCGTAAAACCCGTTCGAAACTATTCAAAATTCACCCTTATAGCGTTAGAACGCCGCCGACATTCTGGGAACAAGTTAATGAAATATAATATTATGAATAATTTTCAAACGAAGACCGCGCGGAGCTTGCATTAGCTACCGAGTCACAACAACCTTTTACTAACAAAGTTTAAAAACACATTTTGTGGTTGCTTGGCTTCAGTACTGAAAACTTTTTATTTTCAGCCGCGTGAAACATATACCTTTCCATTTTTGTTTCGTTTTTCTTTCAGTCGTCCGTCCGATGTTTTCATATTTCAAAGTTCACTTTTTTCGGTTTTCATTCACTACGTTTATCTCCACGTTTAAAACCGATTGAAATTAATAAATTTTGTATCAGTTTTCCTTGACGAAGACGAACGTTGAATTCGTCGAAACATCGATTATCAATAAATATTAATACAGAACTTTTAAACCAAAAACCGTTTTATTTTTTAGTAAATGCTGTTTCGATTTTTGTCAAAAATTGTAAATATTATTTGTATCATTTTTCCTGATAAAAATGTACTTTGAGTACGTCGGTTATTAATAAATTTTAATACAGACCTACAACTTAAAGCCGTTTTATTTTAAAAATTGTACAATTTTAACAAATTTAATTTTGATAAAATTTTACTATTTAAAAAACATTTTTTTTTTTATAATAATTACTATTTTTTTCATAAAAATTGCTAATTTTTTATAATATATATATTTTAAGTAATTCATTTGGTTCTAATTTCAGAATATACTAAGGGTCGGTATTTTGTTTTCTAGTGAAGCGGATAAATAACTAACCGTGTTTTCAAATTAAGCAAGTTTTAAATTCATAGTTAAATTTGATACAATATATAAACTGAACTACTTGCTAATGTATCCAATACGCAAAATACAAAAAGTGTGTCATTTTAAACAAGCATTTAATTTAACCAACTACCGAATAATTTTAACCAAAATTCAAAATACCAACCCTTCTAGTTACATCACATCAGAGGGGTATTTGGGAGGGGTTACGGGTTTTTTAACCCCTCCCCCCCCCAAAAAAAAACCTGAACGACCAAAAACCAAAATCAGCAATATAATTAAACTACGTTGATATATAAAATTAAACTACGTGCAGTTTCTCCAAATCACCGAATCAGTAAACCGAAATCACCATTAGAGATTGTAATACTGTTATATATCTGTACACATGAATAGAACACAGATTAGAAGAAAAAGTTAGAATTGTTGCAAAATTTGTAACATAATCTAACTTCTTTTAATCTGTGTTCTATTCATGTGTACAATATTCTTGAATAAACACATCTCACAACTATTTGTAACTAGTGATATTTTCTGCCTATTTTCAGGTAAGTAGATAAATAATTAAAATTGACAAAAATGTCTTTTTAATAGTAAATATGTTACTACAAATTTTAGTAAGATTACCAGTTACAACTACTGTAAATGAACGATCATTTTCCACACTTAGACGTTTAAAAACATATTTAAGAAACGCTGTCGGCGAAAATAGATAAATGGTTTGGCATTGATGAATATTCATCGCAACATTATAATTACAACAGACAAAGTACTGGATGAATTATCAAAAAACCCAAGATGACTTCAACTACGTCTGTGAAATGTTATTTTGCTTAAATGTATTTGAATGTTATTTTACTTTCATTTTTATAAAAATAATTTTTATTGCTCTTTATTCTTTATGCAAATTATAGTATTATCTTTATTGATTGTTATTATATCATTTCTTTAGTAACCCCTTCCATGACAAGTTTCTGGCTACGCCGCTGCATCACATACACCACGTAAAAATCTCATTTCCACAGCAATCATTTTTCTTTTATTCTTTTGCAGCCAAACCTAACATTCACTACCATACTTTAACGTAAGCACCAAAACAGCATTATATATTAAATCAGGACTAATTCTAAAGATTTTTTCCACTGCACAAATATTAAATTTATGTAATTTTGTTTGGAAGTATCTTCTTGGAAACCTATAAAAAAACCAATTACTCGTAACTACTAATGGCCAGTATTTCCAATTTTATTTATTCCTAAGATAAGTGAAATATCATTTGTGATTGGTTAAAAATATATTCTCATAAATGGCTAATTTCAAAATTATTCGAAGGATTTTATACCAACATTTGGAAATACTAGGTCTAAGAGCATTACATACAGAGGTTGGCTAAAGACTCTTGCAGTCGATGCCCTAAACACAAAAAATTATAAAGAAAAGTTAACAAATTCATAATCTTTATCCAAGGATTGTCAAGTAATTGTCAAGGATTGTTATAGTAAAATTTTATCTGAGCAAATACGTATGTAGTTTGTACTGCAGAATTTTAGAATTACTATTGCATATTTTGAGTCCAAGTGCACGTTACAATAATGAGCGTGTTGTATAGTTATTCATAATTTTCTTGGAAACAATTTGAAAACTTTTATATTTATAACGACAAATATATGTATAAATTTTAATCTTTCTTAACTACAACTTTGATGGAAACACAAACATTTCCCACCTTTTTTGTTTATGAAAAAGATCTTTTATTTTTTGCTTTAAAATAAATTTTTACTTCTACTTCTTATATCAAATATGAATAATATTTTACTATTTCTTAATATATATTTTTATAGCTAATATTATAAAATACAAATAAACTCATTCAAATTTGCTTAATAAGTAATTTTAAGTAGGTAAAAATCGAAAATACTTTTGACAAAAATCTATTTTAAAAGTGAGGTGAAAATAAAGTCCTTAGTTTTAAATTTCTATTTTTTTAAATTTTATTAAACATACGATCAAGTGACAAAGATTTTTGTAACTTGAAACAAAATACTATACCTAAAAGTGTTGTGTTTGTTTTAGTAATTTTTAATTATTTTTTACGAAGGAATATAGATGCAAATACCCAATTATTTGATTTTTATGAAAATATGTATTTGAATAAAAACTGAAATTATCTCAATTCATTTTCAATTCTATATCGGTAAAAAGTACGGATTCGATCAGTTTGTTAAAATTTCAAGCAGCTTAAATTTACGTGATAAACGTAGTCATTGAATACTGAACGTATATAAGAGCAGAAACAGTTGTAGAAAGTTGGGCACACCGATTGTTTTATTGTACATTTTTTTTGTCTTTTATTTTAGTTGTAACTGAAGTTTGGTTTATGTATTTAAATGAAATGTCGTCCACGATGCCTTGCATTTCAGTTTTGTGCTCGAGTTGAGTTTTGTACAGATGATATTTTAGTTTTCCACTTTTCTAGGTTCCTATTACTATTTAAATCTCAGCTACATTACGGTGGAAATTTGATTAAAGATAGTTGAATTATATTGTTCTTACATTGTCTTTATTTCAAACTTTATAGCTACATAACATAGTAAAAAAATCTTTCAGAACTCATTATATTAAAATAAAATGCTTTAAGATTAAGTTCTGTATATATTTTATTTAAAAATCGACGTTTTGATATTCTCCACGTATATCATCATCAGGAAATAACATAAATATAGTACTTTTTAACATAGTAAAAAAAATGTTTCAGAACTCATTATATTCAAATAAAACGGCTTTAGCAATAGTTCTGTATTAATTTATATTAATAATCGACGTACTTTACGAACATTTTCATTAAGAAAAATGATATGTGATGAAGATGTACGTTGAGTACGTCGAAATTTGCTTTATTAATAAATATTAATACAGAACTACAATCTAAAATCGTTTCAATTTATTATAGAATTTAGCTTCCTTTAATTAATATTTTATAATTTACTTTTTTAAATAGTTTATAAAAAATAATAATAATCTAGTTTCTATATTTTATATGCCTATTATTTATGTCATTTGTATATTTGTTCCTAATGATGATAAAAGTAGAGTATATTGAATTAATTATTTAATAAAATATATACAGAACTCAATCCTAAACAGTTTTTATTTTATTGTAGCTACATTTTTATAGATTGTCAAATAAGATTAAACATATTTAATAAAATAAAATGGCTTTAAGATAAATCAGCTATTGCGCAACATGCGTTACAAAATTGTCATAATGTTAAATTCGAAGCTACTGTAATTATTGCAAAACCAATCAATATTAACAGTAGATTGATAAGAGAAGCAATAGAAATTTATAACAAAAAAAAATAGAAGTATATGGGTAAACCCATATATAGACCACTTTGACATTATCACCATAAATACTAAGAATTTTATATTTTTTGGCCATAATAAATTTTTAAATATTTTTAGTTTTTTTTTCTCAGAAAGCTAGCAACACTGTATTGCACTAAAATTATATAATTTATATAGGCACTAGAGGTATCTTCTCTAAAAATTTGATTAAAATCGGATAAATAATGTGGCCATAATAAATTTTTTAAAATTTTAGCATTTTGTTTTTTCTTAAAAAGTTATTAATTATATAATTTATATTGGCACTAGAATCGTGTCTGAAAACTTTATCAAAATCGAATAAATAATATAATCACAATAAATTTTTAAAAACTTTGGTAAATTTTTTCTCGGAAAGTTGGCATCTGAAAAAAAATAAAACCACATGACCATCTTGGGCACTAGATAACCTATCCTGAAAATTCCATTAAAATCGAGTTGAACTGTCTAGGAGAAGTTGCGATCACAAAATTTTGACTGAGCGAGCGAGCTGACAACGCCCATCCATACATCCACATAAACTAAATTCGTAAATTCGTCTGATCTAGGGATTATATGAAAGATTTCTATATATATATTTTGTTTTATTTTTGAAAATGTTACAGACACGGTATAGATCACTATACAACATTTAGCTTGCAGTCAAAGTGATTAAAAAATAATATTGTACAAACAGTATATTTATTTCAGCATATAATAAAAAATATTGTAATTACAAAAATATATGTATATATATATATATACAAATTAATAAAGTAATTTTTATTTTTAACTTCGTCCAATACACTTGTTAATGAGTGCGCTCATTTGTTCAGCAGGACCTTTGTTTATTTCATAAAATGGTATCTCGTGACATTTGCTAATCCAAGATGTCAACTTTGGAAATTTACCAGAGTCAATCGAAATAACAAGACGAATAGAGCTTATAATAGCAATTGCTAATATATCTGCAATTGTTAATTGATCGCCTGCTAGCCAACTGTTAGATGATAAGAATTTCTCCAATAATTCATAAATTTCGATCACTTCATCTTCGCTTTGTTTTGGAATTTCGGTTTTGCCGAGAAACAAAATCGGAAACTAAAATAAAAGCATATTGTTAACCCATTTCTTCCCAAAAAATATTATTTTGTTTCGCTGGCCTTAACGTTGAAACCTTCCTGATAAAACAAATCATAAATTATTCATTGCTGTGTCATAGGTCTAATATGTTCAAAAAAATATATTTATATGTATCCCATATATAGCATTCAGGAATATGCAAATAAAAGTTGAATTAAATATATTTTAACACTTGAAATAAATTATTGAAAAATATTGTGACTAATTGACTATTGACTAATTTAGATATACAGAGTGATTTATGCCGTCAGGGAAAATCTACACCGGATGATTCCTATGAATAATCTAAATAAAAAAAATTTAAATAAACATATGTCCGAACATGCTTTCTAACGGAACTGTAGCCGTTAGAAGTTAATTACATGTAACATCAATCGCGTTAGCCTTATTTATTAAATCAGAAAAAAAAACAAAAACAATAATTAAGGTACTAATTTAAAGCATAAACGTCTAGGATTAAACTCAAAGTAAGTGATTCGGTGGCCGTCTGTCTGGAAATCGGCGCTGGTATTCTCTTGATGCTTGTGATTTCCATCACAAAATCCATAAATAAAAATTATATCAGCATACTCATGTACTGTGAACTCATCTATAATTAATTTAATGTTAATGTCAAAGAAAATTATTGTGACAGATAGATTTTTTTTGTTTTTTTTTTCTGATACAATAAATAATGCTAGCGCGATTGATGTTACATGTAATAAACTTCTAACGGCTACAGTTCCGTTAGAAAGCATTTTCGGACATATGTTTATTTGTAGTTTTTTATTTAGAATACTCATAGGAATCATCCGGTGTAGTTTTTCCCCGACGTCATAAATCACCCTGTATAAAAACGAATAAAAAAGAGCTTGTGTATAAATTCATTTTGACTGCATTTTCTGTAGTTAAATTTTTTCATGTTGAGTGTACGCAACACTGGAAGAAAATGGGTTAATATTCTAATGTTGAGATTTTCCCCAAAAATTTCACAAGTTACTTTAATCATTGAATCGGCTTATTTATAAGCTATGCATCAATGACTGGCCACAGTTAAACATAGACACGTGTTTCTCATTAGTATGGTGATTTAATCAATATCC
This sequence comes from Clivina fossor, assembly GCA_963966155.1. Lineage (NCBI taxonomy): Eukaryota > Metazoa > Arthropoda > Insecta > Coleoptera > Carabidae > Clivina > Clivina fossor. The sequence continues at coordinate 17,243,440 of OZ014553.1, read as the reverse complement.
GGAGACAATGATGCAGGTGTAGACATCTAGCTAACTTTTATGTCAAGTGAATTAAAAAAGATGTAGTTGAGAAGCAATAACGCCATCTGTACGAATAATGCATTAAGCATTTATAAAAATCTCATTTCCACACTACTCATCTAACTTGCTCTAAACGTGCATGGTATCAACAGATACATTACATTCAGTCATCAAGTTATCCTTCTTTAAAACTAATATTTTTGCACTTATCAACATTCAACATAAGATTATAAAAAAAAAATATTCTAATATTGATAATAATATTAAATTGGTATTTATCACTTGACATATTTAATTTGACAAAAAAACTGAAAAAAGAAAAAAAATTACATGTACTCGTATATATCTAATTTCTCTTCCACAAATACTAAACTATTTAAAAATTGTTATGAAACAATCTAGATAAAATATGCACTTAAAAAAAATTGATATTATATTGATATAATATTACCAACGGAATAGAAAAGTACATATGTATGTAACATTACAGTTTTTTTTTTAGTAAAGTCTCTTTTAGTAAATTTAAAGAACTTCAGTAAATTTGCTGTCAGAAATTTTCCATAAATAGGTAAAATTTGTTCTGTAATATTATTGTTGGTATAATTACATACATTTCTAAATTTACTATAAAGGATGTATTTTGAAATCAATGAATTACACATAAAATATTTTATTAGTATTTTTACACAAAATATGTACTAAGTCTCATTATTTTGATGAATTATTACGGATATTAATATGCAAGCTGTAATATTACATAATTTAAGAAGTTACACCACCAATACGTAATTCTACATTAAGTATGTGATGCAATTTGCAGAAATTATTAGGTCATTTTTACTTAAAATACTTTATGTGATTATTATGAATTATATACAAAATTACGAAACTTTGAGGTAGTGATATAGAATATTTATGGTAACATGAAATTACAGATTTTCTGTAATCTCACTATTTTTTTTACAATGTAATAGTTTATAAAGTACTTAAAGTAACTTTGAAGTAACAAAAAGGTCAAACTTACAGCAATATTCTTAACTTTTGGAAATAAAGTTCCAGTGCAAAAGTGAAGTTTCTGATCAACACGAACTCTTTTTTCAAGTTCTTTTGGATATAACAAATCATTTTTTCCATACTTTTCAACCAGATAACCGCAAATTACTGAACTCTCCGACAGATAAAATCCATTATCGTCTATTGTGGGAACTGTATGTTGTGGATTCATCTAAAATATTATAGTAAAAAAACAATAAATATATTTTGAAAGTACTTTTCATTATATATATAATTCTTACTAATTGTAAGTAAAAAATCTTTCTTCATCTTTAAAACTGATACAAATGACATTTATAGTAAATAACCAGAACACAAAAACAATTTACTAGCTTACGATTAGTAAAAAATCTTTTAGAACTCATTATATTAAAATAAAACTGCTTTAGGTTATAGTTCTGTATTAATATTTATATTAAAATAAAATTTCTTTAGGTTAAAGTTCTGTATTAATATTTATTTATAATCAACGTTTCGACGAAATTTAACCTACGTCTTCATCCAGAAAAATAATACAAATGATATTTACAGTAAATAAACAGAACATAGAAACAAGTTACTAGGTAACAAATAAGTAACTAGATTCATAAAATTTATGAATTTTGAATTAAAAGAACTCAAATTTTATTTAAATCAGTGCCTCCACATTGATTTTTGATTAGTTACAGGTACTTTTTCAAAAACTCATTTCTTTAAGTATAATATCAACATTTACAATATAACAGAACATAGAAACAAGTTACTAGGTATTTATAAATTTTTAATTAATGGCATTGAGTTAAATATAATTTGGCTTCCATTAATTGAAAACTTATAAATTTTATGATCTAGTTACTTATTTTGTTCTGATATTTACTGTAAATGATGAAGACGGACATTGAGTTTGTTGAAATGTCGATTATAAATAAATATTAATACAGAACTTAAAGCTAAAGCAATTTCATTTAAAAATTCTTGTATATTTTTATGTATAGGTACTTTAGAAAAAACTATTATTTTAATTTTTGTGTTTTAAAATGTAAATAAAAAGAATATAAATAAATCGAATAAAATTGCTTTAGGTTAAAGTTCTGTGTTAATATTAATTTATAATTTACATGTCATCCAGATAAATCTGGTATTGCTCAACATGCGTTAGAATATCTTCATGAAATAAAATTCGGAGATACTATAATAATTGCAAGACCCATTAATATTAACAGCAGATTGATAAAAGTAGCAATAGAAATTTATAAAAGAAAAAGGTAACAACAATCAGTGTGACTAGTAACTGATTTAAATAAAATATGGTTTCCATTAAATAAAAATCTATAAAAAAATTTATAATCTAGTTTCTTATTTGTTACCCAGTAACTTGTTTCTATGTGATGAAAATGAAGACGTACGTTGAATTCGTCAAAACGTCGATTATTAATAAATATTAATACAGAACTTTAACCTAAAGCAATTTTATTTTAATATAATGAGTTCGAAAAGATTTTTTACTATATAAATATATCAAATTGAAGCTAACCTTGAGAAATTCTGGTTTCAAATGATCACCATTTTTCAAATCAACTTCTTTAAATTCATATTTAAGGCCTATATTTGCTGCTGTCATCAAAACGGCCCTAACTGGTGGACTACCGTATGTTCCGTAAATAATAATTGGTGCCATTATTTTTTGTTAAAAACTTTTTAGTAAAAATACAATCAGAAAATAAATAGACCGACTACGTCGTTTTAAACACAACTAAATTAAACATGTTTCAAACTTTAATATATATATATATATATATATATATATATATATATATATATATATATATATATATATACTCATACGATGATGAAATATTTCAAGATAGTTTATTATCTAATTTAAGCGTTTATATACAGTGACTTGCAATTTATAATTTTTTTAACGTGTTTTCGAAACCTATAGTTTTTTTATGAATCACACATGATTATTTTTCGAGTTAGTAAAAAATCATACACACTCAGCATAAATTTTAGCATTAATATTTTTCGACAATTTTATTCGAAAAAAGATTTATAGATAATAATTTAATTTATTATTTGTATTGTATTTACGGACTTTTTTTTACATAGATATATACATGTGTTTAAAGAAATTTATATAAGATATATTTAAAAAATCATCTATATAATGTGTATAAAAAAATTTATATATATATATATATATATATATATATATATATATATATATATATATATATATATATAACGTGTCTGCAAAACTTTATGTTTTAATACTTATTTCATTTTATTAATTTGTGAAACATCAATCAGTGTGAAGGCACTGCTGTTTCAAATAAAAGTTGGCATCTTTTAATTAATAATTTATAAATTTTATAATATAGTTACTTATTTTGTTACCTAGTTTCTACGTTCTGTTTATTTACTGCAATGTCATGATTATTAATAAAAATTAATACAAAACTACAGACAAAAGCCATTTTATTTTAATATAATATATTTTGAAAGATTTTATTACTTTATTTATTTGAGTTTGTAAAAGCAGTTTCCACAAGCACTTTTATGAGTATTTTACAGCAATCATCAAAATGTTTATAACTCATACATTTATCGAGAAATGTATACCAACTTTTAATTTTCACATGGAACTCAAAGTAGACTATGAATTAAGAATTAAATAGAAATTGTTTTCACTAAGTGTATTTGAGACTGCCCCTATTCTAGTTATCTCTGTTCTGTCGAATGTCAATTCTTTCTTTATTCTTAAAGTCTGACATTAGTAACACACTGTAAAAAAATGCTGTAAATTTACATTAATAATTAATACACTCTGTAAAAAGAAATCAGTAATTTTACAAATAAATCTGGGGCAACTCAAACAGCAGTTTAATATGTAAATTTACAGACGACACAGGAAAAAAAATTCTTTCCTTCCATTTCAGTAACTTCATTATTATATAACATGATGATAAATAACGATTCTATAAATTAATTCGAATATTATTAATATTAAAAGTTCATTATTATACTAAATATTTTCCTATTAATATAATTCTTTACAAATTGTACATAGTCTGTGTAAATGTAATATATTCCTCGATTAAATAATCCTAAATAAAACAAAAGCTTTCGACAAACAAAAATCCAACAAAAAAAAACCAGAATTTCGAACGAGCATAGTATAAATACAGAGCAAACTAAGCATTGATGTAAATTCTAGAAATAACTAAACTACATTCGAAAATAAATTCTTTTCATTGTAATTAGCTAGAAATTTTATGAATACCTGAAAATGCTGAAGAAAAACTTTTCAGTTTTTCATTCCACTCTTTCACTCATTTCAGTTCGGTACGTTTTCATTTGCAATATACATTGTTCAACCAAAATACAATTACTGCAAAAGCGGAAAATTTTTACGAAAAAGTTAAGCTAACTCGTAGATTTTTCGACAAAGAAAAAACGACAAGAAAATTTCTGTAGAAAAATAATTTTAAATAAAATTGGACGATAATACTTTAATATTATTATATTACAAATTTCTTCGGGATTATACTACATATAAAGCTTAATAAGCTAGCGTATATTTTTGACAAAAAAAATACATTATTTAATTAATTTTTTGTAAAAACGATATTTATCACTACCGTAAATATGTTATAATGCCATCCTTAATTTACTTTATTATTATTATTTTTATTTACATAATATAATTAATTCTATAATATAATCTTATTCATTCAATATAATAATTTATCTATTTTATTATTAATATATATATATATATATATATATATGTGTGTGTGTGTGTGTGTGTGTGTGTGTGTGTACCGTATTTTTAATTTGTTAATCTTAAATATTTATACAAAATTTATTCTTTTATTGTCAACATGTATATTATTTTAATAAATTATAAACTTAACAATATCTATCCATTTAGTGGTTTGTAATAACAAATTAGATTAAAAATAATATTTAAATGTTATTAATACATTTCCTCTATACTTTTAAAATATTTGTTTATAAAGGGAAGTTACCTTAAAACCGCCAAATGCAAACAGCTATCCCAAAAAACTTAAACACTGAAAAATACATAAATAGATCACAATCACATCATTTACCCAAAAGGATGTGGCACAAACTCCCTTTTCACTATCTCAAAATCAGTTTTCTCCAAACATCTCTATTCAGACAAGCAACTTTAGTTTCATCCACATTCATAATACCTAGAAATGAGTGCTGTCTATTTTTGAAAAAATTTGTTCCGAATATCCGAATCCAAAACTATTCGAATATCCGGATATCCAATTCTCGGATAATTTGAGATCCGGATTTGATATATGATTCTTTAAACACATTGTATACAAAATACTTCAAATAAATTGTACAAAGCCCGGCAAAAAAAATGCATGGATTTCCAAAGACAGTAAATGATAAACGACGACATTAATCAAAAGTTTTCATTTTACAAAATGTTTGCTGTATCTTAAAGTTTATTTGTGAAAAATTATGTCTTCCAAATGGCGACCCTCATTTGCCATAGAGCAGGTTAGACGATTTCTGAAGTTCTGCATAACACGTGCTGTCATTTCAGGCGATATCCTTGCAATTTCCGCACGGATTGCTGCTTTCAAGTATTGATGGTTTGAGGACGGTTGGTGTACAGGTACACTCTTTCTTTCAGGTAGTCCCAGAGAAAAAATCACATGGCGCAAGCTTTGGTGACCGCACTGCCCACTGGCCATGCTATGTTACCGCGATGTGAAATCATGCAGCCAGGGAACATCTGATTTAATACTCGCATGGAAAGTCACCTTCGTGTATCGCATGAACAAGTGCCATCTTGTAATAATAGAACTTAAGGTCCAGGTGCAGCATTCGCCTTACATTTCGGTGGGGCAACTTCAAAATAGCCTTTTGTTTCAATGGGGAACAACGCGGCGATCGCGGAACAGGCTGCTTTAAGGGGAGGACTAAAAAGTACGCAAAGTTTGAAAATTTTTTATTCGCAAATGAAAAAACATAAAAAGAAACGGTTTGAGAATTCGAAAAAATGTTATTTTGGTCTTTATTTTCAAAAATTTTCGTTTTATAAACAACAAAATGGCGCTTGTGATTCACTGTTTTCGTGTCAGCGCGGAATCGGTAAACTGCGTGTATTGCAGCGTTTCTGGATTTATCTGTAACAAAAAATGAGCAACAATGCCAAAAAGTAAACTAAATTTACTGAAGTATAGACCTATAAAATTTACAAATTGTTTGTTTTAACTATTTTTTGTAAAGCCCTGAAGTGGAAAATAAAGGCCTAAAAGTCGACCTCAAAGTTTGAGATCGTACCACATCGTCAAATTTTAAGTTATTTCCACGTTCTTAGGTCTATACTCCAGTAAATTTAGTTTACTTTTTGGCATTGTTGTTCATTTTTTGTTACAAATAAATCCAGAAACGCTGCAAATCACGCAGTTTACCGATTCCGCGCTGACATGGCCGACGAAAACAGTGAATCAAGGGCGCCATTTTGTTTTTTATGAAACGACAATTTTTGAAAATAAAAACCAAAATAACATTTTTTCGAATCCCAAAACCGTTTACTTCTATGTTTTTTCATTTGCGAATAAAAAAATTCCAAACTTTGCGTACTTTTTAGTCATTTAGATGAGAACCTTTTTGGCCTACCAGAAGGATTCTTTTTCGATGTTGAACCAGTTGTGCGAAAGACAGCTAACCAACGAATACTTGCATTGCGATCTGGCACTGTGTGTGTCTAAAGGGCGAAGATTAAAATGTAATCTGAACGATCTTTGCGTTTTGATAACGGAACCGCCATTTTTAAAATAAGTATCGAAAGCGAACGCACGATGTTCACTTGACCAAGGCATAATGGGATACTAAAACTTTGTGAGTTAGCCCAGCTACAAAGCCGCAACACATTTTTCTACCTCCACCTATATAGGAACAAAGGAGGCCGAAAATCCATGCATTTTTTCTGCCGGATCGTGTATATAGCTGAGTATTTTTATTTCATTAAAATTTGTACAAACTTATATACAAAATTTGAGAAAGTGGTTTTTCCCTGGATATTGCTACTTTCCAGTTTCATACCCACCTATTTTTGCTAAATGTGATTTTTGGTGGCAGTTGCTATTTATAGATATTTAATTTTAATTAATAAGCCTAAAGTAAAAATAAATTAAAACTTGAGACAGTAAGAAACTTATAAAATATAATTTATTGTTTTTCTTTTTTTACTAATTTAAATGTTTCGAAGCATATTTAATCAAGAATTATTTAAATAATATTTTATACAGAAAATAGATCTTTCATAACCTCCCCGTACACATATTTCAATAGTACAGCTTGCTTATATAGATATATGTATCTTTAAAAACATGCACGCATATTTGTATGTGTGAAAAATTTAAATAATAATTTAAAACATATAGATTCAAATAGATTCGGATCTGAAATCCAAATCCAAAGCCAGAGAAATACAAAACAGTGAATTAACTTAAATCATTCAAAAGAAATATACAAATATGAACATTGAACAACTGCAATTTTAAATATTGTATAAAAAATATTTTCTTGAAATTTATTGTTACTATAAAATGTATTCAGTAGCAAAAAATTTTTAATTACATAAACAATGTAAATAAACAAATCTGAAGTTGTCCTTTAAAGAATAAAATTTAAAAAATACTGGTAAGTGCATGCTAAAAATATTTTGATGTGCAATAATATGTATTTTTGCTTCCGTAATTTCATTTTTAGGTAATGAACAGAATAATTAATAGCCGTAATATGCATCAGCCAAGCAGACACAAATAACGACAACATTTGTATGTATGTTTTAATGTTTATTCATTACAAGTTCCTCGCATCAGCCATAATAATCACATTCAAATTTGCATACGATTGTCATAATCAACTTTCAACCAAAAAAACGCAAATTATTCAAATCATACCATCCAACGAGATCAATTGTTTTTCTTTTTTTTTCGAAAAAATTGGTAATAGAGACAAAAAAACTAAAATAATAATATATTATTATTAATCAACAAACATGTAACAACGATTATTACTTATTAGAATGATTAATAATTATTTTTTTTCTACGTGTTTATACAATAAAAATTGCACTTTTTGGTCTGACATGAATGACTTTTAAAAATCATTTGTAATATAAAAATTGCACGCAACAGCAATAACTCGTTAGATATTTTAAATGCATTGTTATGATTAGTTACGAGCTGTTGAATAATAAACTTACATCGTTACAGCATATTTTATTGATAAAAAAGTGTTGAGTAATGCTTCTAAAACTCACTAGCGTTAGGAATAAATATCATTTCTAATCAATCAATAATTTTTTTTAATAAATTACAATATTTGCAGCTTATATCATACACTTTATCCTCATAATTCATAAGTAATAACCATCATTACATGCTCGTTGAATAATATAGCAATACCACTGAATAAGTAATATTATTATTAATTAGTATTACGTATTTAATGACATATTTTTAAAAGGGGTACATATAAATAAACATTTAAAATATGTCAAGGAAGGCCAGTTATTGAAAATATCAATTTAGGCTGTTCGCAGGTCAGATTATACAAATTAACGGCAGATGTAATAAATACACATCAGTTAGATTAGGTTAGATTAGGTTTCATTTGTTTCATTTGTTAGGTTGTTGCATTTTATAAATTGATGTTTAATATGCTATTTTATAAATTGATGTTTAATATACTATTTTAATACATATCAAAAAAATGGTTGTGAATTTCAATTAATGGTTGTTACATTGTCCTATTCTGGCGTTGATTCACCTTTTTTCAGCGTGCATAAAAATCCCACTCCTTTTAAAAATACATATCTTTAAACTAGCTAGGCAACCCATTGTATTAGCTAGTCGAAAAGACTAGCTTATAAAATCGTCAGTACGGCTGGCTGGCTAGCTTGCTGGCTGGCTGGCCGGCCGGCCGACCGTGTATGAAAAATACGATAAATACGAGTGTTAATTATAAGTATAAAGGAGAGCTCGTAGAAAGCTGAAACTTGGCAATTAGATAGTTCATACCAAATAAAAAATTGAGTTCAATTTTCAGACCGCTCCGATGTCAGAGTCCCGAGAACCCGTGACCCGTAAACCAACTCGAGAATGCTCAAAAACGGCTTGTACATGATGCATATTGCTTACGCCATTTTGACTCTACAAATGTTTGTGTTTATTGCATCAGTGTGATATTAATTTGTATTTTGTTTTGCTGTTTTAATTGTATTTTCTGTGTTTCTGAATAAAATTTCCATTTTCCTAAATTTATTCTTAGTTTTTCGATACGATAAATTCATTGTGGTTACATTATTTATCCGATTTTGATCAAATTTTCAGGAAAGATTCCCCTAGTGCCCACATAAATTTCGTAATTTTAATAAAATGCAACTTTCCGAGAAAAAATTACTAAAATTTTTAAAAATTTATTACGACCATGTTGTTTAACCGATTTTGTTCAAATTTTCACAAAAGATTCTTCTGGTATTCATATAAATTAGATAATTTCAACAAAGTACAGTGCTGCCAACTTTCTGAGAAAAAAATTACTAAAATTTTTAAAAATTTATTATAATCACGTTATTTAACCAATTTTAATTAAATTTTCACTAAAGATTCTCCTGGTGCCCGCATAAATTATGCAATTTTAACAAAATACAGTGTTGCCAACTTATTGAGAAAAAAATTACTAAAATTTAAAAAAATTTATTGTGACTACATTATTTATCCGATTTTAATCAAATTATCAGAAAAGTTTCTCCTAGTGCCCACATAAATTATAATTTTATTAAAATACGATGTTTCGATGTTGCCAACTTTCCAAAAAAAAATTAATAATATTATAAAATTTGTTATGCTCGCATTATTTATCCGATTTTAATGAAATTTTTAGAGAAGATACCCTTAGCGCCTATAATATTATATATTAGCAAAATACAATGTTGCCAACTTTCGGTGAAAAATTTTTTTATTCTTATTTCTTATCATTTATGTGATAATGTCAAAGTGGTCTATATATGGGTTTACCCATATACTTCTAATCTTGTATTTTAGCTAGTCGAAAAACTAGCTTATAAAATCAAACCACATTCGACTAGCTCCATTCTCGCTTTGCGAGAATATTACTTAATTGTACTAATGTTGCCTATAAAAACATAAAAGCCAAAAATAATTATTATTATTTAATTTAATTACGTATATAATTAATTTTAATTTAATAAACATGTAATATACATAAAATTCTAAAAACTAAATTTTAATAATACCCCATCTTTTACACAAATATCATTTTATTAAATTTCTCAATTTCAATAAATATTTATAAATATAGAGTAAATATTACATAAATAATTTATTTCACTATTTATATATCACATAACAACATTAAGATTTAATTATTGGCACATTAATTTTGTAGAATTTGAAATTTATTTGGCATGTTCAATGGAAGGTAATATTTCACGCATTTACTACCAGACGGCAGCACAAAACATGAAATGGAGCAAACATCATTTATCTTCTTTGTTTCAGAATTTTCTGTACGTATTTATATTAAATTTATAAAATCTGTAACAGCTATACAATATTTATTAATTATTTAATTATTTAAACGTGCAGTATATTTAACATTAATATACCTTACCTATAACGTGACTAGTAGAATCTCTGACACGTTTTCGCGAACAGAAACATAAAAGATTACAAATAATCAATATGATTAGTAAACCTATGGCGATTCCTACTGAACAATAAATTAACGTATAATCGGCTTTATTTTTAGATGTATAATAATGATGAGGTTTGTCGTAATAATGTATCGCCATTTTAGTTTAGAAAAAAAATGTCTTAATTAACCCTACATTCTGTGCAATAATAAATTTTTATTTGTAAGAGGCAAATGTCATAACAATTAATATCAATTTATGTTGATTAATGAAAAACTGTTTTAAAATTCGCCTAAATGTATAGGCAAATTGCCAAACCATAACCTGTTTCAATGCAACAGTCCATTCATTGCCACACCTCATTTTAGTACATCGCGTTCTCGGTTAATGACGTAGGTTAAGTTGTTATCATCTAGATTTGTTTATAAATAAAACTAATCAGATCAAACTTGTGTGATTCTGCACAGTGTATTATCAGGTAATTATTATCCTTATCTATCATTTAATAATATTGTAGTACATTTGACAAAAACATAGTGTAAAATAAATGAAGAGGAATGTAAAAATCCACACCCATTTATTTTCAGCGATTTGTTTACGAAATGCGAACAGTAAACTTAACTGTTTTCAGGTGAAATTTCCTAATTGCAATGTCTGCAATAGACGAACGCGATGAATATTTAAAGAATCCGTTTTTCAAGAAGCACGAATACGGTGATTTCACCCCATTTTATATTACGATTACAATTTGCACAGTAATCGCAGCGATTATCTTTATCATTAATATTGTCCTCGGCTGTTGTTCAAGATACGGCGACTATTGGAACGATTTTCATACAGGTTAACAATTATTTTTCATTTCACTTTTATTATTTTCACTGTAACATCTATAATTAGATTTTTGTTTACAAACTTTAATAAACTTCAATGTAAATATTGTAGCAACAGCAAACGCATCCTTTCTGCATGTACTATTATTTTTAACAATCATATGTTTTCACATTATTACTATTTTTGATAAATATAAAATATCAACAAAGTTGGCTTTATAATTTTTTTGTTAATTACAACCTAATTTTTTTAGTATTTTTGTATGTTTATAAAATGGCCTGATAATGAAAACTCGATAATTAATTTAGTATAAGAAATGAAATACTTTTTTATACAGAAATTATCAGAAAATTTATAAATAATATTAAACATAGTAAAGAATCTTTCAAAACTCGTACTAAAATTTAAAAAATCGTATATTATCATCAAGAAAAAATATATAAATGATATAAATAATAAACAACAAATAAAACATAAAAACAAGTTACTAGGTAACAAAATACAAGGAACTAGATAAATTTATATTTTATAAAATAGTTCCTTGTATTTTGTTACCTTGAAACGTCGATTTTTAATTGAAATTATACAGGACTTAATCCTAAAGGTTTTTTATTTTAATATTTATATTATTTTATTTTTTGTTATTTAATAAGTTTTTGAAAAAGTTTTTATAAAAAAAATTATCTTAATTATATTTAAATATTCTTGTTTTATGTGTATTAAAAAATTATACAGTTTACATCAATAATTTTGATTACAATGCTCATAAAAGTTTTTCATAATTTTTATTTGAAGAAAGTGAAAAATACGATATATTTTTTATTTCGTTACATAAAATTCCTAATAACCAGCCAAGTTTCTAACAATTGTTTATCTTAATGTAACTCATAAAATATAAAACATTGTACCAGTTGCATAGTTTAATCGATGGTTAATTAAGCAGTCAATTAGATTGATTTGATCAATTAACTTAATCACATTGTAATCTGAAAATTTATTTAACAATGTTACATTCAATTAGCCCTCAAGTAATTAGTAGAGTATTTGCTACTTCAAGATGCTAACTTGTTAATGATCTTTAAACAATTACAACTTTCAAATGAATCATAACTATTATTAAGTTTACCTTTACGCAAAATATCTTATTAATTGTAATTACGTGAAATGTGCACCACAATGAAATACAATAAATAAATGAATTTATTTGGTACTGGATTCTAGCTTAAATATATTTATGACAGTTCAAATGTTAGTAATAGTAAAAAAAAAATCTTTCTGTATTACTAATTAATAAAGAATTTTTACTTATTTACTTACCAAACATTATTTCGTAAATTGTTTTCTTTTATACAAATAAAAGTTTAATTATTATTTGCACAACAAACACACACACTAGTGATAATAAAATAACAATTTAAAATTCATCAATCTTTCACAAATGTTTAAAGAAACTGAAATAACTATTGGATTCATATTAATAATCGTTTTAAAATACATATTTCATAACTCTGATAAAATATTGTACTAACGCTTCCCACGTACAAACTAGTATAAACCATAGATAATAAACAATAATAAACTAACAAAAAAGTTTTTGATGGTCCTAATAAAGATGGCGTTATAAATAATAAGTTATTAAATAATTTTTAATTTATTTATAACATTCTAACATAATTAGAGTGAAATGAGGATTTTATTTTCTCCTATAATTATATATTATTATTATTATTTTAAATTATAATTTTATAAAAATACCATTTTTTCCCAATACTTTTATTTATTTTCTGTTATTATTTTTTTTAAATATTATTTTTATATATCATTTAATAGCTTATTCATACAAAATTTTGGAAGAATTAGTAAAATATATTATGTGAATATGACATAACATTTATATTGTTTGTTAAATATATTGTTAATTAAAAACCATAATTAACAAGAACAAAATAATAATTTAAAATAAATTCTCTAACCACGAAAATAAAATAAAAGCGAAACTAAATACGTTTCTTGGATTATCAGTAGAACTTATATTTTAATGTAAAGATTTTGACCAAAAATTTAATACGAATTTTTAGTGAAATTTCTAACCAAAAATTATGTAAAATCTATTATTTTAGGAAATCGTTGGATACTACCGTTGTGGACAGCAACTCCACACAAACAACCTCCATTAGATTTAACGGAACTCGACGAAAATTACATTCCACCGCAAATAACCTATTACGAAGAACCTCAACATTCTCATCAACAAGAATATCTCGAATTACAAAAACGCGAAAGCGACATTTAATCAATTCATCAAGAAACGAAACATTAGAAAATGTTTCACGTTTATTGGCCAGCCACAGCGGCCTTAACAATGTTCGTTCTGGGCGTTATTTTAATCGTGTTACGCTTCGGACCAAGATTGTGTAAAACACGCCATCATACGAGACCTGACGATTCCGAATGGGAAGATAAAACTTACGAACAAAAAGTGTCTTATGCTTAGAATTTATCTTATTTTTCATACATATCATTTATTATTATTATTATTATTATAATTGAAATGTAATATTTTATATTTTAAAATGTATTTTAAAGTAGATTAGATTGCAATGCCGTCCATTTTATATAACAAAGATCTGCACATTTTTATAGTATTTTTATTAATAAACATTTAATATTTTTTATATTGTTTAAATATTTTATTAATCTGATTTTACCTGATACAGTACACGCCGCTTAATGTGATCACATCGGGACTTTGGAGTTCTTGATAACAATAACTGATTGATAATAATATTCGACAAAAACATAAACACAAATCTTTATTGACTAGAAATAAGTAAAAATAAATTATACTAAAGAATCTAAAATTAAACAACATTCTGTCAATTAAATATGTAATTATTCTACACGTTTATATATGAATAATGAAAAAGCTGCGGTTAATTTACAAGAAATTTGGTATCTTTTCAGCTTGAAATACAAATAAAAAATGTATGCAAACAAAATTACTGCTAGCAGTCGAAAATAATCCTAATAAAAAATAACAAACCAAAATCATAATTACTATAAACGATGTTTTTCCTATGCAATGTTATACGGGAATGATAACATTATCCGTGATTGCAATAACCGACGTGTATATTTATTTATTTCATCAAAGTTATACTATACAATGTCAAAATATAAATGGTTCGTGACGGGAAAATTTTTATGACATTTATATTTATAAAACATTTAAGATATTTATAAAACAATTCTAGAAAAATAAAACGCACAATTTATTCAAATATAAACAGCTTTATTTAAAAATAATTTACAAAAAATTTGTAATACTATTACTGAAAAAAAAATCTTAAAAATTAAAAAGTACAATGCAGGATTGAAAACAAATTTTAAGCCCTCAAAATTGTATTTTTTTACCAAAAAAAAGAAGTAAATACAATAGACAAAAATTCTAGATTCACTTCTTTTTTTAAGACCCCCTAATTCTAAACACTGGTTTGATACCAATTCTGTAAAAATAGAATCAAAAAAAAAAAGAAAACAATTTATTTATAATAGAAAGAAGAAAAATATATATTTATACATTTCGGGAAAAATAACACAATGGGTAATTTCTTTTTTCATATTTTTTCCTCATAATTAATAATTTTTTCTAAACAATGATTGAGTATTATTCTGGAAACCCTCACGTTTTTTATTTATTTATTTTTTTTGATCACACGTATTAAAATAACTATGAAAAATATAGTTAGCACTCATATGTATCTTTTTTTTTTAATCTTGTTTTTATTTTATTTTTTGTAAATGGAAAAACGAGAAGACACGGTCTTAAGTTCGACGGACCGGCCGATTATTTTTGTTGTATTTTAAGTTTAGTTTTTTTTTTTCTCTTTTTTTGAACAACTCGAATATGGCGTGTAGATTTCTTTGTATGTGTGTGTTTAGTTGGTGAGATGTTTTACGTAAGTGCTGGCTCACACGATGCTGCCGAAGCAACAATTTCATCGAAAGACTGTTCAAGGCAGTGCTTTAGTTCGGCATAACTTACCACTAGGATACTTTGCTCGTCACGCGACATTAAGCATACCTGGAACAAATCGAATTCGGGTAAAAGAAATCGTATTCTTATATTACTAGTAAGACGAAAATATAATAGCACTAAAGCCTATTATTAATTTAATCAATGAGTCACAACTAGGCAACCAACTGTCTTCGAATCGCCGCAGTGATTGGTCAGTTGGCAAGTTAACGAATTGATTAACTTACAAAGCGTTTAACAATAGCTGTGTTTTTTTTACATTCCACTCAGATCAGTAAATCTTTTAAATGAGCTGAGTTTTGCTGAGTGAGTTGTATTGATAAATAAAACAGTTTATTTGAAAGTGACGTTTAAAATTTAAGTTCCACATATGATATAACCTAAAATATTAGATGTATTTGGATTGTTTGCGTTGATAATTTATTGCAACTCGCAGGATATCTATTGTTTGATTTCAAAATAAAATATTCAAATATAAATGTCAACGTATTAAACACGTTATCAAATCTTAAACTAAGAAAATTTGAATTGCGCATGTGCGCTCACTTGAATCTCAGCTAAGCACTAGCTAAATATCAAACTCAGTATCGGTAAGGGGGGAAGCAATTCACTCACTTCGAACTCAGTTACCAGACGACAAATAAAACAGCTATTATTTCAAGGTTACTGATATTTGCTGATCTGAGCTGAGTTTTTCGGTAAAAAAAAAAACACAGCTAATGCTATACACAATCACATCTTGTACTCCAAATGGTATGGCACAAACTCTTTCCACTATTTCCAAATTAGTTTTTTTCCATACATTCCTATCCAGCCAAGCAACTCTAGCTTCAACCGCATTCATGACACCTTTCACACATGCTCTTCTATTTCTACTACTTGGAAACTTCCGCTCACACAAGACATTCTCTCAATCATACCACTTCAACTACTCATCGAACATTCACTTGCAAACGTATACCTTGAAAATCATTCATATAAATTATTTTAAGCAAACGTTCATTAGGCATTCATTCAACAGTTAAATAGAAAAATATATAAGTGTCTCGTTTACCTTTTCGGGTACGCCTGCATCGAGCTTATTCAAACACTGTACCACATGAGCCATGTCAAGCCAAGGTCGGCCCTCTTCCGTCACCTGATGAAATAGGTAATCACGGAACAGTTTCAGCATGTAACGGTCGCCCGTTTCAGCCCACGCCCCATCCAAATTCAGTTCGGGTCGTTCGTTGATCGTTCCAAGCTTAACTAGTAACCGAAATAGACGACCATTCTCCATCTCTTTTCCAATCTCGTTCTCCATGAGATCGGTACGGAGCTGTAAGCCGTCCAGCTGTGTATAGAAACGGGCGCCGATCATTGGCATCAGATCGGTTACGGTACGACGTTGCTGATTTGATAACAGGTACCTCGAAAATATATGATCAAAAAAATTAATCGCGAACGACCGCTAGCTTTTACCATTAATTTCAAAATAACTTTTTGCTTCTGTTTGTCCTCAAATATAAATAATTTTTCGATTTTTGATCATTTTTATTATATTTGGTACTATAAAATAACTTTATTAGCGAATTTAAACAATATCATATTTCAATCAAAAATTGCATGACATAAAAATTTCATTCATAAATTTTCTATTTATCTTATTTTTACTGCATATTAATATCTAAGATTAACATAAAAAAATCAATTTTAAACATATATATTAATGTTAAAAGATAAACTTTCATTCTTAGGTCTTGAACCTGCGTTATGATTAATTTTAATCATATTATTATTAATCTGACAGCGAATTTAATAATAAGACACAATCACGCCATGCATCCATAAGGATATGGCACAAATTCTTCGCATTATGCCGAAATTAATTTCCGCTAAGACAAGCAACTTTTAAACATAAATTTAATTTTATATAATTTATAAAATGTTTTTCAGGTTACTTTTAGATGTGAAGTAATAAGTTTGTTCCAACAAGTAGAATGGTTCGTTTGCACATCATCAAACGCGTCTGATGACATACAAACTGTTCATTCCACTTATTGGAACAAACCTATTACATAAACGAAACAGTTGTAAATAATTTTAGTTCTCAGTTTGTCTGCCACAAATATTTAAAATATAATAAGATTTTGAAAAAAAATATCGAGTTTTTGAACGTGATAGAAAAACTAAGTAAATCAATCTTTCATTGAAATAATAAAACTAAAAACTTACATGATTAGATTCCTTAAATCAGGCGTGTAAGTTCTAGCAACAAGCTCCAACGATGTCTGTATATTCTCACGCTGCACAGCGATCAAAGATTTGCATGCTAACGCCAGCACCAATTTCCCAAGGGCAGACAAATCCTCCTGTTGGTAGTGCGGTACTAGGGCACTAGTCGTTGCATTATTATCGTACATTATCACATCGGTTATCGACAAACAGCTAAGTCGCAGCCGCGAACGACCGGTTAGAATGATTTTCGTTGGATCGAGTGCACGACACGCTAAGCCAGCAGCGTGTATAATACGAAGAGCGGACGTCAGTTGAATAATATAGTTCCAGATAACTGGTTCGGGCAGCTTATTGGTGTGTTGTTGACGCAGTAAGGTGTTTTTCTGATGCGAATAGGGTCGGGGTGCGTTTGGATCGGAACTGAATGGATCGGTATAGCCGTTGAGGGTTTCCGTTTGACTGAAATGCTTCGATATGAGAGTCTCTGCACCGGGATGGTAATCGTATACAAATACTATTGCTGGAGAAAAAAGCATGCAAATATTGTGTAAATATTTGTTTTCGAACTGTTATATTTTTCGTTCCAAGTTCAATTAAAAAAATATATATGACGGTCCGGTGCCGGTTTTCCTTCCGGCAAAAATAACGGTTGTTTTCGGTTCATTTACGAGTAATTAATTTTGAAATGTTTTTATTTGTATTATTCCTACTTTTATAATTATTAATTAATATAATTATTAATAATTAAAGGTATAACAATTATTAGAAGTATATAATATATGATTATAATATAATTTATTATTAGAAACTTATATAATTTTTATGTATGTTTTAGTTATATAATAATAAGATAATTTATGTTAACGTAACAAATTCTTGTATATAGGATTTTTATTTATTTATAATTAGTAAAAATTAAAAATATCTCTAATTATTAAAATATATTCCAATGTATTTTCATTTAAACTATTTAAAGATTATTAAAAGCAAAGTTATTATTAAAAAAATACACCTTCCTCAAAGTGATCCCTTGTTTCATTTACAATAATTAATTATTCATCGAGAAAAAACAATACAAATACTCTAGTTGCGACTTGTGACTACGCTACGAGACCCCGAAAATGAAAAAAAAAAACGGCAACTGACGTAGAAAGTAAGATTGTGTTAACGCGTGTGTTTCAACATGTATCGAACCGAAATAAACCGATTTTTTTTCCGGTTCAGTTCCAGCTTTCGTTACAGCTAAATTAACGGATTTTTTTTCGATTTTCGATTCAGTTCCGGTTCGAAGCCCTGAACACTAGAACTTATATATTATATAATTCATTACATTAATTACTTCTTATTAACATACATAACTCACTCACAATTATCTCGCGATTAAAAAACAAAATATAATCGGTAACTGTAAAATTAATATTTAAAATATAAAAACTATAAAATAATGAAAATAATTAGTAAATATTACTTAGAGAATAATATTTACAACTTTTAAACTTAAATTATTTGAATGCTTACTTATATTAGTTTCTTTATTTTATATTTTTATTTGGACAGATAACAATTATATTTTGTTTTTTAGTCGCAGGTTTTAATTTTTAATATTGTTTTTGTATTTTTTTCTTATTTGTATATAACATTTAAATTGTAAGCTTAAATAACTTTAAATAAGATTTTAGTGAAAAAAATATTGTATTAAAATGAAACGTCTTTAGGTTTTAGTTCTGTATTAATATTTATTAATAATCGACATTTTGACGTACTCAACGTAGATCTTCATTTGTATCATTTTTCCTGATGAAGATGTATGTTCAGTACGTCCATTATTAATAAATATTAATATAGAACTACAACCTAAAGACGTTTTATTTTAATATAATGAGTTCGGAAAGATATTTTACTATGTTAAAATATTGTATGTAAAGAGACAAAAATAAACATTTTAAAATGTATTTTAGCTTTTTCTTGATTTTCGAAGTACGTATCATCATTATTTTAATTAAATTTTAAAGTTTTAGGAAATGTATTCCAACTAATTTTAAATAATTAAATAAATAAAATAATACTAACAATTATCACCAAATGCTTTAGTAGTGAAGACTTCTTTAAGTTGTACAATATTGGAATGATGTATCCGTTTCCACATATCAACAATTAGCATACATTTCGTATTCTGTAATCGGAAACCGTGTACGCGTCTCAGACAATATCGGATCCCCGTTTTAATGTTGGTCGCTTTGTACGTTGAGGTCGGATAACCAAGTAATTGGGCTTTGTGCATTGGACCAGTTGGGATTGCTTCTAACGGTACCAATTCGTGATAGTTGTCCACTTCATGCGGCAAATCTAAAACAGAAATAAATCATTCATTTTATTGAAATTTGTAAAGCTATATTAACTATACAGACACATTTTGTTATATACAGTGGTGGATTTAATATTTAAGGGGCACGAGGCGTTAAACAATTCCGGGGCCCCATCGCCCTATCGAAAAAATAGTTCGTATACAAAAGGTCGAAACGCGTCATATACAATAACAAGATTAAAAAGTTGGTAATACAATATTTTTATTAAAATTATAATTTATGTGGGCACTAGGAGAAACTTTTCTAAAAATTTCATCAAAATCGAATAAATAATGTAGCCACAATGGATTTTTAAAAAAACTTATGATTTTTTTCTCGATAAGTTGGTAACACTGTATTTTTTAAAAATTGCATAATTTATTTAGGCACTAGGAGAATCTTTTATAAAAATTTGATTAAAATCGGTTAAATAATTTATTTAAAATGTAATTCCGAATTCGATAATACCAAATTTGTCCAGTTTTATATTGTAAATTTTCTAAAATAAAAGCATTGTTTATTGTTATAAGACCAAAATTATTTTTAGGAGCCCAAAAAAAATATAACATTTTACACAATTTTCCGTTTTATATATCATCTGAAATTTTGTCCACCTAGATTTATCGCCAGATTTATCAGATTAAATGCACTAAATCAAGTAGTTCTGTTTGATGCTGCCACCAGTGGTGTAAAATACTGTATAATAATGTTCACATTATTGTAGTAACATAATGACCTCTTTCTACATAGACAATATAGTAATGTGCATTTCAACCTAACCATTGTAAATAAATTAACAAAACGTAACGGAATAAATATGGAAAATTAACCTGCATATTGTTCGGGGTCGGGTTGCATAAGCGTGAGAGCATTCTTATTGATAATCTCGTGGCGTATATCATCTGCGACAAAGAACGAGGACGTAGTCGTGGTAGCGGTGGGCGTATTCGTAGCGGCAGCAGGTGGTTTCGTCGATCGTAAGCTGGAAAGATGACTCGGCGTGCCCGGATACGCTTGGTACGTTGTTATACCACTACTACCCCCTGTCGAATTCAGCGAGGCGACGTGCAGACTCTCCCCGGTCGAATTGTGCGAAATGTTATCGGCCACACCGCTGCCAGCTTGATAGAAGTACGTTGTACCGCCAACATTCTCCTAAAGAAATTACATTTTATTATTAGGTTATAGTATTTTGTTTATTTGCTTAAATCGCCATTAATTTATTTTGATGAATTAATTAAATGATTAGTTAATTTTTAAATAAAGAAAAATGCATTGACCTTTTGCTTTTGCGACAAACGCGCTAACCAACTGTGTCACAAGATCGCAACGACAAGGTAATGCATCTTTCTATATTTTGACTGATCCTGATAAACACATTTATTATTAATTTACTGTTGTCCAGGCCCGTGTGACACGATGCATTAAAATGCAGAAAATCAGCGCGTCAAAGTGCGCAGTTGTTCAATTTTCTATAAATTTTACGAAAATTGAACTACTGCATTTTAATGCATCGTGTCACACGGGCCTAGATAATATTTGGGTTTAAACTGAGTCACGCATATACATACACAAACACGTCTTGTACCCAAAAGGGTGTGGCACAAACTCTTTCCACTATGCATACGAATATATATTTAACGTAGTTTTTTAATAGTAATTTAATTTGTGATCAATTATATATTTGCTAAAGAGGGCGACAATAAACACAAAATATTCAAATATTTTAATAAAATTGTAACTTGATTGCACTGTGAAAAATCTATGCAATTTTACAAAAAAAAAATTATATAATTTTACATGTTTTTAAATGTAATTTTTCATAAAAAAAATGTAATATTACAATAATTATCACAGTAAACTTACAAAATATTGTTATTTTTACTGTTAAGACCTATTTAAAATTACATAAATATAAATTATAGATTTTATAATGTGAATAATCGATTATTAATTTTCCTCATCAAATATCTAAATTTAAAAATCAAAACTATTAATAAGTCATAATCGAAATTTATTAATTTATAAGTACAAGTATGGCACGACGAAAATGATAAAATTTATAACGAACCTGGTATTTCAAACGACAAAATTCACGGCATTTTACGGCAAAATTAGTATATTGTACGACAAATTAATAAACTATTATTTTTTTTATTTATTTAAAGATGGTCAATACATCTGCAGATTTCAGTCAGACTCATTGCAAAGTAGATTGAGTTATAGTTAACTTTTAATTTGTTCAGTGGTCAATACATCTGAAGATTTTGGTTGCGGTTATTGCTACAGACAGGTTAAAAGGTTAGTTTTTGATTTTTTGTTGCTATTCGATCTTACGTACGTTGTCGTGAGAAAAATATTTTGGCATGCATTTACATTTTTTGTCGTTAGAAATAATTTTTTAGCACACATTTATATTTTTTGTTATGAGAAAAAATATGATGTCGTGAAAAATATTATTCATCGTGCATTTTATTTTCCTGTCGTAAATTTTACCAATTCTGTCGTGCGAAAAAATATCACCCTTGATAAAATTATATATTTATGGCAAATAAAAATATTTCGAATTTAAGAATATAACATACGTACAAGGTACTGTTGACAAATTTGTAAACTGCTTGACATAATGCGATACAGATCAAGATAGAATGTCCTTGTGATTACATTTTGATAACTGTCAAATTTAATTTCACTTTCAAATTGAACTGCCGCCGTCTCAAAAAAAGTTGTTTCAAGATAGTTTGATGTCAAATTCAATTTACAATAACTTGATTTTGGTTT
Organism: Clivina fossor; assembly: GCA_963966155.1. Lineage (NCBI taxonomy): Eukaryota > Metazoa > Arthropoda > Insecta > Coleoptera > Carabidae > Clivina > Clivina fossor. The sequence goes on along the minus strand of OZ014553.1, from coordinate 17,220,456 downwards.
TTCAATAATACTTTTAACAGTATTTTACATTTTAAATGTTTTGTTAAAGTTGTTCATAACTGACATTGCACAAATGTGAAACATGAAACTAAAAATTTGTTTCTCTGGTCACCTTGGTTACAAAAATAAATTATTATTATTTTTTGTATACAAACTGCCATGATTAATTTCAACAATTTTCTCAATGTATATTCTAATTTTTATAATCTAACTAAATAAATAAGCTACAAACATTAATTCAAATAAAAATTTATTCGAATGTAGATTGTACAGTAAACAAAAAATAATATTGTAAAAAATCTTTCAGAACTCATTATATTGAAATAAAAACTGCTTTAGGTTAAATTTCTGTATTAATATTTATTTATAATCAACGTTACGACGAACTCAACGTCTTTCTTCATCAGGAAAAATAATACAAAAAACGTTTCATTTTTTTTATGAAGACGGACGTTAAGTTTGTAGATTATAAATAAATATTAATACAGAACTTTAACCTATTGCAATTTTATTTTTTTTTAAATAATCTTATTCTTACAAATTATTCTGCCCAAACATAAGTTTGTAATTTTACAATGAATTTAAAAATTATTTATTATATATAAATTTTATCAGTCTTATTTTCTGCCATATTAAATATTCCGCATTATATGCTAATTTTGTGGAAAAAAATTATCAGATATATAAAAAATATAACCTTGAAAACACAAAAAATAAATAAATCATTACAGCACATTTATTAGAGATATTAAACTATTAATATTATAATCACAATAAAACTAAAATTTTCCTTCAAATAATTTCATTTAAAAATATATATATATTCAATTTGTATAATTTTACAAAATAAATAATAATAACATGACAATTTTTTTCTGAAAAAAAAATTATTATATTTTTAAAATTATCTTTTGTAGTTCTAACACATCATTAAAGATTATTTATTTATTTTATTCCTAACCTTATTTCAACCTAGTATGTGTAATAAGATAAAATAATTATAATAAACATATGCTGATAACTCATACTGTTAATAATAAACAATTTTTTTTATAATTTCTAACCATATTATATCTTAAAATGATAGTAAATAGTAATAAAATAGCCAAAAAATAGCCTAATAAAATAAATCTATGTAGATACAATGGTAAAACGTGATCATGGATTAAATATGCATTTTTATTCCTATTGTGTTGTATTTAAACTCCATTTTCGTACTACATTATTATTTATTTATTCGTGCACATACATTAACCTTCAAATTCCTCACACCTCAACCTTCTAATCTCAAAAGTCCCTAGACACAGGAACTACATTTTCCTACACCTATAAGGATAAAAAGAGTACTTTCGTCTGCTGCTCAGAGCGGAAAATCAGTATTTTTAGAAAAACTGTGCAAGTGCATAATAGTAATTATATATCAAAATTAAAAAGAAAATATGAGTGTGAAGCTGTAATAGTAATGTTAAAAGACTTTTATTCTTAGGTCCTGAACCTGCGTTATGATTCATTTTAATCTTATTATTATTATTAAATCCCTTGTTAAGTTCGTTGTCTTTTTTTATTATTGACGACGCATTCAGTCGAACCACAAACACAGTCAAAACAAAACGCGGCCCAAACCTAAAGATGATCGAAGACAATAAACTCTAATTCGTTCCAACTATTTTGAGTAGTACTCAGTACTCCAGTAGAAACTCCAATTCGTTCCAATATTCTGAGAGTAAACTCTAGGAGCATACTCTTTCTACCTTATAAAATAGCAGGGTTTCATATTTCTAATCGAATTATTATCTTATGAACTGTATGAGTGATAGTCAAGTGAATAATAATTGTATAATAAGAACTTTATTATAAAACATATAAAAATGGACACATTTATGACAAAAATAAATCTAAATTATTTTAATTTACTATATATTTTAAAAGATGTATTTATATCTTTAGACTAACTAAGGAACTTCCCAAAAACTAAATATCAAATTATGTTCGGAACCGTTTAAAAACTAAACAAAATTTTCAATCACGTGATCATCATTAAATAATTTCCTCTGTACTCATAAAGGCCTTATTTTGGAACGCACCCCTGTTAAGTTTTTTCCCTAAAACGACATGAATCTATTGATATAATAGTTGACCGATATTCCCCATTTTTATTATTCTAGACTACAAATTAAAATTTGACGTTCATATAAATTTCATATGCAAAAAAAATGCTACAAAAATTAATTTCTTGCAAAGAATAAGAAGTTTTGTTTCAATTTAGAGTCTACCATTAATATATATGTAACACTATAATTTTACCCTAATTCACATACTGTTTAACAATTTTATATATTGGTAATGAGGATAGTAAACATAATTTTCAGTTGCTTCAAAATAAAGTCATGGGAGTAATGCTGCGTTGCAATAGATATGAATCCATTAGCAATATGTTGACAAAAAATTAATAATTGTGTTAATATGTTGATAATTAAGTAAATAGTATGGTATAGTAGTAAATATCCTGCAATTCTTAAATGTTAAAATGCATTACAATGTAATTAACTAGCCTAAAGCTAAATAAAGTTTAATTTGAATTAGAAAACTAAATAATACCTGATAGGTGGTAGCAACCGTAGGTTTCTCAATGGAACTGAACGAAGTTGGCGAGCAATTATTTAAATGGGGCGGCGGTGATGGTTGCGGCGTGAGTCTAGGTGAAGCTGCCCCGCTATGGGGACTATCAACTAAGGTCCGATTGTATCCAGCTGTACCGGCCAGGCCTGGGAATGAATTGAAGAAGTTTGGAGATGCTGACGTACTGCTTACGGACGCCGAGCGATTTGCCGGAACGAATTCGGGCGATTGGGGTGTTACTTTCTTCGATGAAATCGGCGAACCGATATTTATTTTCGTAAACGATTGCGTTAGGTTATTTGTACCAATTGGAGTGCTCGTCGTTTGACGATTCTGCATTAAAAATTAAATTTTTTGTGAAGATTAACAATATGCAGTGAACGAGAATCGATTCGTGCAGTATGTTCCGTTTAGTTTATGACAAGAAATAAGATAAGTTTAGAATGTTTATCAGGTACAAACAATAACCTTCAGTTTTTTTAACTAACTGTATTCTAATAATTGTCAAAATAGAAATGTTGTTTAACCTAGTTTAATACTACGTCAGCAACATGTTGTAATTTTATAATAATTTCAAAGTGTAAATAACAAAAAAAAAGCATCGTTTTTATTAACATCATTTATATTTCAAAGTAATGCATTTTTGTTACAGTTCACTTTTAACAACTATAAACTGTTTTTAAAATTATTTAACGACAAGTTTTTTCACATTTTCCAACACAAGAAATTTTAACCTTAGATTTTAACAACATAAGTTCAAACTTTTTACATTTAATTTTATGAAATTGTGTCTCTGATTTTAACTTTTACAATGACAAATCATTAGTTAAATTGTAACAAAACTTTCTAAATTGATTTGACAAACATTTGAATTGAATTTAGTCATCTACTACGAAAGAAAATGTTATAAATACGTAGTATATCATAAACATTTGACAGCTAAATGGAACTTACTGTTCGAACGATTCTCTTACTAATAGAAATACAATATTTTTGTCACTAACACTGACTCTATACTTCTCAATAGAATCATCTGATTATAATATTCTTGTCTCGGACATGCAACAAACAACTTCCGAAGCATTAATTTGTAATATAACATTATTATCTGATGACTCTGAACAAAGAAAATGAAGTAAAAATAAATAAATAAGGCAGTAAATATGGGAAATTACATATACATATAAATAAATAAATATTTCTTTGATATATGGAAATGTATACTTCTCATACTTGTCATGCAAAACTGTAGAAACTTTACTTGTTTAACATTCTATTTGTTATCTCGGTAGACCCGATGATATAATTGATAAGTGATAATATTCTGATTTAGTTTACCATATAAGTTGCTAATTTTGATTCCTGTGGAACACCATTTGTTGATGAATACGGTAAAAATATCGGATCCATCCCTGTATTTTCTGTACTGAACCCACTCATCAAATCACAATTTTTCTTTTCGGAATTAAAAAACGCAGTGCTATAATTCTATATATTTAATCGACATATTTCTGTATAATAATTAATATTTACAATACATTCAAAACATCGGAATATATTTTTTCAAAAAAAAATAATATAAATCACTTATATATTCTCTCAAAACACACAGTCAAACCACCATGTCCTTTACAATGCTCACAGATTTTTTTTTCAAAAATAATCATTAGTGTTATAAATAAGTTTATTATTCAAAAATATATTTGAAAATATATAGACAACTATAATATATATAGAACTGTAAAATATTTCACCAAAAATGTATAAATGAATATGACATTTATAAAAAAAATATCTGACACAAATGTCAACTACGTTCTGATTACCCTCAAAACAAAAGCTATCTGTGCATTTACGTTTCAAAACTTCATGACAACGCCACCAGATAGAGCAAGTGTGCGATCTAGAAAATTCGTACAGGTTGCTCGAACCATATGCTGTCCTCTAACCACGCACAACTGAATTATTTTTCAAATATAAAACTACAAAACTTCTGTCATACTTTTTTAATAGTTTATTTTTTATTTATATTGCAGTTATTTTCACGTCATTGCAAATTATTAGTTTGTACATATTGCACCATTTGTTTTTTTTTTATATCAACACTACATAAAATTTATTGAAATATCTACTTTCAATTGTTTTGGAAATGAAACAATTCATAACCTCAATATATTTGAAATAAATACGATAAAATATGTAAAGTAGTAATGTTTCTTAAAGAATATTTAATAAATAAACAATTTTACAGCAATTTAATTCAAAATAAAGGTATAATAATGATGCCGGAGTACTTGCTTGTGTATAGGGTATTTTTACGCTCAGTTGGCAGATAACTTGTTTTGCCTTCCACCGCTGGCTTGGCTCAGTTTACCTTGAACGTTCGTTGTTGGTACATGTGTGTATTCTGATCATTGTTTTGTGTTTATATTTCTGCGCTAAATGCTGTGATTTGTGATAGTTTATCAAGTGACAATAAAAGGATTAATATATTTTCTTCTAATAACAGTATAAAGGTATGTGTTTCATTCATTTTATGTTTAAATTTTTTGTTTAATTAACCTGAACAAGTTTTTTTTATACAGGTAGGTAATAAGGTATATAATGTCTAACGGTATGCAGTTAAGTTTGAAATTAAGAATGTAATAAACTTTTTATTATTAATTTTTTTTCTGTTCTAATTTACACTGTAAAAATATGCTTCAATTTTATTAATAAAAATATATTTTATTCTTATAAAAACAATACTTGTTTAAAGTTAAAATGCAAACAAAACTTTTGAAAAATTTGTAACGTATATTTTAAGTTTTTTTTGTTATCAAATAAATTGCAAAATAAATGTTGAAATTTAAGTATCTATTTGTTAGTTTTGATAAAATACGAATTTTTGAACAATTAAATTTGATGTATTTTGAAACAGAACATAAATATTGTTTAGGTTATCTAAAAATGCTGAAATTACATTAGCGTGGGGGTTAGAGACAATTTTTTTTTGATTATTTTCTTAGAAATTATTTGACCATAGATAAAAATTCATAAGCACGTTAAGCACAGGTAGTTATTCTAAAACCTATTTTTCTAGAATTTATGTTTTTCTAATCTTTGCAAACTGCATATTATCAGGTGGCGTAAAGTGCATTAGCATTTTTAAAGAGTGATTAATTTTTGTAGTTACAAATAAATTTAGAAATGACTTTTTGTTTATCAGTTATTGCATATTTAATTCTTGCTAAACAATATTAAAATATGTAATTGTTTTTAAGCAAATATTCTGAGGTTAGTTTAAACGATTCTGACAAGCATTTGTTTTTAAACCACTCTTTCTTAAATTATGCATTTTTATAAATTTTTTGCAAGAACTTCAAGTATAGTAAACAAATTTTTATATTTTTGTAACTAGACTGATATAATCGAACTAAAAACGTGTTATATTAAAACATAAGTACTAATAATATTTCGATCAACACGAGTTTTCATAGCGTCCAATTTTTTTTGCACAAATTAATCGAGTTATACGAGATATTTTTGTAGTTTCCAGAAAGTTAAAATATAACTATTCATTAATGTATTTAAATTGTCGATTTTTGTTAAATAATAAATTGTAATAATATTTTGTACAACTTTTGCGACAAAATTATAAAAATATTAATTAAAAGTTTAATTAGTTATATGCAAGAGAGCGTTGAACTTAAATATTACGTTAACGTGTGTCAATATTAGATGGTTAATTATAAATAGATTAATTAATTAAAAATCACGTACTTTTTTACATAATTAAGTGACAAGTGATAACAGGTGCTAAAAATGTGAATCATGTTTTATTGCACGTTTAGTTAATCTATAAACAAAATGCTTTTCGTTCTTATTGTTGCGTATTTCTATTATTTGTAATTGAGCCTAATTTTAGCTTAAAAATATGTTTTTTGTATGTTTCAAAAATTTCAAATGTAAAAAATAAATTTTACCATTTCCATTTTTACTTTTTAAAATTATTTTAAATGATAGTTTTGAATATTTTTTAGATTGAAAATTTTTTCAGAACTCATTATATTAAAATAAAACGGCTTTAGATTATAGTTCTATATTAATATTTATTAATAATAGACCGACGTTTTGACGAACTCGACGTACGTCTTTATCAGAAAAAAGATACAAATGACATTTACAGTAAATAAACAGAACACAGAAACAAGGTACTAGGTAACAAAATAAATAAAGTAAAATTTATACATTTTTAATTAAAGGAAGCTAAATTTTATTAGAATCAGTGCCTTTACACTGATTGATGTTACCTTTTTCTTTATAAATTTCTATTGATTCTCTTATTATCTAGTTACTTATTTTGTTACCTATAGTAACTTGTTTCTGTGTTCTGTCTGTTTATCTTTTTTCCTCGAAAAGTCGATTATTATTAAATACTAATACTGAATTACAACCTAAAGCCGTTTTATTTTAATATAATGAGTTCTCCTGGTGTTTTGGCTTCTTTTGCTAGAAAACGTAAATATTATACAACCTGAAGTCATTTTATTTTAGTTAAATTCTATTTTTTTCTCGGAAAAATTGCATATTGTTTAAAGTTTAAATAAGCATATCTTTTTTAAAATTGTTTTTGCCGTAAACCATTAAATCCTTGATAGAAAAAATAAAAACAAAAGAGAGAAAATTAGGCAACTGAAGGTAAAGAAAATTACTAGATCGAACAAAAGAGATACGCTTTCGCGTATCGCCGCGTCGTGTCGTGTCGTGCGACATACTCATACAAACATACATTGCGAACAAAACAATACACATCTCAACTTTGGAACACACATACGTATGTATGTATATAATGTGCGAGGTCGCCTACACACAGAAAACTAACCTAACTTTTACGCAATCAAAACTCACTTTTATTTGTTGTTGTTGTTGGTTTCTTCAGTTTCACTCAATTGAAGCTGCCCCGGTGCGGTGTGCCGTTTTTATTTCAGTCAGGGTTTATAGGTCTACGGAGACACAATTAATTATAGTGATTTACTTCATTAAGTTTTTCTTTTGTGGTATAAACAGATTGTCCTATATTACCGTTTCAATACTTAGATTTTGTGTATGTACCAGAATATATAATATACGATGTATTCTTGTTTGTCAATTAGGCATATCTAAATCGACTGTTTTTATTCTTGATTTATTAATCACGACAGATTTTAGTCAGACTTCATGTTAAGTAGATTGGGTTAGAAGGTAATTTTTTTTTATTTGTTTAGAGAAACAAGATATTTTGGTTCAAGTGACGAATCATGAAAAGACGAAAGACGAACAAACCAAATATACACAAGATTGGATTTAAGATTGGGTGAAACTTTAAGCCAAAAAAAATTTGAGAATCACATATTTACATGGACATTTTGTTAAATTTTTTTGTTATAAGTACGAGGCTTTAAGCTATTTAACTCATCTCATAAATTTAGTTAGTTACTGTTTAGAATTTATAGGGTTTTTAATTCCTTATTAATTTCTTTACTATAGATTAGTGCTGGTAACCGAATCCGAATAATTTTATATCCAAATTCAAAATTATCCGAATATCCAGATTCAAAATTATTCGAATATCCAGATAATTAGGTTATCGGATGTCTGGATCTCAAATTTGGATATCTGGAACTCAGATCTGGATTTCAGATTTGAGTATCCGAATGTATGTGTTTTATATTTTTATATAGATTTTTCACACATTATACAAATATGTATGCATGCTTTTTTTTAAATGTATCTATATAAGCAAGTTATACTATTGAAATAAGTGTACGAGGAGGTTATGAAAGTTTATTTTCTGTTTAAAATATCATGCATTTAAAGAAATAATACATTTTTAAAAGTTTCTTAAGTGGAATAAATATTGAAAAAAAATTTACAAGCTGTATTATTTCATCGAAATGCGAAATAAGGGTGATGTGTCTAAAATAATCGTATTATTTAATGTGCCTCAAAATTACATATACAATATGTTTTTATATATAAATATGCAATAATTCTGAAAAATAAAAGTACTCAGTTAAAGAATTTTACATACAATGTGTTTAAATAATTATAGGTATATGCAATTTGTCTTAAAAATCATACATACAATTTAAAATCCGGACCTGGATAAGGTATCTATGACCCGGATTTTGAATCCGAATAGCGGATCCGGGTCTCATTATATCTGAGAACCGGATTTTTCGGATAAAAGTTTTTCAAATATTGACACCACTACTATAGATACTAAATATTTAACATGTGTTAGTTTGAAAAGAAAAGAAAAAATCATTTTCTTGAATTTTGTACACCACATTGTACAAATTTTAAGTATGATTTTTTTGTTGATTTTTATGGGGTTTTATACGAAATATCTAAATTTTACTCGAAATTTTACTTGATTTAAAAAAAATCTTTAAGTAATTGATATTTTACCATAATTTTATAGGATTTTATTAAGATTTTACAAGGGGTACAAGAGTGTATAAGTGCTTCCTTTTTCGTTTGAAAATGAAAATTATATTTTTCTCACAATTATTTTTTAGAAGTAGTGATAAATTGTTTTTAATGAAAAATTTAAAATAGTTAAATAATTCTTGTTTAAATATGCTTTGAATCATTTATATTTTTATAATCAGTAAAAGAAGAAAACCAATAAATTATATTTTATAAGTTTCTTACTGTCTCAAGTTTTAATTTAGTTTTACTTCGAGCTTATTAATTAAAATTAAATATCCCCAAATAGCAACTGCCACCAAAAAACACATTTAGCAAAAATAGGTGAGTATGAAATTGGAAAGTAGCAATATCCAGAGGGGGGAAACCACATCATAAAATTTTGTATATCAGTTTGTACAAATTTTAAGTATGCTTGTTGAGATTGTAGTATTTTTTTGTTGAGTTTCCGAATTTTAAGAAAATAATTAATTGATTTTACTATGATTTGATAGAATTTTACTAACAATAAGAATTTAAGGAATTCTAAACGATTTTACTAAGAATTTCAGGAATTCTAAAAGGGTTTTACTAAGATTTTAAGAAATTTTAGAATATTACAAATATTTAAATTAATTTGTACACTAGATTGTACAAGTGATTTCCCCTTTGTGCAATAGTATGTTATAAAGACGGTGCAAACTTAGTTTACTGTTACTTTTTAATGTGTTTGATTCAATTACAATATGAAATAAAATACGATTCTTAAACTGAGTGTATTTTGCGGCACACTGTAAAAAATTTTCAAAAAAACTTGGGACAACACCAGCTTAATACTTGAATAGCAACACTTTCTTGTAAATCAATCAACGATTTTTTTCAAGTATTTATAAATTTATAGCTTATTGCCGCCCTCCATGAAGTTTGTAAAATGACAACTTTTTTTTACAGTTAGTTTAGATATTTATATTTTATCTAATGCAGACTTTTTCTCTCTTATTACAATCTAGTTTTACTGCTATAGGGGCAGTCTCAAGGGATCTATTTCACTACAATATTCTTATTCTTCACTATATATTTTTTTTAGTCATTAAAACTATCAATTGATATTTCTAATTTATTCAATATTTTTCACAATGTTCATTTAATTCTATTACTATTCTGCATAATATAATATCCGAACAAATTAGTGCCCATGATTTATTTCACATGTCAAATGTCATTGACACTAGACAATTTAAAATATGAAAGTCGATAAATGCAATGCATTTGTTTTTATTAGTTTATATTACAGTGATGAGAGGAGAGTTAATGAGAGAACAGACGATGCTGCATATGTGAACATCCGACAATCGTAATTTTTTAATAAATCAAAGGCGATTTGTTTATATTGCTCCTCATGCATTTGTTTCCATTCAATGATGCGAGATTGTTTTTTTATTTTTTATCATTTTTAATTCTTTTCGTTTAATACTTTAATTTATGCCTGTAAGTATTGTTGATTTTAAATTAGTTAGATTTGAGGAAGGATTATATATAATAAAACTGATTTATATTTTTAATTAATAGGATTAAAAAATAAGAAGAAAAATGGATATTAATTCGGAGAGATTTATGTACCTATTATAAATTACAGTGTTTACTGTATGCTGTTTTTTTTTATTATAAAATATATTTTTTGTTAAATTTTTAAATGCAGAAGTTGCGTTAAGAAAGGAAGGGTGGATAGGTAATTAAAAAGTTAATTATATTAAAAATAATTAATATATACGTATTTAGATTTACCGCCGTGAAAACAGCAACACTTTCTTATAATGGCCATTACTGTTAAATCAGTAAAATTAAATAATGAAAAATAAAGATAAAAATGAAATAAAATAATAAAAATAATAATAGATATACATATTTCGAATTAAAATTAGAAATTTAATATATAAATACGATAATTTAGATTAGTTAAATTGTGGCAATGTTTTCAATAAATACGTGACGTAAATATATTCATGTTTCTAAAACAACGTAATATGTCTTTACCTACATTAAAAAAACTATATAAAAATTATTTATTATTATTATTATCAAATTATGAATAGAGTTTTCTTTTAATTTTCATATTGAATTTGAATTGGAAATGTTGAATGTATCACGTCAGTCAAGTTAGCACCCCCCATTCTCCAAAAATAAAAACAAATTAGCTCACATTTATGAGCTATTTATGAGCTATTTTTGAGCCACATTCAAAATTTTTGAGCTGCAAAACTTTGCATGAAAAACATGTTTTTCGATGGGGGGTGCTAACTTGATTTCAAGTTAGCACCCACGCTATCAAAAAATTTTTAAAAATTAAAACAAATTAGCTCACATTTATGAGCTATTTATGAGCTATTTTTGAGCCACATTCAAAATTTTTGAGCTGCAAAACTATGCATGAAAAACATGTTTTTCGATGGGGGGTGCTAACTTGATTTCAAGTTAGCACCCACGCTATCAAAAAATTTTAAAAAATTAAAACAAATTAGCTCACATTTATGAGCTATTTATGAGCTATTTTTGAGCCACATTCAAAATTTTTGAGCTGCAAAACTATGCATGAAAAACATGTTTTTCGATGGGGGGTGCTAACTTGATTTCAAGTTAGCACCCACGCTATCAAAAAATTTTAAAAAATTAAAACAAATTAGCTCACATTTATGAGCTATTTATGAGCTATTTTTGAGCCACATTCAAAATTTTTGAGCTGCAAAACTATGCATGAAAAAAATGTTTTTCGATGGGGTTGCTAGCTTGACTTCAAGTTAGCACTCACGCTATCAAATTTTTTTAAAAAATTAAAACAAATTAGCTCGCATTTATGAGCTATTTATGAGCTATTTTTGAGCCAGATTCAAAATTTTTGAGCTGCAAAACTATGCATGAAAAAAATTTTTTTCGCTATCAAAATTTACCTTTAAGTTTACATAATAATCCTTATTTAGTTCAAATGCTTTACCAAATACAAAATAATAATATAAAAATACTAATATATAAATGTAAATCATATAGAAATATTTTTAAATCTATTATAAACATAAAAATACTTTATTTAAATAATAATCCTTAAGGCTAATTTTGAATATTTTTATATGTAATTTCTTAAAACTATCAGGTAACTTATTATAATATAATATATTATATTTGAACTCTTTTAAACAGTAATGTATTTTGTCCTTGTTTAGTATTTTTTTGAGTAATATAAAATTTATTCTTTTGCCGAGTATTATGATTATGTACATATTCAGCTTTAGCTAATTTATCTTTAAAATAATCAGATTGAGGACCTAATTTTATTTTACGGATTAATATAATTATTTGTATTTCCATTAATTCTTTTATATCGCACTGTACCACTGTAATTCTTCTAACATTTTTTGTATATTGGTATATCTATAGCATTTTAAAATTATTCTCATTGATCTGTTTTGAAGTAACTCTAATTTATTTATATAATTTTGACTAGTTAGATACATTATTTAGCCTACAAAATAAAAATGCGGACAAATTATTGTATAAGAGTTGATTTATGAGTTACTTGAGAAATACAAAAACTGCTTTCGTGCTACATATTCAAAATGGAAAAAAATTATTGTTTAATAATGTGCTAATAAATTTAGGTTATGTTAGCTTTTAATTATAAATAAAATGGGCAATATTTTACATGAGATTTATGGACTCTTTATAAAGTAGTTATGAGTATCGAAATTTATTTTTGTGCACCACTTTGGACACTCGAAAATTCACACTATTCTGCCCGTGCGAAGAATGAATTTTCGAATTTTTAAAATAGAGCTCAAAAATAAATTTCGACGCTCACAAGTAGCTTATAAAGTGATCAAACACTTTTTAAGAGAATGAATTGGTTTCAACCAATATCCAAATAATAATAACAATAAATAACAATAACAACAATGCATAGTATTGCAGCTCAAAAATTTTGAATGTGGCTCAAAAATAGCTCATAAATGTGAGTTAATTCGTTTTAATTTTTGGAGAATTTTTGATAGCGTGGGTGCTAACTTGAAGTCAAGCTAGCAACCCCATCGAAAAACATTTTTTTCATGCATAGTTTTGCAGCTCAAAAATTTTGAATGTGGCTCAAAAATAGCTCATAAATAGCTCATAAATGTGAGCTACTTTGTTTTAATTTTTAAAATTTTTTTGATAGCGTGGGTGCTAACTTGAAATCAATTTAGCACCCCCCATCGAAAAACATGTTTTTCATGCATAGTTTTGCAGCTCAAAAATTTTGAATGTGGCTCAAAAATAGCTCATAAATAGCTCTTAAATGTGAGCTAATTTGTTTTCATTTTTGAAGAATGGGGGGTGCTAACTTGACTGACGTGAATGTATCTCCGATTTGACAATTCGCGCGCGTATTTTAACGCAGTGAAGCGTCAGTCATTATGTTAATTTATTCATTTATTCAGAATGCACCGTTTTGCTGTGATAAAATCTTATTCTATTGTTGATTAAACATTTAAACACTTTTCTAGTAAAATTTACAGAAATGTCATTTTCACTGGCAATACAACAACTAGCGTCTATTGTTTTCAGTTGAAAATTTTATGGTAATTCATTTTAACTTGTGATGATGAATTTGCATAAATGTTTATGTAGTTAACATAGTAAAAAAAATCTTTCATAACTAATTATATTAAAATAAAACGGCTTTAGATTATAGTTTTGTATTAATATTTATTAATTATCAATGTACTTAACGTACATTTTTATTAGAAAAATAGATTGTATGTTTTTCCTGATGAAGATGTACGTTAAGCACGTTTAAACGTCGATTATTACTAAAAATTAATACAGAACTACAATCTAAAGCCGTTTTATTTTAATATAATGAGTTCTCAAAGATGTATTAAACATCCCTGGTGCTTTGGACAGTTTTGCTAGAAAAAGTAAATGTTTCCAAAAAGCTAGTTTGAATATATATAATACCTTTTTTGGTGCTTACGTTGATGTATGGTAGGGAATGTTGGATTTGGCTGCAAAAGTATAAAAGGAAAATGTCCCCTGTAGCAGGTTTTAGGTGGCGTATACGTGGTGTAACTAGAAGAAATTGGGTACGAAATAGATTAGTGTATGATGAGTGTGAAATTGAAAAAATGTTCTTGCAAAAGTTGGTATTAGAGGTCCGGGAAGTTAGCGAAGCCACTTCCACCAAACAAAAAATAAAATATTGCATAATTTGTCGTGAAATCAAAAAATTTGTCGCGCTGTATTTTAAAAAATTATTGATGGCTTCGCTAACTTCCCGAAAAAGTTAGCGAGGCCATTCTTCAAAAATAAAAATATTAATGTAATGAACCACGGATGTAGTTTAAAATTTATCGTAAATAAATCGTAAACGAATAAAAGTAATTTTGTAACGAAATTATTATTATTTTACTTGCAAATACAGAAATAATAAACTTAATGAATGGGGACCGGGGCGTTTTGCCGCCGGACATTTTGCCACGGACGTTTTGCCGCCGGGACATTTTGCCGCCAGGCAAGTATTAGGCTTAGCTTTCGCTAGAAAACAAAAGAAGAGATAATTCGATGAAATATTGGTTAGGGTAGGTTAGGTTAATAGGTTGGTTTAGGTGTTTGTCTTCTGCCGAAAGCTACGTCTAATACTTGCCTGGCGGCAAAATGTCCCGGCAGCAAAACAAAAGAAGAGATAATTCGATGAAATATTGGTTAGGTTAGGTTAATAGGTTGGTTTAGATGTTTGTCTTCTGTCGAAAAAAACGTGGCAAAATGTCCGGCGGCAAAACGCCCCGGTCCCCATTCATTAAGTTTATTATTTCTGTATTTGCAAGTAAAATAATAATAATTTCGTTACAAAATTACTTTTATTCGTTTACGATTTATTTACGATAAATTTTAAGCTACATCCGTGGTTCATTATATTAATATTTTTAATTTTGAAGAATGGCTTCGCTAACTTTTTCGGGAACTTAGCGACGCCATCAATAATTTTTTAAATTACAGAGCGACAAATTTTTTGATTTCACGACAAAATTACGACTAATTTACGACAAATTAGGCAATATTTTATTTTTTGTTTGGTGAAAGTGGCTTCGCTAACTTCCCGGACCTTGCTATTAGTCAGTTAAGATGGTTTGGTCATCTTGAGCGAATGTTTAATGAACGTTTGGTTAAAAGAATATATGTAAATGATTTTGAAGGTATACGTCTGCAAGTGGACGTCCGATGAGTAGAAGGAGGTGGAGGTGTTTGCGTGAGCGAAAGTTTTCAAGTAGTAGGAACAGAAGAGCACGTATTTCTAGGTATCATAAATGTGGATGAAGCTAGAGTTGCTTGTCTGGATAGGAATGTTTAAAAAAAAACTAATTTACGTCATTCACTATGCCAATAATGAATCATCAACATATTTATATATATATATATATATATATATATATATATATATATATATAGATAAACGTAATAAATATTAATAATTTATTTATTACTAACTTGAATATCGCTGGCGATATATTTGATATTGATTTCGAGTGTTTCATAAATGGAACGGCAATTTCATAAATAGCAAAAACTATTTTATCTATCACTTTTTATCTATGAATGCTGGCATCTAGCTTTATTACACATAAAGTCAATATTTGATATCAATATACTATAATATAGTGAATTTTTATCTAACATTTTTTGAATACATACTTTTACTCAATGCAAATATTGTTCCGTGTGTTTAAATAACAAATTTTTGCGTTAAACTAATCAATCTGATAGTATTACATAAGAATTAAAAAGTAAATTTTGGTATTTGTTCTAATTTTTCTGTTCAATTAAAATTATTCTAATTCTTTTCATACAAATGTGAAATAATTAGAAATAGTAGATAATTTTAATGGAAAAATGATATAAAATTTTATATTAGAAATATCTATTATGTAAAGTGATCATATTGGATTATATTGACATAAATATATGCCACCTGTTTACAGAATTATATATATCTATATATATATATATATATATATATATATATATATATATATATATATATATATATATATATATATCATATATTCAGTTTTATCGAAAAATGGGTCAAATAAAAGTTGTAAGTTATAACTTGCTTAGCAACTTTTGTTAAATAATTTTTTTTGAAATATATTTCTGTTGCGAAATATTTGTAAAACATATCAGTAAGTTACTACTTCCGGTTGGCAGATCTGTACCAATTAAATTGAGATATTCGTTTTAATTATGAAATTTTGTAACAATTTGTTCAGCCAGCGAATTCACTCTACACGTGTCCACAGACCGACAGACAGATATCACGCTAAAAACAGTTTATTTGTGTTACTGTATAAGACTAATTTGTGCTTATCTGTAAAAAATCTCCATATATCAAATTTGGTATAATTACAATACCTCCCTTATCATATGTGATATGAAAGTCGGTAGATTAATTCTTGCTTCGTTTCAAACTTTTATTGGAATTTAGAATATTTACTACATTATGAACAAATAAACTTTAATGTAGAATATTCGTGATATGTTGTTTATTTATAACATATAAGAATAAAAGAGCATGTATGAGAGGTGTGCACATGTGCACTAAAAAAATTATATACTTTTATGTTAATAAATCACTCTGTATATATTTATTTTGTAGCTTAAATAATTACATATGCTTGAAAAAAAAAAACTATTTATAACACCTATATGACTCAAGTGGAATTTTTTTTTTACCTGAATCATCCTACATTACTTGTAGTGTAACAACTGAAAAATCATAACCTTACTTACATAGACTTACTTTTTATTTGTGATTATAATCAATTTCACAGAATTCTTTGTCAATTTCCATCTATTTCAAATGCATATATTTTTTGTTTTTTCAATCAAATACATCCATTGTTATACAAAAAAAAAATTAAAAAAGTTCTCGTGCTTTTGATCGAGGGACTTAAGCGCATTTTTGGCGGGCGGATCAGTATTTTCATGAGCAAGTCACAAAATTGTGAAAAATGAAAACAACTGTAACGTTTATAAAAATATTCAAATTTAAAAATTCACATGATTTTATTATTAATTTTGGACAAATTCAAGTTGTGAAATTATAGAGGTAGTCGTTTTCGATAGACTGCACTGTTTTGTTTACAAAATTTAAAATATCATTAATTAACTTATTTTAAATTATTAGATGCACCAATAATTCGACAGCACCGAACTAATGCAAAAAAACTGGAACTCTCTACGATGTCTAGTTTAAAAGTTTTTCTGGAGCCGAACGAACGAACGACCGACCAACCGAACAAAGCGTATTATTGAGCATTCTTTTTGAAAACAAAAATGCGCTAAAAAACAACTGAATAATACAGTAATAATTAATAATGAAATTACGACTGGTTTTAAGTAAAAGTGGTCTGAAAAGGAACTATGAATAAGTGCCAATTTTTATAAAAATCATCGTGATAGAAGTTGTACATTATAGCACGATTATAAAATCGATTTCTATTTATTTCAAATTGCAAATTCTATTTTTCTTTTTTCAAGCGAATAAATGCGAGAAAAAGATGGCGTCGCCGGTGTGCTGTGGTGCATTCGCCATGCTTAGCGCTAGCACCGGAAGGAAGTTACAGAATTAGTAGTTAATTGACAGAAAAAGCATGAAAATGGCACAGCGGCGTTTGTCTTACCGTGAAGGTCCCAAAACTATCATATTATAAACTCTATTATCAGTATACGTATATGTATACGTAAGATTAAGGCAGGCAGGTATTGTACGTATTTCCGCTCGCTGACCTCAAATTCGTCTCAATCTAAACTAATATTAGAAATTCGCTCAGTTTTCGTCATTGGATGTGCAAATATGGTTATATTGTTTATGAGTTGGATAGAAGATTTAATTAAATTCATTAATTTTGCATACTTGCTGATATTGAATTTGTTTTATTTGGATACAGATAAATAAAAAATAATAATAATACTATAACTTACTATTATTTATTTTTATTAAAAATAAGTTTACTTTTGAATTAATAGTAAAAAAGTTGGTTTTAAAGAAATATTTTTGTCAGTGCATATATGTGTGTTTATGAATGTATTGTAGATCATAATATCAAATCGATAATATACGAAATATATCTTTGAATAGTTAGATTATTAAATTTTAAAATTTGTTTTTTAATAAAAAATTTATTTCCAACTATCAAATATTTTGTTGTTCTTATTCAAACTTAATATTACTTAATATTATAATAATTGTAAATACCTAAAAAAAAAAGAAAATACAGACAAATTATTCTACATGAGTAAAGGTATGTATAGATTTGACAATTTGATAAAATAAGAATGTTAATTGTCAAAATAGTTATCAAAAAAATATTTTTCTGTGGAAAATTCTAACTGAAAAACGTAGTTGATAAGGAAATATGGGTGAATTCTGTTGGTATATTTTAATATGCTATTTTTCATATTTTTAAATGTAATTTTTTTTATATACAATTTTAATTGAAAATTAAATCGAACTTAAACCTAAAGCCTTTTTACCGACCGTCATATCACATATATTAAGGGAAGTATTGTAATCATACCAAATTTGACACAGATAAGCTCGAATTAGGCTTTTAGTAAAACGAATCAACTGTTTTTAGCGTAATGTCCGTCTGTCGGTCTGTCTGTGGACACGTGTAGCGGTTGAACGAATTGTTATAAAATTTTATATTTTAGCTTCGGATGTGAATAATTTACTAATGACGTCACTTTTATGTGTTTTACGAATATTTCATAATAGAGATGATTTATGATGATATGATATATGCAGTGGTGTAGCCAGGAACTTGTCGTGGGAGGGGTTACTAAAGAAATGATATAATATTAATCAATAAAGATAATACTATAATTTGCATAAAAAATAAAAAGCAATAAAAATTATTTTTATAAAAATGAAAGTAAAATAACATTCAAGAACATTTAAGCAAAATAACATTTCACAGACGTAGTCGTCTTGGGTTTTTTGATAATTCATCCAGTACTGAGTGATTTCGGTTTACTGATTCGGTGATTTGGAGATTTATATATCAACGTAGTTTAATTATATTGCTGATTTTGGTTTTTGGTCGTTAAGGTGGGGGGGGGGGGGGGTTAACCCCCCGCAACCCTCCTCCACCACTTAAATACGCCACTGGATATATGTATTGCAAAAAAAGTTTATTATAAAAGTTGCTAAACAAGTTATAGTTAACTACTTTTATTTGAAACATTTTTCAAAACAGCTAAATAATTTTTTTTTAAATTTTTTTGTAATAGATATAATTCTGTTGGAATACATATATTTATGTCAAGACAGTTTTGTTTCTAGTTACCATGACTAGTGCAGTAGTTGTTGTTATACAAATTTTTCTATTCCATAAATTTATTTAATACGATGATCGGTTCTGCGGTGGCCACAGCATTTTTTTTTATTTTTAGATATAAATAATTTGTTGAAAAAGCGAATATTCATAAAATTTAGTGAAACTGTACATTTTCCTGATAACTTTTAGATATAAAATCAAATTATTTACGGCACTATGCATTTTACACTGGTAGGTAACTCAATAATGCGTGCTAACGGAAAATTTGATTTATTTTCTTATCACATCTAGATGGAATCTTTAAATTACCTGCCCAGGAGCGAAATATTATTTTATGATATTTTTGTGTTATTTTGCGTTTTATTGATTTTTCGAAGTACATATTTTTTGAGAGTATGTATCTATATTTGAATTTAATTTATTTTAATTTTTTTAATTAATTTTTTGTACATTTAAATTTATAGATTATTTATTTGATTAATTATGAAATATAAATTTGTAGTTGCAAATATTATAAATAGCTATTTGAAAACATTGGGCATTATCTCAAATCTTATAAAGTTTCATATTCATCACTAGTCTACTGAGATTCTCATAATACTCTATTGAAAGTACAGGTGGCCCAAAAGTCACTGAATCATTTTAAAATAAAATAACTTTTAATAAATAAAAAATATAGTAACAAAAATAAAATTAATTAATTGTAGAAAGTTATTCGAATTTTAAATGATCCTGTATAAATTTTTTACAACTACCTTTTTTCTAGATTATATAGATTCATAACAGAAAAATAGTTTCCTATTAATTTAATATGAATTACTTTTCAGTTTAAAACGCATTATGTAGGCATTTTGTGGCTGCATGGTTACGGGTATTTATAATGTTACATAAATTTCACAAAAATGATAAATTGCAGCGTATGCCGGAACATTATCAAGATTGTGCTAACGTCAGATTAATTAGTACGTTGTTGTATGACAATGCTTGCGTTAGCTGTATGTGCTATGTCATGTTATGCCGTGCCGTGCTATGTGACACATTATACGACAATTGCATTCAAGTTGCAATAGACTTTATGTATTGTCTAGATTCTTTCACTTTATATGTATGCTTAAGATGCATTCAAGCAACAATGCAAATTCTTTGCTGACTATAATCTCTTTTATAAATTGATACATACTTCAAGCAGTATTATATAGTACCAATTTTATTTTTAGATGATACAGATTTTTTAGCAAACTAATTTCTGAATAGTGGTAAGAGTTTGGGTCACACGTTTTTTGGTACATGGCGTAATTGTGTATATATGTGCAGATTTGTTTAGTTTGAATATTATAAGAAGATTGGTTAACAAATAGGATATTGAAATATTTTGATTTTGTGCCACAATTTTTCTTTGGAACTACAGCTTGAATAAAGTAACAATTTGATCAATTTCAATTAGGAAAAAAGTACTTTTTAATGTTTATTATTTTTATTGTTTAAAGAAGTGTAAGAAATGTAATGTGCTCAGTCATATTTGTCAGAAACTACATATTCGATCAAAGAAACACGGTTAAGTGTATTTAATTCGACATCTCCGACGGCTATATTAAAAATTATTAAATCAAGTTAAGTTAATTGACAATTGCATTGTTTATTTTCGCTTGAATTTGATTATTGAAGATGTCAGATTAAATACACTTGACGTTGTAGTTATGTTTGTTGCTGCTTTCAGTGTTGTATATAGTAACTAACTGCTGTACATATAGTGTCATTAATGTACTAGTAAAATAATGACCTTTTTCTACATAGGCAATATGGTAACGCAATATTAATATTATGATAAGCTTGAAGAAAAAGTAATTTTACTTGCTTCTTGTCTATTTTATTTTGTTTTTTCTACGATAACTTATTAAATTGGTAAATTTACTAATAAAAATTTAATTTCTTGTAGTAGGGCAACTAGAACTAGATAGAATAGGACCTATGTTCATATGATATTTTTCACTCGAATTGAGCTTCATAACAAACTGTTAAAGTTTAGTACACTCGATCTAAATCAACCTGTATAGAAAATACATCGTATAATCAGTATTAAATTAGAAAAACTCAATGGCTGATATTACAAGCTCGGTTTTCGGGTGTTTTAGTTCATTTGTTTAGCTCTTATGACAATTACATTGTTTTAAAACCGATATTAGTTAAAACCAATTTTAAAACAGAGCTCGTGATACGAGCCAATATATTTATAAACTTCTAAAATGTCTATTTTCATAAGAAAATATTGATGGACACCTCTTATCGTTAAAATCTATAAATCATTAAATTTTTATTACGTTAATTTAACATGTTGTCATCATCTAAATCAACAACTGTATACAAAATAAATGACATATGTTTGTTTATATTGTATGACATTTTGTTTTATACAATCTCTAAAGTGAAAGTGAATCTTCGTATACAATTCTAGATTCGCAAAATGTTCATCTTCAATCTTTCTATCTTTTGGTTGGTACGTAAGTGCGTATATGCACACGAACAATGGACCTAACTGTCTGATCTGGTTTCCATGGTGACTCAGATAAACAATAGCTACTCAGCAACGAGAAAGAGAATTACAATTATGTAGTACGCGCAATGTTTAGAAATTGGGTTTACTGTAGATTTTGTTTTGTTTTTATATAATGTTAGCAGATTGTTGAAGTTGGAAATAGGAAAAATAATAAATTTTGTATTTATTTACTCATTAGCTAATGTATGTAGTAGTTTATTTTTTGAGTTATTGAAGTATAATGTTTGAGAAAAATCTGTTTTTTTTTTCTTTAATACATATTATAATATTAATATTACACATTGCCTATGTAGCAAGAGGTCGTGTTACTAGTACAATAGATATTATTATACAGCAGTTAGTGACAGCACCAAACATAACTACAAAGTGTATTTAATCTTACATTTTTCGCGGCCATATTGACAAACTATTACGTTAAGTTAAGGTAATTGCAAATTGCGTTGTTTGAAGCGTGAGTAGATGGAAGAGCATATATTTCTAGGTATCATGAATGTGGATGAAGCAAAGATTACTTGTCTAAATAGAAATGTTTGAAGTAGACTAATTTCGGCATAGTGAAAAGAGTTTGTTCCATACTCTTTTGGATACATGGCGTGATTGTGTATGTATGTATTTATTACTGTTACGGATTTATTTATAAGAACAATTAAATTGACTTATTCTGTATAAAAGTATTATTGATAAACAAATATTAAATTTAAAAAATACACTCTGTATTTATGAATGTATCTTCACATTTTGTGACATGAATAGTAAGGGTTAAAATAGCCTACTATATACAGTTGCAGCAGCTCATAAAAGGAATGCAAAAATTTGTGAAGAATTTTTAATATGAAAGGTGAATGACATTTTTCAATTTTTTCAAGCACCGGTTATATTGATGTTGAATTTTCTAATTAAAATCGCTTTGTTTTAATTTTTATTAACGTTAATTCACACGGTTCTAATTGCTATGTTCAGACACGTAGCTCAAATACAAAACATGTTGAAGTTAATATCGAATTTATTCGTTTAATACAAATTATTTATTGTAACTGACTGTTCTGAAAATTACATAATGAATGTTGAATTAATAATTCAATAATTAATTTAATATTATTAATTGATTTATATAAAATAAAAAATAGTATATTTTTTAACTGGTTCTATTTTCTACAAAAACGGTTATTATTGTACCGAAAAAATACCTGAAATATAATATTCTATGTAGAATAATAATTATATATTTTAAAATTTTTTTTTTGTATTTTGGAAAATAGAGAAAAAAAATTTTTCCCAAAAAAAAAAACACAATTTTCGCTTTTTTTGGCCAAATTATAAATACCAAAAAATAAAAAATATATATATAATTCTACATAGGATATTATATCTCAGGAATTTTTTCGGTACAATAATAAACGTTTTTGTGGAAAATAGAGCCAGTTAAAAAATATAGTATTTTTTAATTTATATAAATCAATTAATAATATTAAATTAATTATTGAATTATTAATTCAACATTCATTATGTAATTTTTAGAACAGTCAGTTACAATAAATAATTTGTATTAAACGAATAAATTCAATATTAACTTCAACATGTTTTGTATTTGAGCTACGTGTCTGAATATAGCAATTAGAACCGTGTGAACTAACGCTAATATTATGAAAATATTTAATAGGCAATAGTAATCTTCAGGCTTTCAGGATCGGTATCTATTGAATTTATAGAATTTTCTGGGCTGGTACGCTGTGGTCGATCTATTCTCGTCTCAGACGTTTCGCCACACATCGAAGATGGCATTATTAGTGCTGATGACTGAATGACAGTTTCTGCTCCGCAATTTGGTATATATATATATATATATATATATATATATCTGTACCCTCACTATTCTCTACAGGTGCTGTTACGTCATTGACTGATTCTGGCTGGCCTGGATGGTCCACTCTGTATGTACTGACTGTATCTTCAGTTACCGCTTTAGTTTCTGTTTATTTTTATTTATTTCCACCGTTCCAGATGACGTGATTTAGAGTGATTTTTTTGCATTACTCGTATATGTATTTGTTTAGAAAATGAAACGTGGTTAATTGAGTGACACAAAATGTGTTGGGTCTCTTAATTAGCTCATATATCAAAATATGTCACATCAAACGAGCAAATTATTTATTATACACAGACAAAAATTAGTGTGATTAATATTTACAATAATTGCTTGCCTCGAAATCTGTAAGTATACCGGACGTCGTATAGTCTATGCCACAAGAATACCTATAGCATTGCGCAACAATTATCATACATGATACTATTCCGCAAACTGACACATTATATATTTTAACTTATTTAGCATGGAGACAAGTGATACTATCATTCTTAACTGTCATCACTTTTCTTTGAGCGCTCTGATAATAGGTAAAGTTTGGGAATTTTTTTCATGCAAAAGTTCCGGCTTTTTTTATATATATGTTATTACGGTATATTTGAACTACGTTTTCGAATTTTTATGTCAAAAAATGTTTTCAAATTGGGAAGTCACATGTGGATTTGTCAGGCCCTGTGAAAAAAAATCATGTCTATTTCGTCCCCCGAAATTTGCTGAAATATAATACAAAAGTTTACTTAGAATATCCTAAAAGTAAAACAAAAGAAATCTATCATAATACGTAGGCTTTTTTGAATTCAAAATCATCGAAAGCAATTTTGATAATTATCAAAATTTTCAGTCAGTAAATCTCCCAATGGCTATTTATTTATTTTTGTAAAACATATTACATACACAATTACGTACATATAGAAGGTGGCTTAAACTTTTTTCACTATCCCGAAATTAGTTCCTATCCAGACAAGCAATTCTAGCTTTATCCACATTCATGACACCTCTCATGCATGCTTTTCTATTCCTACTACTTGGAAACTTTCGCTCATGCAAGCTACTTTTTTAATCATACTATTCCATCGGACGTCCACGTACAAACGTGTATACTTTTAAAATCATTCATATAAATTCGTTTAACCATTCATTAGACATTCGCTCAAGATGACACACCAACTTTTGCTACAATATTTTTTTAATTTTACAATCATCATACATACTGTAAAAAATGTAATTTAAATTTATGTAATTTTACATGGTTTTTAACAGTAAAATAGAAAGATTTTGGAAATGTTTACAATAATAATATAAGTAATATTACAATTTTTATGAAAAAACTACAATAAGAGAATATGTAAATTTATATAAATTTTTTCCAGTGCATTAATCTGTTTCATAATCGATGTCTTCAAGAATTCTATAAATAATATTTAGAAATTTTATGTCAGCAATATGTATTTTACTTATTGTCCATGAATCATTTTATTCGACAATAAATTTGAAACAGGAATCTTTGATCTCTGCTGGTAACAAATAGGTTGTGAGTGAAAATAGACACTTTTTACGAGATGTTCTGTGATGCATTGAACGATTTACTTATGTTACCTAACTAAGAGTCCGGAAGTTAGGAGGTAACGCAAGCAACGAAAATATTTTAAAGTCACACTTGATTATGCACATGAGCAATATGCCGTGACACTCTCTGCTACACCTAAGCTAATTTTTTTTTCTGTTTTATTTGTACAGGGTGGGCAAATTTGGACGTTTTCATAGGGGAACTCGGAAACTATAAGAGATATGGAAAAATGGTCCGCGCATCCTCGATCGCTTTTTTTGAGAGAAACTCAATTATGAAAACAAAAATTAGCTATCGTCTTTTGTTTTCGAGTTATGGCGAAAAGTTCGCTTTTTTCGTATTTTGATAAATGGCGATATCTCGATGGTTTTTTAAATTAGGCGAAAATAATTTTCACATTCTTAAGGCACTTTTTTTAGTAGAATGAAATGGTCTTAACGGATATTATAAATTTCCGTTAATTCTCGGGTTATAACATAAAGTTGTGTTTTTTTAAATACAAGTCATAGTCGGCTCTGACTTAGTTAAATAGAGAATTTTTTTCTCTTTTCAATGATATATATCATGTAGGGTTGAAAATGGTCAAAACTGCCATTTTTTGAAATAAAATAAAATACACATTAAATATGAAGTAACAAAAATTTTAAATTACATTAAATGTTGATATTTTCTTTTAATTTTGCAAAAATAGATTTATGTGGTTGTCTTCTTTCTGGATAGCGATTAACATATAGCTCGGATGCATTAACACAATTGTTATCACTTAGAATAAAATATTTTTCGTAGTTTTTATAAACCATTTTTACCTTTCAGTCGTAATGATTTAATAATGAACATACAACAATGGTTTTAACAGAATAGACGCTACTATAAATGACACAACCTAATAAGATCACACAATAATAAAAAAAAATGACGAATCAATAATAAATTATATTTTATTTCAAAAAATGGCAGTTTTGACCATTTTCAACCCTACATGATATATATCATTGAAAAGAGAAAAAAATTCTCTATTTAACTAAGTCAGAGCCGACTATGACTTGTATTTAAAAAAACACAACTTTATGTTATAACCCGAGAATTAACGGAGATTTATAATATCCGTTAAGACCATTTCATTCTACTAAAAAAAGTGCCTTAAGAATGTGAAAATTATTTTCGTCTAATTTAAAAAACCATCGAGATATCGCCATTTATCAAAATACGGAAAAAGCGAACTTTTCGCCATAACTCGAAAACAAAAGACGATAGCTAATTTTTGTTTTCATAATTGAGTTTCTCTCAAAAAAAGCGATCGAGAATGCACGGTCCATTTTTCCATATCTCTTATAGTTTCCGAGTTCCCCTATGAAAACGTCCAAATTTGCCCACCCATGTAATATTTTAAATACCAAAAACTAATAATAAGTTTTAAAAATACAAAATAGATTGTACTATTTGTCCGAGTACAATTAATACTAAAAATGTTTGCAAATAAATTCTGGTGCTTGATGGGTTTAATGTATAAATTTGAGATTTATGGTTTAGATTTAAAATTTATAAATTTAAGCACTGTTACATAATTGAATTTAGAATATGAAAACTTAACCGATCAGAACTGAATGTATATTTTTTGACGTTTCTGACATATGCATCATTTGGGGTTATGTGAAAACTAGATTCCAAAAATTTATTTTGAATGATGTTATTAATGTTAATGAAATTTCTTACGAAATCCAAGAACTTTTATTTTAACGAACCGTTATTTTTAACGAAAATGTTTCAGAATAAGGCAGTAACCCCCGTATGCATCGCTAAAAACATTCGTTAAAAATAACGGTTTGTTATTTTTGGATTCCGTAAAAAATCTCTATGTATTTTGCAACGAAATTTCTTATAAAATCCAAGAATTTTAAGTTTAACGATCCGTTATATTTAATGAAGCAAACGAGCATAAATATAAATTGTAAATCATAAATTTCTTAAATGCATCATGCACCACGCTTCAGATTGGAAATAAATTGGGCTCGCGCTGCAAATTTTCATCGTCGTGTTAAATTAGTATCATTCTGTGCTCGTTGTACAATATTCTATTTCATAATTATTATTAATTCATTACATTATACAGTAAACAGTAAACATGTTAAGTATGGCGCGAGTAAATCTTTAAACATTAAATTCTAAAAAAGGAAGGTATTTGTAATTTTCTAAACTTCCTGTTTTTGTATATACTATACCGTGCGATGCTAATTTTCTGGTTCTGGTACACGTCGTATTTTAATTTCTGCCATTCAGCGAACAAAAGAAACCGAACGGTAAGCAAGCGAAAAAATAAAAGAAAGAAAAAAAAAACTTTCTCCTCATCATCTAGAATAGGTAATTTGTTTTTTATTTAGTTCGATTTAGTATTATTGTTTTAAGCGGAATGCCGGGATTTTTTGATTGCTCATTATTCGCAACTAGTCTAGGCAATTGTTTTTTTTTTTCCGCTTGTATCGGAATTAAATGATTTGTTTTTTGTTTTGTTTGTGTATTGTTTTCGATACAATGACAAATTGGTGTTAATTATATATAGGTGATATTGGGAAAAAAATCGAATAATTCTATTATTATATTTATAATTAAAGAAAATTGATGATTGTTTGGGAAAAATGTTGTATTATATTACAAATTGTTTTAATGAAAGACAATTTGAAATTCTCGTATTAAAATATTTTTTAAATATTCGTTTGTTATATATACTTTTATAAATATTTTAATTTCCACTTAATCGCAGTGAACTAATTTATATGTAATTAGAAAATTTAATAAATTTGTAAAAATATATTGGTCTAATCACTAGACTATGAGCAGACGATGAAATAAACACATTTTTCCAATTATAAACGATCGTTGTCACTCATCAGTAATTTAATACTTGATCAAAATTGATCAAATTGAGATATTTATCTCTGAAACTTAAAATATGAAATTTTATAACAATCCGTTCTGCCGAATTTGCTGTACACAGACCGACGGACAGATGTACATCACTCTAAAAACAGTTGATTCGTGTTACTGTATAAGTTTAATTAGTGCTTATCTGTAAAAATCTCGATATGTCAAATTTGGTATGATTCAAATACCTTCCTTATCAGATGTGATATGACGGTCTGTAAAAAAATCTAGGAAATGCTTAATGAGAATTGTAGTCAGATTTGGATGATGTTAAATAAAAACCTCAAATATAGATTCTTAACCGAGCTTTCGGTGTAAATTTTCATCTTCTTCAGGGGCTTGTTTTTTTTTGAGGTTTTTATTTAACATCAACCAAATCTGACTATAATTCCCATTACCTATGTTTTTAAAGTAATTTTGCCATGAACAACATCCTATATATATATATATATATATATATATATATATATATATATATATAAACTATTGTATATAATATAGGTATAATAAATAGAAATTTAATACTGTACCATATGTTCCACCTAGTTCTTTAATTTGTATGTTACAATAATAATAATAATAGATAAATAGTGGTCAATTACAAATCTTACTTTCATCTCTAGGAAATGGATTCTTCTTTCTAGATGTGTATGATGATATTCTTGTAACGATATCGAGGTCTTCTATATACCATATGGCACTTTGGACATATTTATTTAATAACATGTTATTCTAAATTAAAGTTTGGAATTGGTTTATAGATTAGAAAAGTCTCTTTAAGTGATTGTAAATAATTATTATCAGGATAAAGAAATCATTTATTAAGATTGTTTAATAAATAATATTTGTGAATTGCTAAATTTTATTATTATTTTTGTAATTAGAGATAATTGATAGTTGTTAGAAATTTGATTAATCCCACATTGTAAAAAAAATTTTAATCTATGAATATGTTAAATTTTCTGCGGAAAAATTTAAAGTGCACATTTTAATTTAGTTTTTCGTACTCTTTCCAAATATGCAAACGGACTTTGAAAATTTCAATATACAGAGTGTTGTTTCAAGGTCACAATTGCTATATATTTTTTTGTTAATCCGGACCTGGATTTTTCTTGTAAATAGTAAGTGGCTCATTTGGGCTCTGAATGAGAAACATGTGTACCAAATATCAAAAAAATATACGGGGTGGTTCGAGAGTTATGACCTCAGGAAGAAATAAGCAAAATCGATAAAACACCCTGTATCTCGATTACAAAGACCGTCAGGTCCAATAACTGGGGTATTTCTAGAACCGCCTCGGTGACCTCTATTCACCGTTTAAGTATTTCCGTTTACCAATGAAACACCCTGTATATATATATATATATATATATATATATATAAACGAGTGTATGGTTGTCTGTTTGTCCTTTATGCATTGCTACACCATTCATCCAATCACCATTAAACTTTGGGAAGTTGTTGAGTACACTCCCGCAAAGTTTTCTGGGGCCCAGGGGCCGCCAGGGCTCTCATAATCTTTCGAAAACTGAATTTTTGCGCAGCAACGCGCGGGAAATCTAGTTTTCAATGAAAACCTGGGGCAACTGATTTACACTAATTACTTACTTTTAATTATTTTTTTATTATTTTACTTAAAATTACAAAGTTATATTACTTTTACAAAAAATGTATGTAAACCATTGGTTTTTGTAAAATAATATGTGTTTTTTTTTACTATGGTTTTTATGTGAAATGGCAACTTTTTTTACAGCACAAAAGTTTGTTTGGTGCCCACATAAATTATATAATTTTACTGAAACACAGTGTTAAGTAAAAAATATGTTATTTTAATTTTTTTAGAATTTATTAATTACTGTCAAAATAGTCTATATATGGGTTTACCCATATGCTTCTATTCTTGTTTTGTTAAAACCTACTTGTTATTTTATACGAATATTGATGAAAAGATACATATTTTTTAAATCTAGTAATAACAGAGATATCGCTAGTTTTTTTTTTTTTGTTACAATAAGTAACTAGGAAATAATGAAAAATCAATATCAGAGTTTTAAAAATTTGTTGAATGTTTACCATGTTATAACTGGTCTATCGAATATTTATTGCTGTTTTTTTTTATATATTTGAAATTGAAATCATAAATCGGAAACATGAGAACTGGGTAAATTTTATGTTTGTTGATTCAATTTGCCTCCAAGCTTTTATCGAAATTGATTGGCAGCAAAATTTTGCTTGATTTTCACCCGATTATAAAACAGAGAAACTGTCAACTTTGAAATTTTAATTAATGAAGAATATCACTAATTAATCATCAGTCAGTTTCGCTTTATTTTTATAAAATCAATTTGGAAATTTATTGTTTTTTGTTGTTGTTGAGAAAATAAAAATACATTTTAAAAATTTATGGTCCGTATTCTCACCTCATTTTTAAAAGTGATTTTTTGTTAAACGTACTTTTGACGTTTATTACTTAAAATTACTTATTAAGCAATTTTAATTAGTTTGTTTGAATTTTATAATATTAGCTATTAAAAATATTTATCAAAAAAATAGAAATACTATTCATAAGGTAGAAGTAAAAATTTATTTTAAGACAGAAAATAAAAGCACTTTCATATACGAAAGAGGTGGGAATTGAAAAGTTATTTTGAAACGGATAGATTTTATTATTAAAATGTAAAATATAAATAATTTTATTTTTATTTGATTTATTTATTGAAAGATAATACATTAAAATAATTCAAACGATAATTTTTAATATGTATTATTAATAAATTGCAATATGATAATGCTGTGGCGAAAATTTAAACAAATCAAAAAAATATTATAAGTAAAAAAAACTAAAATCGTATTTCCGTAGCTAAGCTTGCATCATCAGTAGCAAATTAATATGATCTTTAAAGTGATCTTTGACCGCACTGAGGTACGTTGAGTATTTTTTTTTTTCGAAATTCTAACATGGGGTGCCAATTTCACGTAGATGTTAGATGAATGTGGATGAAGCTAGAGTTACTTATCTGAATAGGAATGTTTGGAGAAAACTAATTTCGAGATAGTGGAAAGAGTTTATGCTGCACTCTTTTTGGTACATGACGTGGTTGTGTATGTATGTATTTTAACATTATAATAAAATACAATTTAATGTAATGTTAATAATGAAGAAAAAAAAAGAACTATAATTATATAATGGAATGTTCATAAAGCAACATTTATTTACAAATATTAATAGATATATTTGCAACTGTAAATTGCATGGTCTTATGTGTAAGTATAATAATACTACGTATATGATATATCTGCTATAGAAGATATTAATATTCAAACAGTTTGTTAAACTAGCAGAACAGTTAGCAGTTAACTTCACCTAACGCTAACGCTAACACTATCATAAGTGATGCGATATGTTCGTTCATACATACATATATGTACTTTTTCATTTCTTCATTCACTCACCGGATATTACTTATAATTTCTCTCTTCAACATCAGTTAACTTATGCGCTTGGGCTTATTATTTTAGTTATATTAAATTTTGCAATGAATTTCTTACTGTTTTTGCAGAGTTACAGCTTTTTTAAAACGGTTTTTTTTTTGCTGAGAAGAAATTGCATTAGATGTTTTTATGATTTCATTAAATTTTAATTGTTGGAAATCGTTAATTACTCAAAAAGTATTAAGTTTAGATTTACAGTATGTATTCTCAATAAAATTCAATGAATATTAGTCAATAACGCTTGTCTGCTTATATTTAGACAAATTGTAACCTTAATTACTGATTAAGATTTTAGTTTTTAACTTTTGCTACTGATGATGAATCCTTAACTTTCGAAATACGTATTTAGCTTTTTTAAATTATTTTGTGGTTTCAGGAAAATTATTTTATTTTATTTTCGCCACAGTAAGATCATATTTTTATTTATTTTTAGACAAATTGATTAAAATGAATAAATATAATTTTCTATATTTGATATTACATACACATTTACCGCTTTGTACCCAAAAGGGTATGGCACAAACTCTTTCCATTATCCCGAAATTAAAACAGTAACAGGATTAAATCAACAATATTGAATACCAGAACTAGAAAGCCTAGCAACATAATCATAATGTAGCTGTAGAAATGAAAATAAATCTATTTACATACATACATATACATTTACGTTTTATACCCAAAAGGGTGCGGCACAAACTCTTTTCAATATCCAGAAATTAGTTCTCTCAATATATTGATTTTAAAAAATATTGATACATGCTCTTCATTCACATTCCAACAGTCTTTTGTTTTGTTTTTTCTCTCTATCATCAATAATAAACTGTTTATCTAGTTTTAGTGAACCGTAAAGTAAATGTTAAATTGTCTTCTTCACCTGTTCTAATGTTTGTATGAGGAGTAAGATTAAGAAGTGTTCTTCTCTTATGCCGTGTGCCGTAGTGAACTCTTGCGGCTAAAGCAAAGCGTATATGCTATATAGTAAGGTCGCTGCTCAGCATTTTATGTTTATTATCTGAAGATGTCGAGAGATGTATCATGTCTCCTCGTTCATGTTGAGTCGCCAAATATGCAGACGGTAGACGGCCTCAACTACAGGTGCGGACCTCATTATTTTTACTACAAAGGGAAATTAATTATACTTACGCTGTTCAAAACTTTAGGGTAAAAGAATAAAAATTTCCAAAAACAATTTAATTTGTACCATTATTAGTATGATATACACTGTAAAAAATATACGGTAATTTTACATAAAAAACTTGGGCCAACTGATTTACACCAACTGGTCTTAAGTGACCTTTCATTGATGCTTGAGCAAGCTTAGATAGTCAACTCAATGACTGAGTAACTTTAGTTTATATGATTTAGTTTAATATGTAAATTTCCAGACGACATTATTTTTACAAAATGTATGTAATATTCAGATATTTTAAGGAAAATTTTTACATTATACTTATACTGTAAACAAAATTACGCGTTAGGTATTTCAGCAAAACGATGGTATACATAAATTTTTATTAAGTAAAATAATTAATTTGCCATATTATATATGTTTTTATATAATGTAAAAATATATAAATTCACATAACTTTAGGTTTTTATGTAAAATTACCGAATTTTTTTTACAGTGTATAGTTTATGTGACTAATTACTTTCGGTCAAAGAAAACCATATAAATTATGGTAAATTAATTATTTTACTTAAAATTACAAAATTATATCATTTTTACAAAAAATTTATGTAAACCATCGTTTTGCTGAAGTAATTTATAATTTTTTACTATGATTTTTTTATGTAAAATGGCAACTTTTTTGCATTGTATTTCTCTTTTTCTATTTATTTTAAAATATGTCACTTTTACACTAATAAAAGAGCAAAAAAAAAAAAAACGAAAAGTAAGGGTATATTATTGCACATACATGAATGAGCAATTAACAAAGTGATTGTTATACGATGTTAGTTTTTAATTACGCTAATAAGTATTTACATTTTTTACAGTTTCTTTGGAGTAAAGAACGTGTTTGTTTTGAAATTTATTTACACGATTAGAAAAAGTAGAGTTTGATATACTCTAAAAATTTATGTAATTTTACATGTTTTGTAAATTGTCACAATAAAATCACAAAATGTTATTATTTTTACTGTTAAAAACCTATGTAAAATTATATAAATTTAAGATATATTTTGTACATGTATCATGCATATACCTACATCTAATTTAACATAATTCAAGTTTAAAAATGGAAAATTACTTAATTTAATTATTGCTGATAAAATAAATGACAATTTAAAATTAAAGAAAAATATATGCATTTGATTAGTTTCAGCAATTTTCCATGGAGAACATTCTATATATATCATAATAATTTCTACCTGGTATTAAATCATAGTGCCTGAAGTTCGATAATTCCACTCCTGTTTCTATAGTAATGTATGTGGTGATATAGTATGAGTCACCTAGTAAACATAACGTTACGTTAGTAACGTGAACGCCCCCCGAACGCTCGCGACAATAACCGTCTCTCCTGCGCCCCCACACTAAACAATCCACCCACCCACCCAACCGATACTAAGTTTAGCAGTGAGATAATCAAACGCTCAACAACACCGACACACAGACAGACAGACACACACACACACTCTTATCTTCACTATCATACATTAACTCTTCTATATCGTCATTGTTTTCAATTAACTTTTGATTTAATTTCACATTCATGTAGGATAGAAAGAATGTCAGTTTTAATTCTTTTAAAGAATTCCGGAATATTCCTAGTCATTTCACTAAAGCTCTATTCACAACTAGGTATTTATATGTTAGTTCAGATGCGGTTCGGTCATCTTGAGAGAATGTCTAATAAACGTTTGCTTAAAAGAATCGCTGTATTCTTTTTATCAAAAATTGACTCATTTCAGTTGGAAAGTGAAGTGAGGTGAAACGAAATGAAGTGAGTTGAGTTACTTTATAAAAGAACAAAATATTCAAACTCTAGCAAGAGAACACGAATAAGTGACAAAGATCGAAATACTTTCACACCTTTTTTTTTGACGTTTGTTTTTATAATCAACCATAAATTTGTGAATCAAGAAATACATTTTTGATAAATTGTGCATTAAAATTAAAAATAAAATTTAAACATCATTCAATCATTCAATTTCGTATAACTTTTTTTGTCGCTAACCTTAAAAACGGCAAGATTGACACAAACTTAACCTCTGCTACTTAACTGAGTATCCAATTCAGTTCGTCGTAGCTCAGTTAAGATAAAAAGAATAAGAATTATCTGAGTTTATCTGAAGTGAGGTGAGATCTCAGTAAATTTTAGGTAAAAAGAATACAGCTAATATATGTGAATGATTTTGAAGGTGGACGTGCGATCAGTAGATGGAGTGGCTTACATGAGCAAAAGTTTTCAAGTAGTAAGAATAGAAGAGTATGAATGTGGATGAAGTCAAAGTTGCTTGTCTGAATAGGAATGTTTGGAGGAAACTAATTCCGGGATAGTGGAAAGAGTTTATGTCACACCCATGGTACATGGCGTGATTGTTTATGTATGTATATAGATTGTACCCCATTTTTTTCACTCCATTATTTACACCAATATTTTTCTTCCACCAATTCTTTTTTCCACCTATTCCTTTTTCACTATATACCAAACTTAACTTAACCCTAACCTAACCAAACCAAACCAAAAAATTTGGTGGAAAAAAAGTATTGGCGGAAGAAAAGTTTGGCGGAAGAAAAGTATGGTTGAAGAAATGAAGTGGAAATGTCTCCCTACCATGTAAATACTTTAGAAGTAAAGTGATTTTGCTCTGCTATTATATTATTTGAGATGGTTCGGTCATCTTGAGCAAATGTCTAATGAATGTTTGGTTAAAAGAATGATTTTTAAGATATACGTTTGCACGTGGACGTCCGATGAATAGTTGGAGTGGTATGAATGAAAGAATGGCTTGCGTGAGCGAAAGTTTCCAAGTAATAGAAATAGTGGAGCCATATATGAGAGGTACCATAAATGTGGATAAAGCTAAGTTGCTTGTCTGAATAGGAATGTTTAAAGGAAACTGTTTTCATATTGTTGTTTTTTGTTTTCCTCTGTACAGTTCTTTTTTCTTTATTCTACGAGGCGTTTCGATCTTGCGATCATTATCAACTGTTTTCGGGATAATGGAAAGAGTTTTTGCAACACCCATTTCGATACATGGCGTGATTGTGTATGTATGTGTTTATGCCTATAGAAAAGAATTTGGTTTTTGAATTATACCAAAATATTGTGTTTATGCTAACCAAGTTATTATTCTTGTCAGTACAAAGTACTGAAAAGTTCTGTTTTCAATATTAGGCCTATAAAGTATAACATATTATATTTCCAGTTATTTGCTTGGCAACGGCAAATTGACAAATTTATATTATATAGCTACAAAATTAAATATCAAAGGGGAAATCACTTGTACGATCTGGTATACAAATTAATAAAAATTCCTAAAAATCTTACTACAATTCTGTAAAATCAATTTTCGTAAAAATCAAGTAAAATCTCTAGTAAAATATCTACAATTTTTGAAATTTCGTATAAAATCTGTAAAAACCAACGAAAAATCACTATAAATTCAATCAAACAAATTTTCCCCAATTTATGAACAAAACAATTACACAATAGGATAGAACACGTAAAAAATTAAAAGTGTTTGATCAAGATATTGAATCGATCAAGAAATCAAATCAACCTACAAATTAAATCAGATCAATCAGTTTATCGAATGATTAAATTGATCAAATGATCAGATCGATTTTTCTTTTATTGTGATCGTTTGGATCGATCGATATTTTTTCGCAAGCCTAGTTCGCGCAGTTAAAAAAATCTATTAGCTACAGATTTTCTCCAACTCATACTCACAATCAGTTTGAAATTTTGAAGTGTACTTTAATCCAGTCCAGTAGCATGTATGTGACATACATGCTACGAAATAACTGAGCAATTTCGGTTTGTGCAGTTAAAACTGTGCAATTAATTGAGTCTTTAAAACATTAGCAAATGAAGACATATTATATTTTGCATATCTCTAATAATTTAAAAAACTATGAAGCGACAAAAAACATAAGCTCTACTATGTTTATTTTACATTATTTTGATAATTAAAGACATCAGTGGTCTAACTATAGCTTTTTGGTGTCAATGTCAATTTTTTTGCAGCCTCTTCTCGTTAGTGCAGGGGGGCACGTGAATGAAATTTTGGCACGATCACAGATGCTTACGAGTGGAAAATATATGTCAGAGACAAAAATTAACAACTAAAGCTTGTTCGTTTTAATTCGAACTAATATTTGTAACTTTTCTTTAATTTAGGCTCAAAATTGTGACTTATTTGTTTATTTCAGACAATTTTATTAATTTTCCTTTAATTTACCAAAAGATTTACAAACTTTTTTTAAATAACTTTTCAAATATTAAACTCCACATTCATTATTGCCATAAAATTATTTTATTTATACGCGTTTCTCATTTCTAAGTATCGAATTTTGGAAATTTTTGTTTCAATTTTGTACTTCTTAAAATATAATAAATAACAAGATTTTTTTATATTTTAAAATATTTTAGGATTTTTTGGTTTAACTTTTTACCGACCGTCATATCGCATATGATAAGCACAAATACAAATAAGCACGATGTAGGCACGATGTTTTTAGCGTGAATCCGTCTGTGGCAAATTCGCTGGCTGAACGAATTGTTATAAAATTTCATATTTAAGCTTCTGATATATCATACATACATGCATACACAATCACGCCATATACCCAAAAGGGTGTGGCACAAACTCTTTTCATTATTCCGAAATCAGTCGCCTCCAAACATTTTTATCTAAACAAGCAACTTTCGCTTCATCCACATTCATAATCTTTCTCATACATGCTCTTTTATTCCTACTACTTGGAAACTTTCGCTCACGCAAAACAGTCTCAATCATTTCACTCCAACTACTCATCGGACGTCCGCGCAAATGTATACCATTAAAATCATTCAAATAAATCTTTTTAACCAAACATTCATTAAACATTTGCTCAACATGTTCGAACCATCTTAACTGACTAACAACAACTATCTATCTGAATATATCTATTTGATCAAATTTTAATAAAAATCTGCCAACCGGAAGTGGTAATTTACTAATGTCACTTACAGATGTTTTCATTAACGAAACCTGCTGAGCAAGTTATAACTTATAACTTTTATTTGATAAATTTTTCGTTACGGCTAAATAATTTTTTTATAATTTTTCGTATTTTTATGATATATAAATATATAATTCTGTAAATATGTGGCATATATATATATATATATATATATATATATATATATATAAGTCAAGACTATTTTGTTTTTAGTTACCATTACTACAGTATGCAAATTTTTCTATTTCATAAATTTATTTAATATGATGACGTTCAGTTCTGAGGTGGTCACGGCAGATTTTTTTATAATTCAAAATTAATATTAATAAATAAGAAATGCTCAATTTAACTTTATGACAGTAACACAAAGTGTAGTGCAATAGTGTGAATGAAGCTTTGGTAAAAATATAAGAATTCTTTCAAGTTTAAGTAAAAGTTGAAAAAAGTGATTTTCGTTTTCTGTGTTTGTTTTTTTTTGTATATTTATTACTATACGTTTATATTATCTCTTTATCTTTTTATATAGCTAAACTTTTATTACGGCTGTTTTTTATGATTTCACTTTATTTTTTTATATCTTCATTTTAAGTATTCTATCTAAGTTTTTAATCAAAGAAAAGTGTTAATTTCATATTACGAAATTTCGTAGCAATAATTCAATAAATAAAACTTAAACTTTTATATATTATTAGCTAATTTTATTAATTAGAAGTAGGAGTGTTTATTTTGAAATTTTAAAACGTAAGATATTAATAAGTAAAATAACAGATTATGTAAAAATATTATAATATTTTTAATGATATTTTGATGCTAATAAACGAACTTAAAACAGGTATATAATTTTGCATGATATTAACAAATTATCGTCATCAGTTCCCGTAATTCCTAGGTAGAATACAGATGGGGCTAATTTCTCAAGAAGTGAACATATAGTTTCTTAACAATTTTTACTTGTATTGCCAATGGTGCGGGTCATTAGCCCACAGCGAAGCAAGGGACCTACAGTTTGTAGTGGGTTCTGAACCACTCAGACCCAGCTGATATCAGTTCAGTAGTACAATGTTTTAATATTAGAAATAATATTTAATTTAATTTCTGGTGTGAGTCAAACAATTGTTTTTCAATTTTTGTATTTAATTATGGATTATTTAAAATATACTATTCCTGTAAAAAATAAAAATTTAATGATCCATATTTCCACCTCTTTTGTTTACGAAAAGGTGTTTTTATTTTTGGTATATTTTTTATATCTAACATTATAAAATTCAAATAAATTAATTAAAATAGAATATATCGAAACGTCGATATTTCAATAAAATATTTACAGAAATTAATCCTAAAGCTTTTATATTTTAATATGAAATATTTTTACTGTCTTACCATTTTTTACTTTTATTTTACAAAGAGTGTGGATTATGTAAAAATGTTACAATATTTAATGACGTTTTGATGCTAATAAATGAAGTTAAATAGGTAGATAAGTTTGCATATATAATTAATAAATATTTATATGCATAAGAATGTTTGCAATGTTAAACTTCAAAACGGTATTTTAATAGTATTGGCTATTAATAAGTTGAATTGTTTAACAAAAAATTAATTATATATGTTGTTGAATAATAACTGTAATGCCATTTTTTATTTTGCATTATTTATAAGAGCATATGGTTGTAAGTAAAGAAACATAAGTATGATATTAGAAATTCGAATAAAATATAATGGCTGGTCGTATTATTATATCAACAAAATTCAAAATAAGTTTTTATATTGTGCATTAGTTTTCCTAAAGGCGAAATCATTTACTCGCATTCGAAAACATTAAATTTACTAGATTTCAAAATAAAAAGGTTTTAGGATTAAGTTCTGTATATATTTTATTTAATAATTGACGTTTCGACGTACTCAAAATACATCTTTATCAGAAAAAAATGATGCAAATGACATTGCAGTAAATAAACAGAATATATATTTATATTCTTAAATACACATGGCGTATTATACATTAGGACCATTAGGTTATAGTATTTTATTTTTGCTCAAATCGCCATTAATTTATTTTGATTAACTAATTAAATAAATTGCGATTTAAGCAAAAAACAAAATACTATAACCTACACAAAATATAGAAATAAGTTACTAGTACTATAAAATTTATAAAGGAAGCCAAATTTTATTTAAATCAGTTACTAGTCATGTTATTTTTTCTTGATAAATTTCTATTGCTTCTCTAATAAATATTAACAGTATATTGATAAGAGAAGCAGTGTGAAGGCACTGCTGATTTAAATAAAATTTGGCATCTTTTAATCAAAAATATATAAATTTTTTTTTATTACCTAGCAACTTGTTTCTTTGTTCTGTTTATTTACTGTACATTGAGTACATAGATTATTAATAAATATTAAATACATAACTATAACCTAAAACCGTTTTATTTATAATGAGTTATGAAAGATTTTTTACTATGTTAAAATAACATAAATCCGACAAAACCAAAAGATATATGCGTACCACAATAAACAATAGCAAAAATACAATCAGACAAGCGAATCACAAATTATCAGATGAAAATACGAAATACGTTACAATCCTAAGTAAAATTATTATAATTCGTCACGCTAGCATAATCACGAAGAACGAAAATTTCGTTAAGGAAGGGTCTAATTTATCCCTTCTCCCGGGGCAGGGCAACCCTTTGTTTTGTCATCGTTTGGTAGCTTGGGGTGGTGGAGCGTATGTGGTGCCACCTGCACAACCACCGGAAACGGCTGCACGTGAACGGTTAGAAGAACAGGAAGTAGTGCACATCAACCGCGAAATAGATATCGGCGGACAGGAAAGAGAAACAAAAAAGAAAAGAAGGTCGTTATTGTTTTGAGTTTGGCTTGACTGATGGGAGATTGTTTGAAGATAGGATTATTAAGATGGTTTTTGTGTTCGGTTGGTTTTTATTAATGAGAATTAAGTTAATTAGTTTATAGTGTAAGGTAAATAAAATTGAATAGATATAGTCCCAAATTAAAATTCGATATTTTAAAGAAACTAGCTAAAATGCCCACTGTTGGTTGAGTGCTATTAGTTTAATTATTTTACAAAGAGAGTAGCAGGTATAGCTCAATTTTTCTATTAAGACTGCAAGTTTGTCATTTGACATCATTATTTTTTATTCAAACCCAGATTTTGAACATATACTGGCGCCAAAACTTATACACACGAATTTAATAAATTATATATACCGGGTGTTCGTTCGTCAAGTTCGTATGGGCGTTTAACATGTAATTTCGATAAATTGCGATATACTACTTTCTCGAGTAAAATTCGAAGAAATACTTAGAATACTTTTCGATAGGGCATAAAAGGTTCTATTATCTGGTTTTAGCTTTAATTTGCTAGCATGTGCCGTTTGGGCGCTAGAATTTTTTTTTGATTTTTTGGTTTTTATTTTTTTTATCAAAAACTATGAGGTGTAGGAAAATAAGCATGGCATAGAAAAATGCGGAATAATGAGTACAATAATTGAATGAAAAAACCATTATTCTACAATGCATCGTTTAGTAGAAAAAAATGAAAAACTGAATTTTTGGAAATTTGACAAGGGGGGACCCTTGGGATTTTTTCAAAATATGACTTTTTTCAAAATTTGCTCAAAAAAATCTGAAAAAATTCTGTAACATTTTTTCTCTATGTTACTGAATTTTTTCAGATTTTTTTGAGCAAATTTTGAAAAAAGTCATATTTTAAAAAAATCCCAAGGGTCCCCCCTTGTCAAATTTCCAAAAATTCAGTTTTTAATTTTTTTTCTTCTAAACGATGCATTGTAGAATAATGGTTTTTTCATTCAATTATTGTACTCATTATTCCGCATTTTTCTATGCCATGCTTATTTTCCTACACCTCATAGTTTTTGATAAAAAAAAATAAAAACCAAAAAATCAAAAAAAAATTCTAGCGCCCAAACGGCACATGCTAGCAAATTAAAGCTAAAACCAGATAATAGAACCTTTTATGCCCTATCGAAAAGTATTCTAAGTATTTCTTCGAATTTTACTCGAGAAAGTAGTACATCGCAATTTATCGAAATTACATGTTAAACGCCCATACGAACTTGACGAACGAACACCCGGTATATATATATATATATATATATATATATATATATATATATAAATCATAACTAGAATGTAATGGATTGAATTTAATAAGAAGGTAGTCAAAAAAAGTTAGATATTCGAATCAAACTTTAATT
Source organism: Clivina fossor (assembly GCA_963966155.1). NCBI lineage: Eukaryota > Metazoa > Arthropoda > Insecta > Coleoptera > Carabidae > Clivina > Clivina fossor. The sequence goes on along the minus strand of OZ014553.1, from coordinate 17,178,227 downwards.
TAAGATTCTATGTCAAGCTTTCGGTGGTATTTTCCAACTTCTTGAGGCCATGCTCTGTTGGAGAATTGAAAATAAACAATACAATTGACTTAACTTAACACCGAAGATGTTAGATTAAATACACTTGACGTTGTATGATAGTTATGTTTGATGCTGTTGGTATATATAGTAACCAACTGCTGTATAATAATGTTATTATTGCACCTAGTAATATAATGACCTCTTTCTACATAAGTAATATGGTAACCTAATAGTAATATTATAATACGCTCGAAATATATATATATATATATATATATATATATATATTAGGGTGGCCGCTATTTTAAATGTTTTTGATCTCATCCCCTAAAAAGTTTCAAAATGTTAAAAAAAATAAAGTGTTCAAAATTATAGCACTAACCCGTGCTTCAAGACGGATTTTCTTTTTTAGTTTGCTTAAGAGGGTTTTCTTCGCCGCCATTTTTATATGACTAAAAGTTATTATTTTGAACCCAAACTTGTCTAAAATGTAACTCAAACATTGACAAATAAAAGCATTTAAGCATTATATAACTTATCTTTTGATTTCATTAAAAAAAAAAAAAAATGTTGAGAATGAGGTAGTAATCGAGTCTCTATAAAAGGAAATCCGTCTTGCGGCACGAGTTAACGTTAAAATAAATTGCTGTAATTTTGAACACCTTATTTTTTTAACATTTTGAAACTTTTTAGGGGGTGAGATCAAAAAAATTTAAAATAATGGCGACCTTAAATATATATATCTAATTTTAAAAAATGTATATGCAAATACGCAATATCTAAATTTACATTAGGAATTATCTTGTCACTTTTTATATAACAAAAAAGCAGAAACAATTATTATACAACCACAGCTATTTTACCAGACAAGAACAGGTGTAATGCAGTACTGACAAAATATAATGCAATGTCACTGCTGCTCATCGCATCCACCATCCGTCTACACCAGTGATTCCCAAAGTGGTCCAGGTGGACCCCCAGGGGTCCACGGAAGACTCGACGGGGGTCTACGATGGCGAGAAAAAAAAATGGGGGTTCACTGGTTGTAAGTGGGGGTCCACGAAAATTTATCTGGTTTCGATCGTAAAGAACTAAAATGTTGGCTTGGCTGTACCTATCAATGTAGGGCCTACATTGTAGGCAGATAATACACTAGGTACTAAAAAAAATTCCAAATTTTTCGGTGATTTTTGACAGGCTTTATTTCGGTGCAAAATGGTCGTATTGAGACTTTAAAAAAAGCATTTTGAAGCTTTATGATTCAAATTTTCAGATTTTTGCTAAAATATTTTAGGAGTTACGGTTCTCATGCAATACTAACAGATAGCGCAAAAAAATAATATTGCAAATTTTTTGCTTGTTTTTTTTTTGTCCACGGGTGTGAAAATTTTTTTTCAGTTAGGCCGGCATATGGATCTGATAGCCTGTTTATTTAGTATTAATTTCCTTTTTTTTAAACCTCCGTTAATTTTTTTGAGTAGTGTATTTTAAGAAAGTCAGCGACTGTTAACTTGTAAAAACTTGCATATTCGATATTTTGAGTACAACGCGTATCGAGACTTGCAAAGCGCCGCCCGCTAGCCAGCCAGCAACGCTAGTTAAGACGTGCATAGGGACGAAATACGACTTGTACTGTGCTTGCAATCTTGCATGAACTTGTTTGATTCTTCACCAATATAAATACGAATGCCAAGAACAAACGTTACTCATTTGCTTTACTCATTTGCTGTGCTCATTTGTTTCGGGAATTTTGAAAAGAAACGTGTGAGTGAATCGATGTCAGTGTTTGCCAGTGCCGGAAAAAGTAAGTATACCTGCCTATTTGTTATACATACTTTTATTTTATATTGTAGTAATATTATATTATTTGTTATGTTTGCGTGTAGTAGGTACGTAATAAAAATTAAATACTGAACAGGGCCATTATTCGATACTTCTATAAAAGAACAGAAAGCCGAGAAAGATTGAACTTTTAGTACTTTTTATTATAAAATTATTTATTTACCCGACTGTGGTGATTCACTAAAAGAGAGTTATTATAATTGACCTGCATGTTTGTACATATTTCAGTGCCCTCGTAGTTGCTAATGCTAAATGACTAAAAATATTTTCATAAAATGTACCACTCGTATAGTAATGTATCAACGTAATAAATAAAACATTAAAATCGCGGTGTTTTGACGTCAAAATATTCTTTAAAAGTATTTTCTCTCGAATTTACAGAAATGTATCAAAATATAATTAATCAAAAAATGTTTTGCATTACATTAAAATAGATTCAATCTTAGCGGCTTATTGCTTTTAATAATTAAAATCAGTTTTGCCGCCGGCATTTTGGTTTTTTCATTGCAATAATTAACTAATTATTCCCATTCAATTCTGTTCAAATAGCCATATCCTGTTAAAATCACCTTATGATTACTAAAACAAACTTTTTTTTTTCTTTACACGTAGGTAACTGATACGAAACATGGCTGAATCTAAGAAGAAATGTCGACAATACAGTGTTCAATATTTGAAATTTGGTTTTGTTCCATCAACGGCCGACAAACGATTGCCCATATGCCTTTTGTGCAACAAAGTTTTGAGCAATGACTCGATGAAACCATCGAAGCTCGAAGATCATCTAAGAAGGTGTCATCCTGATAAAATAGGCAAAGATTTAAAATATTTTCAAACATTGAAGGAAAAATATGAAAGAAGACCCACCGTGCAAAGTATGTTCGCTTCAACGTCTCAAAGTAACGATGATGGCTTGCGGGCATCCTACAATATCTCATTGCTTATCGCGAAATCTGGAAAACCGCACACCATCGGTGAACAGTTAATTTTACCCGCTGTTGAAGAGGTTTTAAAAACTGTTCTGCACAAACCTCCATTTGACGTACTTAAAAAAATTTCTTTGAGTAACAACACTGTACAAAGGCGTATTGATGAAATGAGCTCTGATGTTGAAAGCTTCTTGTGCAATTATCTGCAAACAACTCATTTTTCTATTCAATTGGATGAATCAACATTACCTGGCAATGAAGCCTTATTATTGGCATATGTTCGATTTGTTATGGACGAAGAAATCCATGAAGAGCTACTATTCGCGAAAACTTTGAAGACGGACACAAAAGGAGAATCAATATTTAATGTCCTGAGCGATTTTCTTAAGGAAAAATCGATTCCATTTACAAACATTACTTCGGTGGCAGCAGATGGAGCTCCTGCCATGTTCGGGCGATATCGTGGGTTTATAAGCCATCTTCAAAGAATTATACCAGGAGTAACTGCAATTCACTGTGTCATACACCGACAACACCTGGTAGCGAAAAATTTGAGTGATAGATTGCACCAATCGCTTCAATTTGTGATTAAAGCAGTTAACAAAATAAGAAGCAACGCGTTAAATACCCGTTTATTTGCACAATTGTGCGACGAAAATGATGAAGACTTTCAACGATTACTCTTACATACTGAAGTACGCTGGTTGTCGAAAGGTGCATGTTTAACAAGATTTTACTCACTTTTTGAATCAGTTTTAGAGTTTTTGGAAAGTAAAGATCCAGATTTAAAAGAAAATCTGATCAAATTGAAAGCAGACATCGCGTATTTGACAGATTTGTACAAAAAATTTAATGACATTAACTTGCAGTTGCAAGGGGACAGCCTAAATTTAATAAAAACAAAGGGTGTAATTTCGGCTTTTCTTGGAAAATTGAAATTTATGAAGCAAAATATTAGTCGGCGCGAATTCGCACAGTTTCCAAACTTGTCACAGGCAGAATGTCTTGATGAGGATATTCAGACATACGTTCAACATTTAAATGCCTTGCATGATGACTTCAAAAATAGATTTGAAGATATTCTGACGATGGAAATACCACCATGGATCATAAATCCATTTGATGAAACGGAAGTGGCGAATGTGGTATTGCAAGAGGAGCTACTCGAGCTTACCACCAATGAGGAGCTGAAGGTGAAATTTAAAAAAGGCTATCAAACATTTTGGCTGCAAGCAGAAATTGCCGAAAAATATCCTGGACTGTGGGAAATTGCGAGAAAACTTTTGATAGCGTTTCCCTCGTCATACCTTGTCGAAAAAAGTTTTAGTGTGGTGACAAACCTATTAACAAAAAAAAGGAGCAGATTGAATATCACAGAACGGGGAGATTTGCGGTTATTCCTGACAAAACTGAAGCCAAATATTGATAACTTGCTATCAATTCATCAAGTGCATCCCTCCCATTAAAAATGACTATTTTTTTTAATTGTTGAAGTTACGTTATTAATGTTTAATTTTAAGTCTATTAAGTCTAATCATATTATTTTAATAAAAAATTTTAATGAATAATGAAAATATACTATTCTTCTTTTTATTTTTACCACTCCGAATTTAGAGTTGGAACTCAGCCGCGACGCATATATCCATCGTTAGATCTAATCTTCACATTTTTTGACGAGTTTTGGGAATATGGTAGAAATGTAGCAGCAGGGGGTCCACCGAAACCAGTAAATTTTTGAAAGTGGTCTACGGGGAAAAAAAGTTTGGGAACCTCTGGTCTACACTTACATTTCCATTCTATATTTTATCATCCATATATATACAGTCCGTAAAACACATAACATACCTCTAATACAAACATACCATTCCATCGCGGCAATAGCACGAGCTAAACTGTTAAAAGAGAGAGAGAGAGAGAGAGAGAGAGAGAGAGAGAGAGTGGGGACTGTAAACGGTTATAGAATAGTATAAGTATGAGAGAGATGGTGTAATGATGATGGTGTCTCTTGGAATGTGACCGTATTGCTCAACCTTAACGTTATAAACGTTGTCTCTTCGCCTCTACTAAAATGGAATGGTAAGGTTGAATGCAATCAAATGGAAAATAGAGAGATGCGGAATTAGGAATAAAACTAATGAAAACATTTTAGAATATACATAATTTTTTTTGAATTATATTTCTTATGAGATTTAAAAATTTATATCTCACCTGTCTGACACTTTCAAAAAATCGATTTTTTACATTTTCCGAAAGCTTACGATATAGGTATGTAGCAGGGCTTCAAACCGTTATATTTTCCTGTTCAATTAAAAAAATGTATACCGGTTCGGTTCTAGTTTTCGTTCTTAAAAAAATAACGGTTTTTTTTTCGGTTTTCGGGTCAGTTCCGAGTGATTAATTTTTAAAAATTTGTAAATGTTTATATTTACATTAAAAACTTATTTTTTACCATAATTTAGAACATTTTATTCCTATACTTTTATAATAAGGGTATGCTTATGTATATACTACATAAATTGATAGAATAATATAGTATGAATAATAATTATTAATTAATTAAAGGTATAATAATTAGAAGTATATAGGTAATATATGATAATAATATAATTTATTATTTGAAACTTATAGAATGTTTTAATTATATACACAAATTCTTGTATACTAGATTTTTATTTAATTATAATTAGATAAAATTACTTCTAATTATTAAAATATTTTCCAAATGTATTTAAACTACTCGTATTTAAAGATTATTAAAAGCAAAGTTATTATCAAAAAATACACCTGCCTTGAAATGATCCCTAGTTTCATTTTTAATTTCAATATCCGAAAACAAACCAAATATTCCCCGAAAATGAAAAAAAAAACGGCAACTGATATGGAATAACATGTATAGAACCGAAATAAACCGATTTTTTTTTCGTTTCAGTTTCGGTTTTTGTTCGGTTCGAAGCTCTGGTATGTAGAATAATCTGTTAATACGGTTTTCTGAAATTCGAACTTTTGACGGAGTTACAACGATCGGATAATAAAAATAGTATATTATATTACGAGGAGTAGAATGCGATGATAATTGTTGTTGAGCCTAGATATTTGTGGCCGAGGCAAAACGCAAGCAATCTGGGCGAAACACAAAAAGAGCTGTCTATTCCAAATGACATATACGATTTGTGATTCATGCGTTCTAAACGAAACGAAACTAAAAATAAATAAAAATACATACCAAATCATCTTAACTATTTGTAAAATAGTATGTATATGAATTTATAGAATTTTCTGGGTTGGTATGGCCTGATCGATCTATCCTCGTCGCAGACGTTTCACCATACATCGTAAATGGCACCCACAGTGCTTGGTGACTCTCTGTAACTTTCATTAACGTCTTTTGTAATCTTATCTCTTTCTGTGTGCGTAATGGTACATTATTACGCACAGTATTAATTAATAAATGTTTATGAGGAAAAGTATAAGGGTTTATTAAAAAACTAATAAAAGTCAAAATCATCACTGGTTTTGGCTTTTATTGGTTTTTAATAAACTCTTATACTTTTATTCGTCATAAATCAACTACACTGTGAAAAATTGATGTAAATATACATATTCTATGAATGTATTTTTTCAGAAAAAATTTAATATTACGTCAATTATCATAATAAAAATTATAAAACGCTGTTATTTTACTGTTAATAGTTATGTAAAATTACACAAATTTACATTACAGTTTTTACAGTGTACACTTGGCCTAACTCAATTTAATTATTAAATATTTGTTTACAAATTATGACTATCTTAGAGCAGTACCGACAAATATTTAACTAAAACAAGATTAGAAGTATATGGGTAAACCCATATATAGACCACTTTGACATTATTACATAAATGATAAGAAATAGGAATAACAATTTTTTTCACTGACAGCATTGCATTTTGCTAATATATAATATTATAGGCGCTAAGGGTATCTTCTGTAAAAATTTGATTAAAATCGGATAAATAATGCGGGCATAACAAATTTCTTGAAAATTATTAATTTTTTTCGGAAAGTTGGCAACACCGTATTTTAATAAAATTATAATTTATGTGGGCACTAGTAGGAGAAACTTTTATGAAAATTTGATCAAAATGCGATAAATAATGTAGCCACAATGATTTTTTTTAAATTTTAGTAATTTTTTTCTCGATAAGTTGGCGGCAACACTGTATTTTGTTAAAATTGCATAATTTATGCGGGCAACAGGAGAATCTTTAGTCAAAATTTGATTAAAATCGGTTAAATAATGTGGTCAAAACAAAAAAAAAAATTTTTTTAAAATGTTACAGACACCGTACCAAACGCTATACCACTTTTTCCTTGCAGTCAAAGTGGTAAACATTCTTTCATAATAATTATAACCTTACGGATTACACTATAGATAAGAACAACAAATACACACACACACACACTTATTGAATGAAACATACATATAAACTCTCGCATCACCGAATTCCAAATTGGGCTTACATCCGGTCTGTGGCTGGTGTGTCCACTTCAACTCCCAAAGACACACACAACCAGTAAGGAATTCGAACACACCATCATCGTCCAGAACATTTTTTGAACCCATCACTCATTACGTATAAACACACATGCGCGCATATACACGGTGTTTGTTTCGCGAGATATCATTAGGATTATTTAGATATTGAAAAATTACAATGATTAAATAGAATAAGGGCCGGTATTTTGAATCTCAGTTAAAATTAGTCGGTATAGTTGATTAAATTAAATAGATGATAAAAATGACTCATCGTCTGTATTTTGTATACTGGTTACATTAACAAGTGGTTAAATCAAATTTATTATGGTATTCTAAACAGCAATGTAGCGTAACAGCATGTTTTATCCTTTTCTAGTAAATTAATTTTTATTCGAAAGGAAAGAAACAAATCACACTGTTACGTTACATCGCTGTTCAGAATACCACCATTAACTATGAATTTGAAGCCTGGTTAATTTTAAAGCTCGGTTAATTATTTATGCACTTGATCAGAACACAAAATACTGACTTTAAAACCATTTAATTATTTATATAGATTTAAATAAATTATTTGACGATATAATTATTTATGACAAATTGTGCGATATTCCGTGTCAGTTAGAATGTTGACTTACGAATCTAACTTTCCAAGGTTCGATTCCCAGCAGAGGAATTATTTTTAATTTTAATAGCTACCAAATTATAATGACTATATTTCAAAATTGCACAATACTTAATAATACTATTTAATAATTATTTATTAGGTTTTTTTTTTAAAATATAATCACAGCAATAGTAATAATGTCAAGTCATTTATTTAAAATGATTTTTTTTTTAATAATAATTATATATACCTATTTGATTGGTTTTGTTGTATTTAATCATTTTTATTTATTTTGAATATCTAAATGTTCCCAATGATTGTTTCTCGAAATTTAACTCGAGAAACAATTATTTCGTGTATTGTCAATTTCTCATTTTAATGTTCAATAAAATAAAATAATTTCCTTTAAACCATAAACTATAATACGTCTATATATATATATATATATATATATATATATATATATATATAATACGTATTTCGAAAGCTAAACTTTTATCATCAGTAGCAAAAGATAAAGCTGAAATTTTAATCAGTAATCTATGATCTTGGGTAGGTTGAGTATTTGTATAATCTTGGATCACTGATTAGGACTTTAGCTTTTGCAATACGTATATACCTTTTTTTTATAAACATTATAATGCGTGGTTTAAGGTAAATTATTTTAATTAACTTTTCGCCACAGTAAGATCATATTTTAATTTATTAATATCGATTGTCAACCTTCCAAATGAACATCCTGTATGTTGTACTCTTGGTGTACAGGAATGTTTTTTTTTTATGTGTTTACATTGGTTGCTCTAGATATCTGCAACTGGGAAACCGTTTTACTGCCCCGCGCGCGCACGCAGACCGACAAATTTTAACTGTTCTTTACTTTCGTCTCTGTCTCTTGCTGGGAGATAAATTCTGTCTTTCGTTTTGCTGCACACTGGCCCTGCACCTGTACCATTCGATTTTTTACTATCCACTAGAAAATTTATATGCTAGTTCTGTTTGCAGATGGGATTCGTTTATTTAAAAAGATTAATTTGAAGCTGGGATCTCGTATACTTAGGTGTTTAAACAATGATAGATTTTTGTTTTTGTTTTAGAATATTTAAAGTACATTCTTTTTTTAGGCATTAAGATGAAAAATGCTGTCTGTTATGTGTTACCAGATTCAGACAAGAATATTTCAAATTTAAATTTAAACAAGATTAGAAGTATATGGGTAAACCCATATATAGACTACTTTGACATTTCTCGGAAAGTTGGCAACACTGTATTTTAATAATATTATAATTTATGTGGGCACTAGGAGATACTTTTCTGAAAATTTGATCAAAATCGAATAAATAATGTAGCCACAATGAATTTTTTAAAAAATTTGTGATTTTTAACTTTTATAAATATTTGATTAAAATCGGTTAAATAAAATGGTCAAAATAAATTTTTAAAAATTTTACTAATTTTTTCTCGGAAAGTTGGCAACACTGTATTTTGTTAAAATTTCATAAATTATATGAATACTAGGAGAATCTTTTGTGAAAATTTGAGTAAAATCGGTTAAATAACATGGCCATAATAAAAATTTTAAAATTTTAGTAATTTTTTTCTCGGAAAGTTGCCAACACTGAATATTAATAAAATTATGTAATTAATGGGAGCATCAGGGAAATCTTTTCTGAAAATTTGATCAAAATCGGATAAATAACGTAGCCAATATGAATTTTTAAAAACTTTAGTAATTTTTTTCTCGGAAAGTTGGCATCACTGGAAAAAAAACAAAATCACATGACCATCTTGGGTACTAGACAAATTTATCCTGAAAATTTCATTAAAATCGGTTGAACCGTCTAGGAGGAGTTGCGGCCACAAAATTTTGACTTACGGCCGAGCTGACGACGCACACACATACACCCACATAAACTAAGTTCAGATTCGTCATCTACAGGCTATATGAAGGATTTCTATACAATTTTTTTTTTTTTTTTTGAAAATGTTACAGACACCGTACCAAACGCTATACTACTTTTCCTTGCAGTCAAAGTAGTAAAAAGTAATTGTTTTCGTATTTATTTATTTGATACATACATACACAATCACGCCATGTACCCAAAAGAGTCTGGCATAAACTCTTTCCATTATCCCGAAATCAGTTTCTTCCATACATCCCTATTCCAGACAAGCAACTTTAGCTTCATCCACATTCATGCTCTTCTATCCCTATACTACTTGGAAACTTCCACTCACACAAAACGCTCTTAATTATACCACTCCAACTACTTTGTTATCATTTAATAACCTAACAAACGAAAAATTTTTATTATAAAAACTCTAATTACAGTAAAATTTCATTATACAATTTTCATTAAAAAAAATTTACTTTGAAATATCTCTGTTTTATTTTTATAACCTAATTTTTTTATTAATAAATAAATAAATAAAAAAAGTGACAATTTTATAAAAATAATAGTAAAATGTTTGTTAAATAAAATTGATCAAATTTATTTATTTTTATACATAATAATAATACAATGTTTGTTTGTTTTTTTGCAGGTATACAAAACAAAGATTTATTCTTTCAATTATTTTTAACTAAATCAAAAATGGGTTAATTATTTTATGATTGGTTATACGTCTGGTAAGTACTTAGTATAGCACTTAAGTATACTTCAGTTACATTATAAATTTTAACTATTTAAATAACAAATTAATACTAGTTAATATTAATAATACAATAACGTAAGTTCTGGATGCAAAACTTTGGATTGTCGGGATTGGGGCTTGCTAATCAAAGATACTCGTAAACCAAGATGACTTAAACACAAAAAAAATTAAAATATTGTAATAAATAAAGAATATATTGAAGATTTATTCCACTACTAAATGATTCTGCTACAAATTGTTAGATTTAGGGATATTTTTATAAAAGAATTGTGCAAAATATTGACTATACTTAAATTTGAACTAAAGTATAGTCAAATAAAAACTGTTTTAGGATTGGATTCTGTTCTATTATTTTTTATAAAAACGACGTTTCGACGAAACTGAACGCTCGTTTTCATCAGGTCAAAAATTTATCAATGATATTAAAGTAAATAACAGTACATAGTAACAAGTTACTTATGCTGGGTTTCATAAAGGAATGTTAAATTTTAACAACGATGTTAAAAAATAACAATGTTAAAAATGTATTTAAAACCGGTTTTAACAAAGTGTTAAATTTTAGCAGAATGTTAAATCGTTTATGAAACCGAGCATAAGTAATATATAACTAACTAGATCAGAAGAATTATAGATTTTTAATTAATGGAAGCCGAATTTTATTTAAATCAATGCCTTCACAGTGATTTATGTTATTCTTTTCTTTATAAATCTCGATTGCTTCTCTTATTAATATTGATTGGTCTAGCAGAATCTAGTAGAAACAGTTCTACCAGTCTGTCCAATATAAATTTTACCGCATTCACAAGGTATTCTATATTATATATCCGAAGATTGAAGAGGAATAATATCATTTACGCTCTTCAATATGCGTTGCAGTTTTATGTGTGGAAAATAGGAAACTTTAATATGTTTCCTTGATACATATCTCCCATTCTCCTTATTTTATCAGTAACATTTTATCAGAGACATTTACGAAGGCAATGAGTTAAATAAAATTTGGCTTCCATTAATTAAATATTTATGATTATTATGATCTACTTACTTATATATTAACTAGTAACTTGTTGCTACGTATTGTTATTTATTTAATGTCATTGATAAATTTTGACCTGATGAAGACTCACGTTCAGTTTTGTCGTAACGTCGTTTTTGTAAAATGTTTAAACAGAATCTAATCCTGAAACAGTTTCCATTTAATACAATGCGTTCTTTTACTATAGTCAAAATATAGTTATTTGACAAATCTATACTTTGCTTTTTAAAGAATTAGAATTTCTGGTTTTCTTGAAAATTGTGTAAATACTACAGGTGGTATTTAAAAAATGCTCTTTTTACAAACTATATATATATATATATATATATATATATATATATATATATATATGGGGAGGGCTATTTTAAAAAATTTGCGAGAGGATCAATATTTATAGTTATGTCACTGCAGTAATAACAAACAAAACTCATCCAATGTTTTACGTTTTATTTATAATTATAAGTTAAGTTAATTGACAAATGAATTGTTTATTTTCGCTTAAATTTGAATTTGATTATTGAAATTGTGTGAAGAAGTGCAAGAAATGCAATATATACCAACCAAGGTGGTCAGAAATTATATATTTGATTGAAGAAAGATAAATTTTCACAAATCACGTAACAAATATAAATAATATATACATCCAGTGGTGTATTTATGGGGGGGGGGGGGCTTTAACCCCCCCCAAACCAGAACGACCAAAAACCAAAATCAGCAATATAATGAAACTACGTTGATATATAAAATTAAACTACGTGCAGTTTCTCCAAATCATCGAATCATTAAACCGAAATCACTCAGTACTGGATGAATTATCAAAAAACCCAAGACGACTTCAACTACGTCTGTGAAATGTTATTTTGCTTAAATGTACTTGAATGTTATTTTACTTTCATTTTTATAAAAACAATTTTTGTTGCTCGTTATTTTTTATGCAAATTATAGTATTAACTTTATTGATTAATATTATATCATTTCTTTAGTAACCCCTCCCATGACAAGTTTCTGGCTACGCCACTGATACATACGCATACTATTAGTAACTGGTTAAAGTTATATACTTGGCATATATTTTTATTTATTTTTAGTTTAATTCCATTTAGAACACTTGAAGAAAAGATCGTATATTTCCGACTAGGAATAGGAAACTCGTTTTGTGTTTCGCTCAGATTGCTTGGCCTCGCTCGCAAATGCTCAAAAGCTCAACACAATAATCATCGCTTTCTACTCCTCGTATAACGTAATATACTATTCTTGCTTAATGACTACTATTGACAGTGAGGCAAAACAGATTTAAAAAAATTCTGCAAAAAATTGAGATAAAACTAGAAAAAATGAAGGAATTTAGTTCTCATGCTTGTTATAATAAATACGTATAATGATTAGGAATTTCCCGTTACATTTTAAATGAAATAATTGACCTAATGTTAACCCCAATCAATCTGGTTTCATATACTTCAATGGGACACCGTGTCTTAATTTGACCTAATCACTTCACTTCTGTTCTCTGTTTTGCCGCTGCTAATTTTTTTTTTTAACAATTGAACCTTATTTATGACTTATTACTAAATTAAACAAGATTAAAAGTATATGGGTAAACCCATATATATGGACCACTTTGACATTTCTGGGAAAGTTGGTAATACAATATTTTTATTAAAATTATAATTTATATGGCAACTTTTCTGAAAATTTAATCAAAATCGAATAAATAATGTAGCCACAATGAATTTTTAAAAATTTTGTGTATTTTTATAAGTTGGCAACACTGTATTTTTTAAAATTGCATAATTTATTTAGGCACTAGGAGAATCTTTTATAAAAATTTGATTAAAATCGGTGTAAATAAAGTGGTCATAATGAATTTTTAAAAATTTTAATAATTTTTTTTTGAAAAGTTGGCAACACTGTATTTTGTTTAAATTACATAAATTATATGAATACTAGGAGAATGTTTTGTGAAAATTTGAGTAAAATCGGTTAAATAATACGGCCATTATAAATTTTTTAAAACTAGTAATTTTTTTCTTGGAAAGTTGGCAACACTGGATATTAATAAAATTATATAATTTATGGGAGCATTACGGAAATCTTTTCTGAAAATTTGATCAAAATCGGATTAATGTAGCCACAATGAATTTTTAAAAACTTTAGTAATTTTTTTCTCGGAAAATTGGCATCACTGGAAAAAAATAAAACCACATGACCATCTTGGGTAATAGACAAAAATTTATCCTGAAAATTTCATTAAAATCGGTTAAACCGTTTAGAAGTTTTTTTTTTTGAAAATGTTACAGACACCGTACCAAACGCTATACCACTTTTCCTTGCAGTCAAGGTGGTAAAAAGGTTTTAGGTTTAAGTTTTATATTATTTTTTATGAAAATTGGTCGTTTCGATTTGTTGAACATGAATTATAATCACAAAAATAGGTACGAAGTACAAATAATAAACAAACATAACTTAAAAACAAGTAACTAGATAACAAAAAAATATTATAAATTATTATTAGTCAGAGGAAGCTAGATTTTTATTTTATTTTTTCAACCTAATTTTTTTTACCGACCGTCATATCATATACGATGAGGGAGGTATTGTAATCATACCAAATTTGACATATCAATTTTTTTTTACAAATAAGCACGAATTAAGCTTCTAGTTACATGAATCAACTGTCCATTTGTCTGTCGATCTATGAACACGTGTAGAGCAAATTCATCTGAACGGATTGTTATAAAATTTCATATTTAAGCTTCGGAGATAAATTTCTCAATTTGGTAAACATCTATCAATTGGAAGTGGTAATATACTGATGTCACTTTTCTGTGTTTTACGAATATTTCGCAACAGAGATATATTTCGAAAAAATTATTTAACAAAAATTGACAAACAATTTGTAGCTAACAACTGTTATTTAGAACATATTTCGATACGGTTAAATAATTTTTATGATATATTATATATAATTCTGTTGTCATAGGTGGCATATATTTATGTCAAGACACTTTTGTTTTTAGTTACCATGACTGGTACAGTAGTTGTTGTTTTTTTTAAATATAGGTCCAGATTCATAAACGATAAGTAAAACCGCACAAGTAAATTCTATTTTTCTACTAAATAATCTTGAAAGCAAATAAAATAAAACTGTTTTAGAGTTCTGTATTAAAATTTTATTTATAATTGTCATTTCGACGAAACTCATTGCTGCTTAGACGAATGTCGATTTTAAATAAAATTTTACTACAAAACTTGAACTTAAAGCAGTGTTTTATTTTATATAATAGCTGTGTTTTTTTACATTCAACTTAGAACAGTAAATCTTTTAAATGAGCTGAGCTGAGCTGAGTTTTGCTGAGTGAGTTGTATTGATAAATAAAACAGTTTATTTGAAAGTGACGTTTAAAATCTAAGTTCCACATATGATATAACCTAAAATATTAGATGTATTTGTGTTGTTTGCGTTAATAATTTATTGCAACTCGTCGGATATCTATTGTTTGATTTCAAAATAAAATATTTAAATATACTTAAATGTCCACGTATCAAACACGTTATCAAATCTGAAACTAGGAAAATTTGAATTGCGCATGTGCGCTCACTTGAATCTCAGCCAAGCACTAGCTAAATATCCAACTCAGTATCGGTAAGGGGGGAAGCAATTCACTCACTTCGAACTTTGCAAGGTCACTGATATTTGCTGATCTGAGATGAGTGTTTCGGTAAAAAAATCACAGCTATTGAGTTCTGAAAGATTTTTTACTATGTTAACGAACGTTATAATATTTTTTACTAACTTGTACAAATATGGTCATAAATTCAACTCCATCTTTTGATATTGCACATTCTTAGAAAAAATAATGTTGGCTGCAAAACTATTTTAACAGTCTACAACACTATTGTACTCCCACATTTTTATTTTGCCGGAACAGTATTCTAATTATATGAGTAGCTCAGAAGATTTAAATAAATTGCAAAAATTACAAAATAAAGCAATGAGATAGTGTTCAAGATATGTTACATAGACTAAAATGGTTTGATATTAAACAATTAATAGAAATACAAGTAATTAGATTAATACATAAAGCAAATTTAGGATTAACACCACAATATATTGTAAATAAATTAAGAAGGTTTAAAGATATACAGGATCATAACACGAGGAATAAAAATAAGTACGTATTAGAACGAAGATATACTACACAAGGACAATATTTTTTAAAGGTTTGCAATTATTGTACAATCAACTTCCAGATTATTTAAAGATATTAAATTATAAGGCACTTAAAATAAAACTTAATGAGTATTATGTAGATATGAATGTTAATAGTACATTGTAAATATTTTTATGTAGCATATTGTATAGCGAATTTACTGCTAAATAAATTTATTATTATTATTATTATTATTTAATAGCAGTTAAATTTCAGAAATATGAAAATCATATTTTTTTTACGAAATTGTTTTTGTAAAATTTTTATTATAAATTCAACTGGTTTACAATATAACAAAAGAAAATAATATACAGAAAATTATGACATTGTTCCAAAATTAAGTAAATTACTAAAACTGTTCTTAAACTTATTGTCACGAAAATAGGTCACATGAATTCCAAAATATTTAAAGAGAAAAAAAAAACCTGTTTCACAGCATTTTTTCTAGCACTATAATAGTTAGTTCACCAAGTAGACCGCAAAATCAACACCAACTTTAAAAACTAACAAAGATTTAGAATAGAAATTAAAACCGCTATTTGAAGAATAGACGAAAAAAAAAATAGCAAAATGATGACAAAATCACAGCCAGATTGTTTAGAAATTTAAAATTGTCTAGTTGATGGTCATAGCCAACTAGAAACAATAACATTTCTTTTTTTCGTTTTGTTTCTTCTTTTGTTTGCTTTAAACGATGCGATATTGTTTTGTTGGAAAACAAATTGAGAGGGGCTGATGTTCTGTTGTTTTATTTAGAAAACATACAACTCTGATGAGACCCAAAATTATCACACTATGTCGTCACTTGTTATTGGCTTTTGTTTTAGATTCATGGCATTCCCGATTTCACTTTTTGAGTGTTTGTAACATTTTTCGGTGTAAATTTGGATTCTGTTATTATTTTTTTTACTATTTTATTATAATTTTACATTAAAATAAAATTGTTTTATTAAAATAAACGACGTTTCGACGAAACTGAACGCTCATCTTCATCAGGTGAAAATTTATCAGTAACATTAAAGTAAATAACAGTACATAGCAACAAGTTACTAGGTAACATATAAGCAACTAGATTATAAAAATTATAAATTTTTTAATTAATGGAAGTCAAATTTTATTTAACTCAGTGCCTTCACATTCGCTTCCATTAATTAAAAATTTATAATTCTTATGATCTAACTTATATAGTATGTTATCTAGTAACTTGTTGCTATGTACTGTTATTTACTTTAATGTCATTGATAAATAGCGTTTAGTTTCGTTGAAACGTCGTTTTTATAATAACTAAGCAGTTTTTATTTTAATACAACGAGTTCTGAAAAATATTTTACTATGTTAAAATTGGGGAAGTTTAGCGTATTTTTTTTATTTCTTTATTTGGTTGGAAATGGCTTAAAAAGTGATGTTTAATTTATCATTTTTCTCGAAGATGCCCAGATTTCCTAAAAAATGCAAAAACATGTCGTGATGACGTCAGTAATGTCATCGCAAAACTTATGTCGATATCTGAATCTGACGGACATGTATTGCCATGGTTACCGATACAAGCTATTGGCTGGGCGTAACCGAATCAACAAAAATCAACATTTACTACGACATACGTTTTCAAAATTATATCTCACCAACTCTTCTGCGCTTGCGCACAATAGGCTTGTGACGTCAGTAATGTTCTTACAAAAATTGTTAATAACAAATAAATGAAACAATTATCAAAAATTTTAATGACAGTTTCTGTTATTATTTTATATACATATTTGAGAAAAAATAATTTTACACGCAACTTCAATCACGCTAAACTTCCCCATTGTTTTTGGTTAAAGCTCTGTATTAATATTTATAATGATGTTTTGAGAATTCTACGTCCATTTTCATGAGGAAAAAAAATTATTATCTCATGGTCAAGGTAATATAATACTAATAGTTTAAAATGCCCACATTATTGTACAACATACGCTTTCAGTATCGATATATAATTAGACAAATTGCATTAGAGAGAGAATATTATAATTTTACATATTTATATTTTGTATTACTGTTAATTAGTTTTATTGTCATTAATTTAATTTATTTTTTTAAATAAAATTAAATGTAAAAACATATGTTTCCATTGAACTACTCATGTAATATACATGTAAATAATATATTTAAAATTATTTACTAAACTATTTACAAATTATTTTTAGTACAACAACAAAAAAATATCAATATTCTGATTCGAAGTACAGACTTTATTACACAGTTTTAAACAACTAAATAATGGTGAACCTGTTTCTTTCAAGACAAATATTATAAATCTGGATCTCAGTCTTATATCAGGTACATGCAAAGGTAACAGGGATAATAAATCAGGAATCTATTTCTACATAGGCAATATGGTAATGTTGGTGTTAGTCAGTTAAGATGGTTCGGACATGTTGAGCGAATGTCTAATGAACGTTTGGTTAAAAAGATTTATTAGAATGATTTTGATGGTATACGTTTGCAGGTGGACGTCCGATGAGTAGTTGGAGTGGTATGAGTGAGAGTGTTTTGCGTGAGCGAAAGTTTCCAAGTAGTAGGAATAGAAAAGCATGTATGATAGGAATTATGAATGTGGATGAAGCGAAAGTTGCTTGTTTGGATAGGAATGTTTGGAGGCGACTGATTTCGGGATGATGAAAAGAGTTTGTGCCACATCCATACGGGTACATGGCGTGATTGTGTATGTATGTATATTTGACGCTTGTCAAAAAAATTCTTTTTCACGTCAAGTTCTCATTATGAACTATCTTTTAGAATTATCTAAAAAAGTTATAAACAAGAAAAGTATATATACAGGATGGTCCAGAATTATGTACCGTAATTGCTAGAGCTGATAGTACGTTCAAAAATAAGGGTACTTTTTTATATACACTTTTTTCCAAAACTCAATAATAAGGGAGATACAGCCCTGTAAAGGGGTGAAATAAAAACCATTTTTCAACACTTAACACTTTAATCAAATTTAATGAAAACTTACAACTTTCAAAAGAATCATACAATACTAATAATAATTAGTCACCAAAATAATGTTTATTATCGAAATGTAACAAGTGTACCTTTTTTGCGTAGAATAGTCTGGAGAATCATGTTTTTAAGAATTTTGTTTAAATAATTGCAAATTAAAAAAAATATAACGTAATCCTCTCAAAACTACCCCTTAAATCATAAGGGATGGAATAAGTGGTAACATAAATTTAATTGTTCTAATGTCATATACTCACCCCTAGAATACGAACTCGTTATTGAAAAGCGTCTGGAAGATATTAAAAAAAAATGGTTTTTATTTTAACCCCTTTACAGGGTTGTATCTCCTTTATTATTGAAAAAAGTGTATATAAAAAGGTATCCTTATTTTTAAACGTACTATCAGCTCTAGCAATTACGGTACATAATTCTGGACCAGCCTTTATTTAATAACTTTCATTTACTCAATAATTATTTAATAACATTGCATTTTGCATTATATATATATATATATATATATATATATATATATATATATATATATATATATATATATATGAAAATATTATACTAACAGTATCTTGAATAAATTTTCTTATAGAAATTTGCACTAAATCAATTCTAATAATGAACAGAAACCTATTAGATATAGTTCATGTAGAAAATTCAACATTCTCTCTAATGCAATTTGTCTAATTATATATTGATACTGAAAAACGTATGTTCTACAATAATATGGGTATTTTAACCTATTAGCGTCAAGTGTACCTTGACCATGAGATAATAAAACAGCATTCAACTGTCACACCATAAAACAAAAGCAACACAGTCTGTATAACGGTAACGGTATATATATATATAGATATGATTGACTGCTAACTTATAAATATATGTACACTTGCACCTGTATTTATTTATTGGGTACGCTCGAAGTAAATAAAAAGCTTACGGAAATTGATTTTCATGCTTGAATTACTATCATTTTTTTCATCTTAAAGGTTTTCTTAGCATTAAAGAAGCTAAAAGAATAATTTTGGTATTTTATATTTAATAGACGATTTGCGACAAAATCGTATGACTACGAGATATTTATTTGAAAAATTACAATATTGCAAAAAACCGAAAATTGTTATTTATTTATAAAATTGCAGTTATTAATATCTACTGCTTATTAACTGTTTTAATGCAAAGTACACAGAAAAAAGTTTGTTAATAATATTACAAGATATTTTATTTTTTAAATTTTCAACAACATTGCAACAAGTTGGTTTTTGTCTAACAATTTCAGTAAAAAATTAATAAGCAGTAAATGAAATATTGTAGAAAATCAACGATTTTTTTGTTGTATTACAATATTGTTGTGAATTTTAGAATTTCAGGGTGGCCCAAAACCGGGAAAAGTCAGGGAATTTCATTTGTAGTCAGGGAAAAAAAATTGTTTGGTGAATTCACAAAATTATAAACACAAATTTGTCGTGCAAATTTGTATTTGTATTATTATAATATCGGCAAAAATTAATAAATTTCACTTTTAGTATATTAAAATTATTCTTATCGCAATTTTTTCACACTTATACTTAGAAAACTTTATTTAAATGAATATTTTGTGATTCACATTACTGAGGAATTTACATTTGTTTAATAATAGACGTCAGGGAAAAATGAAAAAAAAAATCAGGAAAAGTCAGGGAAACTGGTGTTTACAAAATTTTGGCAACCCTGTTATTTGAATTACATACATTAAAACATACGTGTTTATAAAATAAGGATACATCAATATTTAATTAAAAAATAAAACTTCAAATTGAATAATTTCAACAGCTTGACAGTAATTAAGACAATAAGTAATTAGTACATTAAGTAATGAGGAGTACTGGAGTGCTATACACGTTTGATTTCAAATAACTCCATACAGTAAAATCCATTGGATTCAGATCACAAGTCCGAGGAGGCCATTTACTTGGTGCATCTGCACCACGATCAATCCATTTATTAGGGAAGTGGTCATGCAACCACCTTCTACAAATTCACCCCTTTACAGGATTGTATCTCCCTTATTATTGAGTTATGGAAAAATTGTATATAAAGCAATTACGGTACATAATTCTGGACCATCCTGTATATTATTTATATTTGTTAAGTGATTTGTGATAATTAATCATTCTTCGGTTGAATATACAATTTTTGACAAATCTAGCGATTTACATTTCGTGCACTATATTACTTACATTTTCAATAATCAAATTCAAGTAAAAATAAACATTGCAACTGTCAAGAAACCTAATGTAACTTGACTTAATAATTTTGCAATATGGCCATCGAAGATGTCAGATTAAATACACTTGTTCCCAAGTAGTAGGAATAGAAGAGCATGTATGAGAGGAATTATGAATGTGGATGAAGCGAAAGTTGCTTGTTTGGATAGGAGTGTTTGGAGGCGACTGATTTCGGGATAATAAAAAGAGTTTGTGCCACACCCTTTTGGGTACATGGCGTGATTGTGTATGTATGTATGTATGTATGTATGTATGTGTAGATCTTAAGTCAAATATATAGTTTCTTACAATTATTTTTAACGATTAAATTCAAATTCAAGCGAAAATAAACAATACAATTGACAATTAATTTAACTTGACTTAATAATTTTCAATAAGGCCCGCCAGAGATATTAAATTAATCTTGGTAATTAAAAACAATGGTTAACTATTAACTCGAGAATAAATTCATGTTGAGTTTCTCCATCAGTGTTAACAGATTAGGGTTTATTCCTAGAATAATTAATCGAAGAATAAGAGTATTTATTATTACCAAGGTAAATCTTGTAGTAGATCTTGTAGTCATGTCACATAACTTTCAGTTCTAGAAGATTTTCAATCAAACCGTCTTTACCAAACATTTGGTATTTAATTTTTGTGAATATAGAAAAAAATTATTGAAACATCAACTTACTACATTATTGAATAAGTATTATTGTTAATTTGTTATAGTTCAATTAAATTACACGAATCATCTCTCAATTATTTTATTTGAATTTACATGTAATTGCAAAAAGAAGTCATATTTAATTTTATATATTTGAAACAGATTTAGAACAGTTTGCCAGTATCTGGTGTTTCTGAAACAGAAATAACAAAACAATTAATTGCATTAAAACTATCTAGAAGAAGAGGATATGTGAGTGACATTGAAGGTATACGTCTATGTGGACGTCTGATGAGTAGCTATGATTGAAAATATTTTGCATGAGCGAGTTTATCCAAGTGATAAGAATAAAAGAACATGTATGACAGAGTATCTCGTATGAATGTTGGATGAAACAAAAGTTACTTGTCTGGATAGGAATGTTTGACGGAAAATAATTTTTGTTTAATTGGAAAAAGTTTGTGCCATACCTTTATGGGTACATGCCGTAATTGTGTATGTATATGTTAATTAAAATTTAGTTTTTCTACAATCTCAGAACGATAGAGATAAAGCTTATTTGCTGAAGTATGAAGGCCAAAAAATTTTTCTAAACTAAATTGAAGTTACACTGTAAAAAATATATCTTAAATTTATGTAATTTTACATAGATTTTTGCCACTATTCTGGTCATTAAATTTAGTTTAAATCTTTAAATTTAAAGAATTTGAAGTAAATTTCAATTCTGATCACCACTTAAATACTTTAAGTGTAAAACTTTAGCTTAAATCTCGTTAAATTTAAGGATGAGGCTATTTATACATACGGTATGTATACGCAATTGGCTATTTATACATACTGAAAAAAAAAATTAAACTACCCTACTAACCTAACCTACCCTAAATAGCCAATTGCGTAACAATACTGTATGTATAAATAGCCACTTTCTAAATTTAAATGGCCATCGGAGGTGCTATAACTGCTAAATTTGAGGTTAGACTCGTTCAATTGATAGAATTAGTGTAAAAAATGTTTGTATAAGAAATGAATATTATAGATAATATATATTTGGAAGGTAAAAAATTAAATATATACATTGTTAGTTTAGAAATAGAATCCTCAAATGGTTACGCTTAGATGAAAGTTCGGAATTGCTTTATCTAAATTTCTTTAAGTTAAAGTCTCTTTATATTTAAATGTGATGACTAGAATAGCGACATTTAACAAGTAAAAATATCAAGATTTTGTAATTTCACTTTGATAATTTACGTAATATTACATATTTTTTTTTATGAAAAATTACATTTACAAAACGTAAAATTATATAAATTTTTTGTTAAATTATATAAAAATTTTACAATGTATATTCATACATTTTTTCAAATTTATTTTACTAAAATAATTGAGTTTTATTAAACAAGAAAATATACGTTTGCAAGAAAGTACGATGTACAAGTCGTGCAGAAAAGCATATTTTTGCACTTGTCTAATGACAGCATTGGACTTCGTCTCATGCTCTAAATTTCATATTTCCCGCAGAAAGAGCCCTACTTAGTTCTTGTAAAACAATGTACTATTTCCATATGGTATAAAATAAAAGTTTTTAAAGAGATTCTACTTACCATCTTCTTCACTGTATGGATCGTAATTAAATTTTCGTACTGGTATTAAAGCATACTGGCATTGCTCCTCAAAGTAGCGACATTTGTTTAACATTTTCTTAACATAGTTTATAGTGCCACACTGAAATTAAATACGATATGTAAATTGCTCTATAATTTTGTTAATTTCTAGCTCTTCAAAAATGATATTATCTACCATAAAAATTAAACGATTTTAGATCGTAAGTATTTATTAATTATCAACGTAAAAAACAGAACAAGTTACTAGCTAACAAAATAAGTAACTAGATCATAAAATTTATAAATTTTTAATTAAGGGAAACCAAATTAACGGAAAATGACTGCTGTGGAAATGAGATTTTTACGTGGGGTATGTGGTGTAAACAGAAGAGATCGGGTACGAAATAGATTAGTGTGATGAGTGTGAAATTGAAAAAAAGTTGTAGCAAAAGTTGGTGTTAGTCAGTTAAGATGGTTCGAACATGTTGAGCGAATGTCTAATGAATGTTTGGTTAAAAAGATTTATTTGAATTTATTTTGATGGTATACGTTTGCGTGGACATCTGATGAGTAGTTGGAGTGATATGATTGTGAGCGAAAGTTTCCAAGTAGTAGGAATAAAAGAGCATGTATGAGAGGAGGAATTATGAATGTGGATGAAGCTTGTTTGAATAGGAATGTTTGGAGGCGACTGATTTCGGGATGATGAAAAGAGTTTGTGCCACACCCTTTTGGGTACATGGCGTAATTGTGTATGTATGTATGTATTTTATTGAAATTAGTGCATTCACAGTGATTTATGTAATTGATTGCAAGACCAATCAATATTAATAGCAGATTGATAAGAGAAGTAATAGGAATTTATAAAGAAAAGAGACAACATCAATATCAGGAAAAATGAATACAAATGCCATATATAGTAAATAAACAGAACATAGAAACAAGTTACTAGGTAACAAAATACAAGTAACTAGATCATAAAATAGTATATATAATATCTTCGAATATTACGCCATTTTCTAATGTAATATCAATCAATATTAACAGTAAATTGATAAAAGAAGCAATAGAAATCAATCACTGTGAAGAGGCACTGATTTAAATAAAATTTAGCTTACTTTAATTAATAATTTATAAATTTTATAATCTATTTACATATTTTATTACCTAATAACTTGCTATCTTTTTCTTTATAAATTTCTATTGTTTTTCTTATCAATCTGCTTTAATATTGATGAATTTTACTTATTTACTTACTGTAAATGTCATTTGCATCTTTTTCCGTGATAAAGATGTATGTTCAGTACGTTGATTATTAATAAATATTAATACAGAACTACAACCTAAAGCAGTTTTATTTTAATATAATGTGTTGTGAAAGATTTTTTTACTATGTTATGATGTAAAAAAAATTTATTTCAATATTTCAACTGTAAATATTAAATATCAACTTGTAATATTAATAGTATTCGAACTGATTTACAGAATTGTTATTTATCAAATATACATTTTTTTATTTGATTTATATTTAAATTTAAAATAAATATATATATTTTTTTCAATATACTTACTTTTTTGCCATCTTTTCCAGTAATAGTCATATTTTTACCTGAAATCACCTAAAAATATATGATTTTAATAATTAATATTTTGTATTTTTTTTCCAATTATGATTTAGTATATTTAATAGAAACTTACTTTAATTTGTAGAATTACCAATAGCACCAAAATATAATAATATAGTTTACTTGCCATTCTTTCAATAATTAAATGAATTGATTAAAGTTATTACTTTTATATAGGAAAAAATAATTGAAAATATAATGAAATAAATTCTTACGATTCAATATTTATTTTTAAATAAATTTCTATATTAATTTTTTAATTAATTCTTTAATTATTATATGTAGTATGTGTATGTATTACTTTAGGCTTATACATACACAATCACGCCATGTACCCAAAAGAGGGTGGCATAAACTTTTTTCACTATCCCGAAATTATTTTTCGCTAGACATTCCTATCTAGACTAGCAACTCTAGCTTCATCTACATTCACAATATCTAGAAATACATGCTCTTCTATTTCTACTACTTGGAAACTTTCGCTCACGCAAGCCACTCTCTCAATTGTGCCACTCCATTTATTCATCAGAAGTCTACGCAAACGTATATCTTCAAAATTATTCACCTATGTATTCTTTTAACCATCTGAACTCTCAACTTTTGCAACAACATTTTTTCAACACTAATCAATTTCGTATCCGATTCCTTCTAGTTACACCACATACATCAAGTAAAAATCTCATTTTAACAACTTATTTTAATATAAATACACATACACAATTACGCTATGCACCCATAAATTTGTAGCACAGTCTTTCCATTTGTTCTTTTACTCGTACCACTTAGAAACATTTGCTAATTTAAAATACTCTCAATCATATCTACTCATCATCCACTGGCAGATGTGTACCTTCAATATCGCTCACATAATGTTCTTTTAAGCGAACGTTCAAGATGGCCGAATCATCTTAACTTAACACCAACTTTTACATCGACACTTTTACTCCAATTTATAGAAATATATACACACAATCACGCCATATACCAGAAAGGATGTGACACAAACTTTTTCCAATGTAATTCAATAAAAGTTTTCAATTATATGTTCATTGTTTATTTATGATTATTTATTGTTAAATGTTATTCATGTCAGACCGAAAAATACAATTTCTTATAGTATAATAGTAGAAAAAGAATTTCTATTTTCCAATTGTATGAACTGTAATTTTCTCAAAATTCTTGTTGCAAATTTTCATACTCATGACTCCCTAGAAATAATTTCCAATTCTAGAACAATAAAATACTCTAAGAAAAAAATTATGTAATTTTATCTACAAACTATGAGAGAAATAGTGCCACTTGCGTACAAACATTATTTAGTGCCACTTGCGTACTAATAAGGGTTGGGCCAAACCCAGGTAGTGAAGCTAGTTAGGCTGAGTGCCAGATGCGTACAGCGATTTGGGAAGGGTCGAGTTGTGCTTATGGTCAAAATATAATATTTATAATACGCTATAATATCATAGCACATAATTTTTACAAATAATCAAGTCAGTATTTAATTTTAAAATTGACCAAGTTTATAATTATTGGTTTAAATTTGATTTGTGTAGATTAATATTTAATAAATTCATATCGTTTACCAACTTCGTTACTTTTTACTATATTATGATAAATTATGCTTAAATTCGTGATGTTAAATTTGTAATAATAATTACATAAACTCTTCCTTACACTTTTCCTAGAAGGACTTCATCCTGTAATCATTTTGGAAATATGTAAATTAAAACAGTCGGTTAAAATTTCACAATAACAATAAGAAATCCTTTATTGGCCAATTTCGGCTGTTAAGCCATTATCAGAAGGTAATACTACAAAAAGTTTAACAAAATTTGTTCTTATATATCTAAATACAACAAGTAAAATTAACAAAAAGGGTAGGGAGAGAGAGTTATTATGGAAATTCTTGTAAGAATATATCTGAATATATATGAATTTATTAAATATTAATCTACACAAATCAAATTTAAACCAATAAATATAAACTTGGTCAATTTTAAAATTAAATACTGACTTGATTATTTGTAAAAATTATGTGCTGTAATATTATAGCGTATTCTAAATATTATATTTTGACCATAAGCACAACTCGACCTTTCCCAAACTGCTGTACGCATCTGACACTCGGCCTAACTAGCTTCACTACCAGGGCTTGACCCGACCCTTACTTGTACGCAAGTGACACTAAATAATGTGCAAGTGGCACGACACCAAATTTTACTACTATTTTACTTTTTTTTTTTTTTACTTTTTTTGCAATGTGGGTTTAAAATGAAAATAGTCTTATAGCAATGATAGATATTAGAATAAAATGGCTTTAGGTTCTAGTTTTGTATAAATATTTATTAATAATCAACGTACTCAACATATCAAGTACGTCTTCATCAGGAAAAAAGATAGAAATTTCTATCTTCTTGCAGTTTTGGTGCCTACGTTGATGTATGGTAATGAATGTTGGGTTTGGTTGCAAAAGCATAAAAGGAAAATGACTTCTGTGGAAATGAGAATTTTACATGGGGTATGTGGTGTAAATAGGAGAGATCGGGTACGAAATAGATTAGTATATGATGAATGTGAAATTGAAAAAAATGTTGTAGCAAAAGTTGCCGTGTTAGAGTCAGTTAAGATGGTTCGGACATGTTGAGCGAATGTCTAATGAACGTTTGCTCAAAAAGATTTATTAGAATGATTTTGATGGTATACGTTTGCGTGGACGTCCGATGAGTAGTTGGAGTGGTATGATTGAGAGTGTTTTGCGTGAGCGAAAGTTTCCAAGTAGTAGGAATAAAAGAACTTGTATGAGAGGAATTATGAATGTGGATGAAGCGAAAGTTGCTTGTTTGGATAGGAATGTTTGGTGGAGACTGATTACGGGATGATGAAAAGAGTTTGTGCCACACCCTGTGGGGTACATGGCGTGATTGTGTATACATTTGTATGTATGTATGTATGTATTGATTACAGACAGCATATAAGACAATTGTAACGTTTGTCTATCTATACATATATGTAGAAGCAAGTATAGGAATAATATTAGATATAGCGGAAACCTTGTATATGCTAATGGAACACATGCCCCACACACCTTATTGTATTCAAAATGCCACTGAACTTTTCACTACATAATTAGAAAAGACGACGATTCTATGACGAATGTTATCAGGTTTCTGTATGTATTTTTAATAATACTAAGGAAAATCTACCCCTGCAGTCAACCCTGCAGTCAACCCTCGGACTTAAGAATTTCTAAATTACACTATGTGATAATTTCAATACTTTTTTTTAAGTAGGTATAACATAAATAAATAAGAAATAACAAGAATAAAACGGTTTCAGGTTAGGTTAGGTTCTAGTTTTGTATAAATATTTATTAATAATCGACGTTTCGACTAATTCAGGAAAAAAGATAGAAATGACATTTATAGTAAATAAACAGAACATGGAAACAAGTTACTAGGTAATAAAGTAGTAATTTTTAATTAAAGGAAGCCAAATTTTATTTAAATCAGCAGTGCCTTTACACTAATTGATGTTATCTTTTTTTTTATAAATTGCTATTGCTTCTCTTATCAATCTACTGTTAATATTGATGGGTCTTGTAATTATTACAGTATTACAGTATTACAGTTATTGCATGTTGTGCAGTAACAGATTTATCTGGATGATTTAGACTTATTGACCTCTTATAATAGAACATAAGAATATACAAAAAGCGATCTTTATTCCAAGCAATCTGGGCGAAACATAAAATAAACATTCTGCTCCGAGTGATATATGCTACTTTTTTCTTCAAGTGTTTCAAACGAAACTAAACTAAAAATAAATCAAAATACATATCAAGTAACTTCAATCTTACTAACAGTTGTAGAATAGTATGTATATGTATATATTATTTATATTTATTACAAGATTTCTGAGAATTCATAATTCTTTAGTCAAATATATAATTTCTGACCACCCTTGGCGGTATACTTTGTCATACATTTATAATAATTATATTCAAATTCAAGCGAAAATAAATAATGCAACTTGACTTGATCTAATGATTTTTAATATGACCATCAGAGATATCAGATTGAATAAACTGTACCGTATTTTTTTGGTCGGATATACCTATAGAGTACTTTTTCACACATTTTCAATAATCAAACTCAAACGTAAATAAACAATGCAATTGACCATTACATTATTGCACTAGTAACATAATGATTTCATTCTACATACGCAATATACATACATTCATTGAGAATCACGTCATGTACCCAAAAGGGTGTGACACAAACTCTTTCCACTATTCCAAAATCAGCTGTCTGTTATGTATATGTTGCCAGATTCAGACATCAAATTCTAATTTAAAAAATATTTGTTTTGGTATTTATTTATTTAATACATACACACACAATTACGCCATGTACCCAAAAGGATGTGGCATAAACTCTTCATTATCCCGAAATCAGTTTCCTCCAAACATCCCTATTTCAGACATACAACTTTTGCTTCATCCACATTCATAATTCCTCTCATACATGCTCTCCTATTCCTACTACTTGATAACTTTCGCTCACGCAAAACACTTTCAATCATACCAACTGCCCATAAGCAATATAGTAAAATATCAAAATTTTAATACGCTTAAAGAAAAACAATTTTTTTCATTTTAAGAAAATAAACCTATAACTCATAAAATTATCGTTTCGGAAAAATATTCAAATCATATTCAAACTATAAGATAAATTCGAATCCGAAAACACAAACTTTTATTATTTCAGAATATGCTTTCACGAAGAAGAAAAACCCATCATATTTCAATCGAAAACAATGTAAGAAAGTAAAATGAATTTTCTATATACGATTCGGTTAACTGAGTTTGTTTTGCAGTTCCCGTTAAACTTAACCTTAATTAATTATTTAAATATCAGATTACGCAAAAACAGAACAAAACAGAACGACACATGCATATGTGCGAGTAATTATGAAAGTAACAATAATTTTGCTTATTTAATTAAATCTGAACGTATTCTCTGCTAAGTGCTGCTACAACTTGTACTATATTATTATGATTAAATTTTTATAATATTCTGCACACTTGTGATTAAATTTTTTCATTGCAAATAGTACTAATGTAATTGCATTCAGTGTGGCCAAAATCTGGAAAACCGGGAAAAGCCAGGGAATTTTGTTGGTCCTGGAAAAGTCAGGGAATTTCATTTGTAGTCAGGGAAAAAATTTGTTTGGCGAAGTTACAAAATTACAAACACAAATTTTGAGCAAATGTTGTGCAAATTTGTAATTGTATTATTATAAAATCGGCAAAAATTAATAAATTTCACTTTTAGTATATTCAAATTAATCTTATCTCAATTTTTTCACACCTAGACTTAGAAATCATTATAATTAATTAAGTTTGAGGTTGTAACATATCTTTATCTAATTTTAAACCGATTTTAATCAATATTTTGTGATTCATAGTACTTTTATTTGTTTAAATTTATATTTGTTTAAATATAAAAGTCAGGGAAAAATAAAAAAAAGTTCTGGAAAACCGGGAAAAATCAGGGAAATTGGTTTTCACAAAGTTTTAGCCACCCTGTGCATTTTTTATTCAAGCACATATAAGATATTACACTGAGATATTATACTAATGTCCATATGCATAAACATTCTCCTTAAAAATAACGGGTCGTAAGACATTTTTTTGCAATATACATAGAAAGATTTATAATCAACATTTCGACGAGCGTTGAGAATAAATAAATTTTAATACAGAACTTGAGCTCAAAGCAGTTTTATTTTATGTAATGAGTTCTGAAAGGTTTTTTACTTTATTTAAACAATAGAGAGGAAGTTGTTAATCTTAAAATAAATTTGATTTGAAATTTTAACAAATAAATAAATAATGAGGAAATTGTATATGAACGAACATTAATGAAAGCAAATTGTAGAACACATATTGAGAAAATAACGTAAAATTACTTACACACTATACGTGCGTACGTAGCACGTACCCATTTTCAACTGGAACAACTATAATTATAATAATTCAAAAATAGTACATACACACATTAAACGAGCACGATGCAACAAGGTCGCTTTAATTATTTCAATGTAATTAACAACAACACGGATTTTTTTGCTCTTTTGTCATTATTAATGCCAAAATATATGAATATTATAATTTCAGATGAAGGAAGGAACCGTGAAATTTAGAAATAAATATACTGCTGTCCCATTTTCACCATTACGATTATCATTATTACGAAATTATAAAAGATATAATACGATATACGATTTTAAATTGCAATATGATTATTTGAAAAATTCTTAAAACATACCTACACAATCACGCTATGTACCCAAACGGGTGTGGCACAAACTCTCAACTATTCTGAAATCAGTTTTTTCCAAACATCCCTATCGAGACAAGCAAATTTAGCTTCATTCACATTCATAATACCTCTCATACATGCTTTTCTATTCCTGCCAATCATACCTCCTACTCTCAATCATATCACTTCACCTACTCGTCGGACGCCTACGCAAACGTATACCTTCATTCTTAATATAGTTCATTCTTAGTATAGTTTTATTCTTAAAGCAACAAAATTATTTTTAAGGTATAGACTGTAAAAAAATATGACTTAATTTTACATAGCTTTTAACAGTAAAATAACAACATTTTGTAATTTTACTCTAATAATAATTTTTTTATGAAAAAAATTACATTCATAGAACATGTAAAATTACATAAAAAATTTACAGTGTAGCTAAATACGTAGAAATGATGAGAAAAGTTTAACTTCCGAAATACCTATTTATAACTATACTTTAAGGGGAGGAGAGACACTACCTTGACACTTTCAAAAATATTTATTTTTTTCATTTTCTAAAAGCTTATAATATGCAAAATAATGTACCCGAACGGTTTATAAGAAAACTAACTTCAAACTCTAAACGCGTTTTTATCGAACTCATGTTTTTAAATCTTGTCCCATCGAGATCTCGGATCAATTTAGTTCACTGTAAGACGTAATTATAGAGAATTAAATTCTCTATGATGTTACTGCTGAAATTTTTTTTATTTTTTTTTTTTGATTATTTTACACGCTTCAAAAGTTGATTTTTTGCACTGAAACATAATTTTACAAAATTCAAAAAAAAATACTACGAATTAGTGTCCAGGGTTTTTTTTTTTGTCATAGACTGACAAATCCACGCGTAACGTCACAATTTGAAAACATTTTTTGACATAAAAATTCGAAAACATATTTCAATTTCTTTAATACAATTTGTTTCCGGATAGGTTTTACAAGAGGACAAATGACCGAAATTTTTATTTGATTTTACTCGAATAGTCCTGTTTGATTTGAAAGTAACAAGCAACTATATCGAAGTGTTAATCGCCGATTTAAATGAGCTTCGGTATTCAAGTAGAACACTAAAAACTCTAAGTAGACATGTATTTTTTTATCGACAACCGTCAAGGTTTAGAAGGTAAAAATCATCCCCAAAGTATAGAGTAAAATTAGTTTTTTTTTTTTCTCAGAAATTATATATCCTAGATCAAAACTGTAAATGTACGAATACCTTTTTTAAGAGCTATTTCAATGGTATTAGTACGATTTGTAAGGTTACCCATATTTAATTGTTTTGTTTTTTTTTTCAATTGTTTTTTTATGGTAAGATAGCCCAATTAAAAATAAAATTGACGTGTTTTTGATTTTTTAAATTATTTATTATTTTAAGAGTGTCATCTACCCCTTATGTAGACACTCTTATGTATTCATAAATAAGTTTGATTATGTATAACTTGTTAATATTACTCGATTTAAAAAAAAATATTAGTATTTTTTTATTTGTTTTACATAAGAAATTCTATAAAATATAATTAAAGAAATATCTACGAAATAAATAATAAGTAATAAACATAACATTTTTATAAATTTTTAGATCCATTTGCACTATAAACAAGTAAATGACGCAAAATTATATCAATAGAATAATATCAGTAATATGTATTTTATATTTAAAAATAAATACAACTTTGGATATTTCATTCCATTTTCTGACATGAATATGTATAATCATTTACATCATATCAAACATTTAGATCGGAATAAATGTATAAAAATAAATAATTATTTAATTAGAGAAAGTAATAAAACCGAATGCAATTCATTTCATTTTTAATATAAAACTAAATGAATAATTTTAATTCTAACGTAAATATCCGTACCAGTTAAAGAAATTAGAAATCACTAACTGCTCTAGTGAAAGAAAAAAAACTAGTTAAAATAATATTTGTAGGTGTCTAATTCGAAAAACCTACGGATTGCGATAACGAAAGTGCTATTCTATTCAATTTAAATGCTATAGTACATTTTTACTTTGTTCACTGCTGCAAAATACGTATCGTGTTAGATAAATTCAAACTTAAATTACCATTTATAAATCAAAAGAATCTTATTTTTACCGACCGTCATATCACATATGATAAGAGAGGTATTGTAATAATGCCAAATTTGACTTATCGAGATTTTTTTATACAGATAAGCACAAATTAGGCTTATGCAGTAACACGAATCAACTGATTTTAACGTGATGTCCGTCTGTCTATCTATCTGTCTGTATATAATTTAAATTCAAAGACATCATAAACATCTATGCCCCAAGCGGGATTCGAACCAGGGCCCCCACACAGGTACAAGCGATTTTAGACACACATTTTATAAATTTAATACCATTATATTATACAAAATAATTTTGTTTCTAATAAATATAAATTAATAATTA
Organism: Clivina fossor; assembly: GCA_963966155.1. NCBI lineage: Eukaryota > Metazoa > Arthropoda > Insecta > Coleoptera > Carabidae > Clivina > Clivina fossor. The sequence goes on along the minus strand of OZ014553.1, from coordinate 17,144,495 downwards.
ATTGTTATTACAATGAAAATTTATTTAAAAAATATACCTATATTTCACTTGATTTATTATTAATGTTTAATAATTAAATATTTTAAATTAAAACGCAATAAATCAAAATTATTTTATTTATTAGATTTGTAAAATAATATTTCTAGTTTAATTTATATTAAATTTTAAATCATTATTTTAAAGAAATAATATTAATAACTTCAGAATTGTTATTGTTTTGTACAACTTTGGAGTTAAATAATTATTAGAAAAATTAAAAACTGTTTTTGTATTAATTAAGGCCAGTATTACACTGTTATTGCAAAATAATGACATTATAATTAGTTGTCATGTTTTTATGCTGTGACTGTCAGTACACTGTAAACATTTATATCTATTATTTTTATGCAGTAATATATAGTTAGAATAATCTTTAATTAATAAACTTTACTTTGCCGTTACCAAATGTATTTATTTCAAACGTTATAGACAGGTATTTTAACATATTTTATAAATATAAATCGCAAAATTTTAGTGTTACAACTATGTTTTTAACATAGGTTATACTCATATACATAGGGACAAATTGGTTGTACTTGACATATACAGGGTGTTCGTTTGCCAGGGTGATATATGGCAATAACATAAAATACCGATAATATGCAGAATACTTCTTTCTGAAGTAAAATTCGGAGAAATACTTGGAATACTTTTCGATAGGGAATAAAAAGTTCTATAATTTGGTTTTAGTTTTAATTTGCTAGCATGTGTCGTTTGGGCGCTAGAATTTTTTTTAAAATGTTTTTTAGAATTTTCAATAATTTTTCCTGCTAAATCAGTATGAGTTAGAGAAAAAAGTTACTTAGCTATTATGTAGCTATTTTTTTTTTTCTCTATTCTACTGATTTTTTTCAGATTTTTTTGAGCAAATTCATTAAAATAGAGAAAAAAATCAGCTACATAATAGCTAAGTAACTTTTTTGTCTCTAGCTCATACTGATTTAGCAGGAAAAATTATTGAAAATTCTGAAAAACATATATCGGTATCCCATGTTATTGCCCTATATCAACCTGGCAAACGAACATCTTGTATATGGTGGCGCTCATTGCAAGATAGGTAAGGTAAAAAGGTTAATTTGTTAATGTTTAGTAAAATTAAAGCAACGTGAAGAATTTTTAGTTGTTTTTAATGTAAAAAATTTAAAATAATAATATCTGCTAGTAGTTATGTAAATATGGAAAAATATAATGGCAGTTTTTCAACATTCAACATGTTGAAAACGTATTTTTAAAATTATTATTGTAAATATCATTTCAGCACTAAAATTTGAAGTATCCGTAAAGTAAAGTTTTACGTTAAAACATAACACTAATTTAAAATTATATAATTTTTTTTTAACATTATTCCCAACTTTTGGAGAAATAATTTAAAATTTATATATTAAGTATTATAAACTTTAATTAATATTAGTTTTACATTAAGACATACCACTAATTTAAAATTATATAATTTTATTTTTGAACAGTGTTGCCTACTTTTATTTCAATTTCTTAGTATTTATTTGATAATGTCAAAATGGTCTATGTGGGTTTATCCATATGCTTATGATCTTGTTTTAATTAATTTCCAGCTCTGCATGTATTTTCAATTTAAAAATATTGCTATTAAAATAAGTAATTTTATAATGTTCATAGCTTTTAGAATCTTGTGCTATTTTTATTTATATTTTATATATATATATATATATATATATATATATATATATATATATATATATATATATATATACGTGGTCTGAAATGATAACACCTATCATTTGAACATTTAATAATCATCATAAAACCGTATAGTTAAAACATTATACGTCAACTAAAGAAAAATATCATGAAATTGTAATTTTATGAAAAAGCAAGCTGGGTAGACTTGAGATTTTTTTTTTCTTAAAATGTGTAGGTTGTAGAATAACAGTTATTAACAAAGTAGCGCGAGATGGAAAAATAACTTTATTAATAGTGCATTGCAATACATTGCTTGGAAGATCAAAAAGTTCTCGGTCTCATATTTTGGCTACCCTGTAAAACTAAAGTTGCCATTTTACATAAAAACCATAGTTAAAAAAATTACATATTATTTCAGCAAGACATTTACGTAAATTTTCTGTAAAAAATAATACAATTTTGTAATTTTAAGTAATTAATTTATTATATTATATATGATTTTTTTACCGAAAAAGTAATTACTTACATAAAATATAAGTATACATATAAGTATTTACATAAAGTAAAAAAATTCTTTAAAATATAAATAATATAACATACACTGTAAAAAAATTCTAATGAAGACGGACGTTGAGTTTCGTCAAAGCGTCGATTTTAAATAAATATTAATACAGAACTTTAACCTAAAACAGTTTTATTTTAAATACACGTCAGTTGAGGTAGGTTAGGTTTTATTTGTTAGGTTGGTTCATTTTATAAATTGATGTTTAATTTGCTATTTTAATGTGCATATCAAATAACTGTTGATGGTTGTTATATTGTCCTATTTTGGCGTTAATTAATCTTTTTAGAGCGTGCACAAAAATCTCACTCATTTTTTTTTATAGAAAGAGAGAGAGAGAGAGTGTAAAAACTATTATTAACTGAATTATGGATTCGGAAGCATTATTTTTTCATTTAACTCGCGACTTCATTATATGAAGCCGAATACTTTTAGATTTCATCAAGTTTATACACATGTACATGAACATAAATGGATGCATGTATATTAACAAAGTAACATATGTGTATTTATTTACAATCTGTATGTATATGTATTTTGTAATAATAAACGAAGTTTACCTTGCATACAACATTTTAAATACTCATACTTGTAATTCGCCATTTTCTTTATGTCTCTATAAGTAACTGTTATAGAGTTCGCATAAATTGACTAGTTTCTTATATATTTTTTCTGCTTTTTTTCTATAATTTTATTACAACTATTATAGTTTTACACTCATATATTTATTACTTCAATATGACCTTGAATATTGATAATTTTTATACCTGCAAAAATTATTTTAGAATTTGTTTTCAATATGTTAATGACATTTATTTACAATAAATTGTTATTGACCTCTGGGTTGAGTGTGTTTTATATCAAACTATTTGTAGTTAATAGATTTTTTTGTTCCATCTTTTTATTTGTGACATCAAAATAATAATAATAAACATCAAAATTATTCATTATTTCAATCTTAAACAATGAGGTTGGTGTATTTGTAGTTGAATGTACTATTATTACAATAAAATTTATAAAAAATTATGAAAAACATTATAAAAAGAAAAAACGTTTTATCTATTAAACATAAATATAACAAGATTAGAAGTATATGGGTAAACCCATATATAGACTACTTTGACATTTCTCGGAAAGTTGGCAACACTGTATTTTAATAATATTATAATTTATGTGGGCAATAGGAGATACTTTTCTGAAAATTTGATCAAAATCGAATAAATAATGTAGCAACAATGAATTTTTTTAAAATTTTGTGATTTTTTCTCTCGATAAGTTGGCAACACTGTATTTTGTTAAAATTGCATAATTTATTTAGGCACTAGAAAAAACTTTTATAAATATTTGATTAAAATCGGTTAAATAAAATGGTCAAAATAAATTTTTTTAAATTTTACTAATTTTTTTTTTGGAAAGTTGGCAACACTGTATTTTGTTAAAATTACATAAATTACATGAATACTAGGAGAATCTTTTGTGAAAATTTGAGTAAAATCGGTTGAATAACATGGCCATAATAAAATTTTTAAAACTTTAGTAATTTTTTTCTCGGAAAGTTGGCAACACTGAAAATTAATAAAATTATGTAATTAATGGGAGCATTAGGGAAATCTTTTCTGAAAATTTGATCAAAATCGGATAAATAACGTAGCCAATATGAATTTTTTAAAACTTTAGTAATTTTTTTCTCGGAAAGTTGGCATCACTGGAAAAAAACAAAACCACATGACCATCTTGGGTACTAGACAAATTTATCCTGAAAATTTCATTAAAATCGGTTGAACCGTCTAGGAGGAGTTGCGGCCACAAAATTTTGACTTACGACCGAGCGAGCGAGCTGACGACGCACACACATACACCCTCATAAACTAAGTTCAGATTCGTCATCTACAGGCTATATGAAGGATTTCTATACAATTTTTTTTTTTTTTGAAAATGTTACAGACACCGTACCAAACGCTTTACTACTTTTCCTTGCAGTCAAAGTAGTAAAAAATATTGATCATAAATTTGTATCGGGATATTTAAAATTCCGTTATAATAAAAAACCAAATAAATATTTATAATAATACTTATATAATAATTTTATTTCTATATTAATTAATATTTGTGGGAAGTGTATGTTTTGTAACAATTATTAATTATATATTGTAAATTTGTGTTCCGCATTTTTTTTTAAACAAATCACTAATTTATTGTTTTTTTTTTTCTTTTGTTACAGCACCCAAGAATGTACAATAATACAAAGAAGATATAACAATGCAATGGTCAACAATTACAGCGTTAGTCGTGTGTGATTAATTTTTGTTCAAAGTGAAACGATAGTCATTTTTTTTTTCCTAAATTTAATTTAGTGTTTTAGTAATCATTAAATTGTGCAATATTTACGTATGAAATGATTATTACGTGACATAAAAATAATAACTAAAAATGATTGTATTTATAACTTAAATACAGTAGAATTATTTAAAGACATCCTTTTTGGCAAGCACTGGTACGCAATTATAATATATGTCTATTATGCTGGCTTTACACGATGCATTTTTCTGTACAAAAAATTTATAGTTTTTTGTATGAAAAAATTTTTCCAGTATTCAATTCTATACAGAAATCTGTACAGAATATTTTCTACTGGCGCATGCCCAGTTTGTCCGTGATGGTCTATATAGAAAAATGTATGATGTCCTATTTTTCATGCATTTTCGACGCAAAACTAAATGCGCATCGGTATTAGAAACGTCAAACTCTCATTTGGGTTATGTATTATCATCTAGTCATATTTATGTGTACAGTTTTTTTTTAATTTTTTATTTAGTTGAAGCAGTAAATACTATTATTATTGATGAATATGCAATTTTCAGATTATATATAAATATATTGTCAGAATGTAGAATGCACATGTGTCTATACAGCTTATTCTATATCGTATAAAACTTATTAATTTTGTATATTTTCTATATATAATTTTATATAGAAAAATGTATTGTGTAAAACCAGCAATAGTGATAAATTGGGGAAATGAGAAATATTATATAATTATCATAATTTATCACTGATAAATTTATCTTTTTACCTGATCTAGTACCAAATTTCAGTGGCGGATTAAGAGGAAGGGTAACTGGATTGCAGCCAGGGCTTTTAGAGTTAAATTTTACTAAACAAAATAATATTATATGAAGAAAATGATGCATTTTTTTTTCATATTTATTATACTACAAGAACAGTAAACCTATTTAGTAATAATATTGTTATTTAAATTCTATTGTGATTGTGATTTAAATTTAAAAACATTCGGTGTGTCAATCATTTACTGTTTACATAAATAAAGTAAATAAAAATAAATAATTTATAATATATGAAATTATATACATGCAAGTATTGGAGGTTGCCTAATTTCTTGAAAGGTTAATGGCCCAAATATGATCTCTTTTATTAGTAAACAGAAATTAGTTTGACGCAAGGACCCAAAAAAACAGTCAGGGGATAAGCATAATCCGCCACTGCCAAATTATATTAACAAATTATTTATATTATTCTTAATTCACTTGAAAAAAGTGCAACTGCTATAAATTATTCAATAAAAAACAATAGTTTTTTTTTTATTTAATAAAATGTCTTGTAAATTTGAATTTGCAAAAATATAGTTTTATTTGTTATTGTAAATACTTTTTTTTGCAAAGAAACTGAAATTATTAATTATGTTTTTGTGGATAAATTGTAAATTATGAATTAATTTCGTTTGCATGTGAATTTGTCCAGCTTTGATCCTTAAAGAGAACATTTTTAAATAGTTCTAATGTATTTCATGCATTTTTAGGTTATAATCAAAATATACGATATTTAAATATTATTTACTGCAAAAATGATAAAAAATCGGTGACAAACATTCAAAGACAATCAAAATAAAAAATGTTTCCGTTTCAAACATTGTGTCTTTTCATCAAGAACTGTGTTTAAATCAGATATAAGACAAGTAAAATCGAAAATTTAAATATATATTTAATAATATATTCCTTTGGAAAGATGTGTAAAAATCGGTGACAAACATTTCCACCCAAACCCGGCTGTCTCAATAGAAACAATGTCCGCTTGTAGCAATCAAACCAAACTTCGTCTCGTTTCCCGGTGATTCGGACATAATATCGGGCGCATGCGCGAAGTGTCGGCTGCGGCTCGTTTACGAGCTGTCCGCAGCGCTGGCGGCCCGGTGGCGCCGCCATGCGGTAACACGATGAGCGACGTGGAACCGGTGTTCGTGGCAGCGCTGAGTCGGCCGCCCGGCACCAGGTCGTTGCAGGACCTTCAGCTGATCTACTACGGACTGAGCGGTTTGGAGGCGCTCGTCACGCTGAGGGACTCGTCGCTTAGGGCACTCTGTAATGTGGTGCGGTATGAGAGGCATCAGGCGAATGATGTACTCTACTAGTAAGTATTGGCTTTTTTTTTGTTTTAAATTTTCAACAACTAAGAGAATACTATAGTTAACAATTAAATCAGTTTGGAACCAATTTACCACTGTCTGAGACATGCGAAATGTAAAAACAAGTTGTAATTTATCATAATACTGTACATGCTCCGTACATTTGCAAACCAAAAGTAATACGAAAAATAATTTTATGTATAGCTTCGCAATTACAGAAAATTTTTACAACTGATTAATGTTAGTCCACTCCAGCTCACTATTATCCTCAGGACATGTAGCCGATAAATATTAGTTAACGATAAACCAGTATCGAGAACTATATTTTAATATCGGTTATCATTCTTTAATCAATTTTTCTACATCCTAAACCGGTTTATACGGTGTAAATTTTTTGATTAATTTTATAGAACAAAATTTAATTAAATATTTAAAAATTTATGAAAAATAATAATAAAAAAATTTATACAATTATTTAATACAATATTAACAATAAAATTTATTTATTTTGCAAAGTTAAGCCTCATTCAGACTACCGTTTTAGTTTTAAGTTTTACGCACAAGCACCAAAAGTATGTTAAATTCTTGTGCTTGTGTATAAAATGAAAATGGCAGTCTGATTGAGGCTTTATGTATTTATTTATTTTGCAAAGTTAAGCTTAATTTAGACAACCACTTTAGTTTTAGGATGTGCATAAGAACTAATATAATAAATATACTAAAAGTGAAATTCATGAATTTTTGCCCGATATTGTGAATAATTTTTTTCCTGACTACAAATGAAATTTCCTGACTTTTCCAGAATCAACAAAATTCCCTGACTTTTTCTGGTTTTGGCCATCCTGTAGTGTATAACATATATTGCATTTTATTTAAGAGTGGCCAAGCATAAACTAACAAAATTTTAACTCCGTATTAAACATATTTCATTATTTTGTTTGTTTATATTTACTTAATTGATTATACGATGTGGTACTTTGACCGTCAATAATTTATAAATTTTCGTTTTAATATTTATTTTGGGATGAGGCTATTTATACATACGGTATGTATACGCTATTTATACATACTAAAAAAAAAACCTAAACCTAAACCAACCTACTAACCTAACCTACCTTAAATAGCCAATTGCGTAAAAATACTGTATGTATAAATAGCCAATTGCGTATATATACCGTATGTACAAATAGCCACTTTCTTAGTTTTAAGTTTTATGCACAAGCACAAGAATTTGGTCATTCCCAAAAATTTGCCCCTTAAAACTAAAAGTGTGTCAAATAATTCTTGTGCTTGTGAATAAAATAAAAATGCCAGTAAAAATCTAAAATGAGTAACAATAGTAACTTTTTTATTACAAGTTAAATTTAAAATACGCGCCATAGCTGTAACATCACTTTTAACTTAATCGACATTGTACTAGTTCAACTACTACATCGCAGATGGCGCTAATAGTACTAAACTAAACATCGAAATGTTTTTCATTCTTGAGCATTACACTTTCTTTACATTGGACAACTCTGTTCCAACTATTCAATGTATATTATATAGTATAACGTGACCTCATATTACCTTGAGCACATTGCGGCCTGTGTACAGGTATCCAGCATGTTTTGGTATTTCAACTATGTTGTTGCTATAGTTTAAAGGAGGTACCGAAACAGCCATCATGTTTATTATACATATATACACGGAGTATCTCACTTAGGATCTCAAAAACCATAAGAGATACGATTTCAGTTAAATTAAATTATTTTCTTACTACTTAAACAATATAATAATATTTTGTTAATTTAAGAAAAAATCATAGGTTATTAGATTTTTTTTTTATTGTAAATAATATTTTAAAAAAAACATTTTTTAATGCAATTTTTTAACTAATCTATATCGGACTCGTGTACTTATATTTATTAAATCATTTTTGAATTACGTAATTATATTATCTTATTTTCGATTTCCATCTTATTAAAAAGCATCTTTTATTTGATTTCAATTTTGAAAATTAAGTATTTTATTTGTTAAATTTTGCAAAATTACATTTTTTTAAATTTTATTGTTTTTATTAAATTTTGTCTGAAACTATTTTTATGTAATAATTTATGTAGTGTAGTATTTGAAAATATTTTTTTACCATTTTTGAGATAAAAGTAGCAATTTCTAATTCTTTTTATGGGTAGCTAATTTTTATTAAAATAAAATGGCTTTAGGATATAGTTCTCTGTATTAATATGTACATGCATGCATATTACCTTTTTTTGTGTATAGTTACATGTTTTCGTAGTTCTTAGTTGATGTGATGTACTTTTCTGTATTTATATTACAATACAAATGTAAATCGGAAGGGGTGTAGAGACCCTTACAGTAACCAATAGGGTACAATATAAGCTTAAGTGTTCACGTAAATATTTGTATAAATTAGTTAAAATGTCTATAGTAAAACTGGAAATTGGTTTTGCAATTTAAAAATAATAAGCAAAAATTTATATTTAAATATTACATAAATTTACTTAATAAAATATATATATATATATATATATATATATATATAAAAATTAAAAATTTCACGACTAGACGATATTATATTTGTAAATTGTTTTAACGGGAAGATAGTCAATGGTTAGATGTTAAAATCAAATTCTCATTTAAGATTCAATTGTCAAGCTTTCGGTGTTATTTTACACCTTCTTCAGGACATGTTCTTGTTAGAAATTGAAGAAACAAAATTAAACATAAATATATATATTAAACATAAACATATATATATATATACTTATATATATATACCGTGTGTTGACTTGGACCGTCGTACATAGGGATTTAGCATGTAAAATCAGACATGTGCGATTTCCTGCTTCCCAAATTATTTTACAAAAAAAACTTTGGGATAAATATTTTAGGAAACACTTTTTTACATGTAAATCAATCAACAAATTTTTTTTTTCTGGAACCATTCCAACGTCAGGAATTAGCCCTGAAGAAATTGACTGAAAATGGCATTAACCGTGAAATTGGAACAAAAATAAAACATGCTAAATGCTATATGCTATTTTACGGCTACTACCATTTTCCAGTTAATTTCTTAACAACTTTAGACCTAATTCTTGACGTTAGGAACGTTCCAAAAAAAATTTTAGTAATTAATTTACATGCCGAAAAGTATGCCCTAAAACATTTATCATAAGGTTTTTTTTGAAATATATATATATATATATATATATATATATATATATATATATATAGTACTAAATATTACAACAATAATTTCATTTTGATATCATTCAAAGTACAATTGAATATATAATACATATATCAATGCATATATCAATGTCCTCCACAGTCTGATAGACATCCACATCTGATATACATCGGTGAGGATAGCATACAGTTTGTCCTTGCTGTAGGTGTGTAGGAATGTACTTCCTTTACGGGAATCTTAAGGAATCCTCATGGAATCCTAAGCTGACACAGACTGAGTATTAAACTGCAATCGATTTTTTATGTAGGAAATTAAATAGGATTTAATATTTTATGTAGGAAAATTATGAATTGACAAGATGTTCTATTTTCAATCGAGAATAGCGAAAAATATCGTACTATTGTACAAATATTTTGTAAGTTTTATAATCTTGTACAAATACTGGACGCGCAGTAGGAGCAAAGCAGTTAAAATTTTGGATTAGGCTATTTATACATACGGTATGTATACCCAATTGGCTATTTATACATTTTAAAAATAAAAACTTAACCAACCTACTAACTTAACCTATTCTAAATAGCCAATTACGTAAAAATACTGTATGTATAAATAGCCAATTGCGTATACATACCGTATGTATAAATAGCCACTTTCTAAAAATTTAGACACATTGTAAATTGATATAAATTTACATATTCTATAAGTGTATTTTTTCATAAAAATGTAACAGTACGTCAGTTCTCGTAATAATAATAATAACAGGCAGCCGTAGGGCAGTGGTAGAGTATCGAACTCGGACCTCAAAGGTTTCTGGTTCGTGCCGCGCACACATCAAAATAAAAATTAAATAATATTTCTGATATTAAAACCTTATATCACTGAACTGATGTCGGTTAGATCTGAGTGGTTCGGCACCTACTACAAACAACCTGCACCACTGAGAATTCAAGTAAAAATTGTTAAGAAACTAATATATTTAGTTTTTCGAGCATATAGCCCCTATATTCCACTTAATAATTACGGAATATGATGATGAATGACGTTAATTATCATAAAAGTTACTGTTAATAGCTTATGTACAGGAATTCATATTATATTTTTTTTTTACGGTGTAGCTACAAAGCTTTATCTAACTAAAGTTTTGTTCCATTCTCGAAATATTTATTAACCGGGCCTTACACAATCATTCGAAATGACATTCAGACCGACAATTGATTGAAGGTGTAAGGTTCCGACTGATGAATGGATTGATGGATTTCCAAATATTTTGAATTCAGAGATCAATCACGGGAAATGGAGGGGAGACTGACAGTCTGAATGCTTTTTCCAGTCGAGTCGTAAGGAATCTTAAAAAGTAACCGGTAATCTCTCTCACGAACTGATATTGAATCTCTCTCTTATAACTGTATTTATTCTGGATAAATATGATGTGTCAGCATGGTGATACATACATATATACACAATCACGCCATGTACCCAAAAGGGTGTAAGACAAACTCTTTTCATCATCCCGAAATCAGGCGCTTCTCAAAGATTTCTATCCAAACAAGCAACTTTCGCTTCATCCACATTCATAATTCCTCTCATACATGCTCTTTTTTATTCCTACTACTTAGAAACTTTTGCTCACGCAAAACACTCTCAATTATACCACTCCAACTACTCATCGGACGTCCACGCAAACGTATACCATCAAAATCATTCAAATAAATCTTTTTATTCAAACGTTCATTAGACATTCGCTCAACATGTCCGAACCATCTTAACTGACTAACACGGCAACTTTTGCTGCAACATTTTATTCAATTTCACACTCATCATACACTAATCTATTTCGTACCCGATCTCTCCTATTTACACTACATACCCCACGTAAAAATCTCATTTCCACAGCAGTCATTTTCCGTTTATGCTTTTGCAAGCAAACCCAACATTAACTACATCACCGTAGGCACCAAAACTGCATTGTATATACTCAAACGGGCTTTTTTGGAAACATTTACATTCTTAGCAAAAGTTCCCAAAGCACCCAAAACCTTACAACCAGCATGGCGATCAACGTGTTAAAAAGATGTTCGTTCATACGGTAGTAATTTTTATAGTCATCTAGAGCTAAAATTATTTCAGTCAGACTGATAAGTGTAGGGGGGCTTCGTGGTTTAAGTCAAGAATGACAGTTTAATTTTTCAGTCAGATTGTCATTCCTGATTGACCGTGTAAGGCGCCGCTTAAGATGTGTCAAATCTACCAGTCAGAATATTCTAATATTGTTTGATGTATTTCAAAATTCAAAAAACAATATTTTATAATTGTCTAACTAATTGTCACTAATTCTAATTACAGTATGAGAACATATTCTTGCTTTCTTAGTGCACGTGTACTTAAACTATATGAATGTCTACGTGTTGATCTTGGCGACTCCTCGAAGCGAAAAAAAAAAAGAAGAAAAGAAATTGAAAATATTTACCGTATTATTTATTATCATTCAGCCAAACAATACTTTTTAATCGTAGCTATATGTATTTAATAAATTTTACTATTAAGTGTAACAACTTTTACTTGAAATAATTTCGCTTTTTTTTAACATCTAGGTATTATAGAAAGTGTACGTACTGTGATGATACATAGTAAAAAAATCTTTCAAAACTTATTATATTGAAATAATAAAACGGCTTTAGGTTGTAGTTCTATATTAATATTTATTAATAATCAAGACGTATTTACTCAACGTACGTCTTCATCAGGAAAAATGATACAAATGACATTTACATAGTAATTACACTGAACATAGAAACAAGCTACTACTGTGAAAGCACAGAGTTAAATAAAATTTGGCTTCTTTTAATTAAAGATTTATAAAATTTTATGATTTAAATTGTTTATTTGTTTCTATTTTCTAACATTTACTGTAAATATCATTTGTATCATTTTTTCCTAATGAAGATGTACGTTTAGAACGTTGATTATTAATAAATATTAATACAGAACTACAACCTAAAGTCGTTTTATTTTGTATAATGAATTCTGAAAGATTTTTCACTATATTATTATTTTCTATTCAAAATTTACAAATATTAATTTATAATTTGTAACAAATATTTAAATTACATATTTTTAATATTACATAATTTTGAGCGCTTGATTTTGAAATTGTATTATTGTAATTAATGCAAGATCAATCAATATTAACAGCAGATTGATAAGAGAAGCAATAGAAAATATAGAACATCAATCAGTGTAAAATAAAATTTGGCTTCCTTTAATTAAAAATTCATAATTTAGTTACTTATTTTGTTACCTAGAAAATAATAATATAAAAATATGATTTTTGCATTAAAATGTAAAAAGAAAATAAAATGATTAAAAACTGTTCAGTGATTCTAAAAATTAATACTTTCTATTAATAAAAGAAATCTTATTAAAATTTCTAATAATGAAAAATAATTATTTCATGTATGTAAGTACATACAGGTATGTAATTAGTGTGTTTTTTTTTTCTAATACGTAACTCACCTGTAAGTTAGTAACATATGTCATGATATTTCTGTAGAAAACTTGACAGCGTGGAACTGTGAATTGTTTTTCTATATTAATTATATTTCTTTAATTACAAGATTATTCACCGTATCGTATCAACATATCAAACACAAAAAAAAGCAAAACACCCAACATAAAAATATCGTATATAATATCATATTATATTTAGAAAAAATCAAAAGCCATTAAAAAATTTCTAATAAAAAGTACAGAAAAATTATTCAAAAGGTAGCTTTGAAATTGATAAAATTAAAATGTTAATGTCAAAAGAGTTGTACTGTAAAGCGGGTTTTACACGGTCAATCGTGAATGTCAGTCTGACTGAAAAATCAGACTGTTATTCCTGACTTCAATCTCGAAACTTCTACACTTATCGGTCAAACCGACAGTCTGAAAACAACTGAGTCACACTAAGATCTCAGCAACCTATTCTTTAGTTTAGATTTAGATGACTATAAAAATTACTACCGTATGGACGAAAATCTTTTTTAACACGTTGATTATCATATTGACACCATATTTATTCAGAATAAATACAGTTATGAGAGAGATTCATTATCAGTTCGTAAAAGATTAGCGGTTACTCTAAGATTCTTTGCTACTGGGAAAAGCATTCAGACTCTCAGTCCCTCTTCACTTCCCGTGATTGAAGCACAGATTTCGAAATATTTGGAAATCCGTCAATCCATTTATCAGTCCATCAGAATGTCAATCTTCGGTCTGAATGTCATTCTGAATGATCGTGCAAGGCCCGCTTAATATGTTGAAAATATGTATTTATTTTCAAACACTATACATTACACGAAATAAGAAAAGATAGACTTTTTAGAACGTTTTTGATATTTAAGAGTTTTATTTTAACAGAATGTAAAATAAAAAATTTAGGTTAAAGTTTTGTACTTATATTTATTTATTAGCGACGTTTCGACGAACTCAATGCCCGTCTTTATCAAGAAAAATGATACAATTTTTTTTTCATTTTTTTATTATTTTTTCTATCATTTTTTCTGATGTAGACAGACATTGATTACGTCTAAACGTCGATTATAAATAAATATTAATACAGAACTTTAACCTAAAGCAGTTTTATTTTAATACAATGAGTTCTGAAAGATTTTTTACTATGTTAAAATTTTCAAAGCTATCTTTACTTTGTACTAAGTATTTCCAAATGTCTTTGGAATAATTTTAAAATTAGTTAATGAAATATTGTCATTTATTCTGAGGTTACATTTTTAGCCAATTTTCAAATAATTTTTTACTCATCTTAAAAATAAATAAAATTGGAAATATCAACCCATAATATTGTTAATTTGAATATTTGTTTTTATTTTTCAGCACGGGAGAACTATCAACATGTTGGTACATCCTTTTATCCGGTTCCGTATTTATCGACGGATCCATGTTCTTACCAAGATCAAGGTAAATACATCTTAAACAATTTTTTTTACTAAACATAAACATAATTAACTATTATATACAGTCATAAACCATCATAAATGCATTCAGGAAGTGAGTTAAAAATGCATTATGTCTGTTTACATTGCTACTATACGCGTTAAAAAAAAACACGAAAACAATAAATACGGATATATATTACGTAATTTTTTTTCTATTTCCCTGAAACTGTCGCGCCATTTCTGTGACCAAACAAAACAATTGCTTAATATTCAAATTCTATTGATTTAAAACACTGTATAATACGAATTTTCTGTCTTTTATTTGTCCAAAGTTTACGTTTTCATTGTCAATGTGGCAACAGCGCTAAACAAGAGCATTCATAACTCGCTTATAACCGTGTGCGGTACTCAAAAGTTTACGCCTGCGGTCAATAATAAGTTCCGCATTGAAAACTACAGTGGGTTACGGTGTATTTGTTTTGTATTCACTACAAAATGTCCGCTTTCATTCTCTCACGTGCACACGCCAATCACGCACTACTTCGCTAAACATCGACAGTATTCGAATTCAATAAAATTACATTATATTTATTTCTAATCAAATCAGTATATTTTTAATCAGCAATTACATAATAATAGTGAGAAAAATGACTAGTAAAATATTTTACATTTTATATTATCTATTTATTATTACATATTTATTTATTTGTTTTTTTTTTGTTAAAATTATAGTAAGAAATATTAAATAAAAAATAAGGAAAATGTTAACTTATTATATAACGAATTACTAGTTGACGAATGGAACAAATATTTGATTGTTTGTCATTGCCGAGAAAGTACAATCTTAGCGAGGTACAGCATAGTTTAAACATTCTTCGCTAGGATCGCTGTGTGAACCGCCTCTCTAGTCAGTTCTTTGCAATGGCTTGTTTGTGAGGTATGTGTACACAAAAATTTGTCAAAAGTTTTAAGAAAAATACACATTCTAATAACAATATTTATCTCAATTAGGACAAATTCATTATCAATTTGTGTAACTGTGTGTTGATATAAGTGCTATTATTTATTTGAAGTTATAGGATTGAATTAAAATCTGTTTGAAAAATACTTTCGCCTGTTTAACCAAACTTTTTGTGGGAATAGTTGTTTTTGTGAGCAATAAATCGACTTCGATTCGTTTTTGAAATGTGGTGTTACACTGTGTAGAAGTGCTATTTGGTTTTTTCTTCCTAAAAATCATTCATTTTGTGCGTGAATCGTGTATGACTCATTTTTTTTCTTAAGTGTTATTTTTTGTTTCGTTTTACTTTTGGATAATTTCTGGATATTGTTGACAATGGGTATGTAACACATTCATCTGTTTTTAATAATCAATTTAGAATTGAATAATGTAGCCTTAACTTAATTGAATATATCTGAAGCAGTATTACTTGAGTAGTTCGGAATGGCTTTTTGTAGTTCTATTAGAACAAACAAAATACTCCAATGCTCTCGTGGGATTGTGTTTTATTTCGTTTAATAATAATAATACATTCTCAGAATCTTTTAGCTATTGTTATTACTGTTCGACCTTAATTGTTTAACATTTTCAACGTGTAAATGTCAAAAGGTTGTGTTCAGTGAAAAAATATTTCTCGTGAAATTCACGGATAACTTGATACGATTTTTATTGTTCAAAACAAAATCTAACTTCTCATAACTATTATTGTTTATATTTAATTGAAATACGACATTTGTTTTTATTGTTAATAAATAAATATAATTACAGATTTTTCTATTGTTTTTGTAATTTATTTTGTTATTAACTGTTAAATAAACGTTTAATGATAAATATTATTGAATGTACTTTAGACGGAATATTAATTTTAAATATTTGTTATCTTGTCAGGAAAATGCGTTGACAATTTATTTTAATAAATTAAACAAGAATTATTTGATTTTGTTTTAGTAATGTCGCAATTATTAAATAATAAATTTAGAATCTGTTTTTATTTATTTAAAATAGACAAATTTCTATTTACATATTTATATTTGTTATAGGTTGAATCTGTTTATTTCAAATACAAATATTAAAAGTGTAATATTTTGTTTTCAAATATGTGTTAGATTTATGCTAGTCAGCTGTATCTGTTACCTTGAAAGATTTTTTTTATGAACTTGCAATAATTTTTATATGAAAATTTAATGCGTAGAATAATAAATTCATAATTATTTACGTAATTTAAATAAAATACTAATTTAATATTTAAATAAACAGTATAAGTACAAAAATTATTATGTTGTTACTAGATTTTATTGAAATTTTTAATATCGAAATTCAAATTCACGTTTGTTATCAATTATTTTAGTTGATATTGAACTATTTATATGATTTTTTTATAATAATAAATATATAATAATTTTGAATTGTAATTTTTTTATTGCATTGTTTTTGTGGTTTTGATGTATTACAATAAATTTGTAAACAATCAGAATTAATTTTTTTTAATTGTCTCAAAATTTTGATTTTAATGGTAACCAAGATAGTAATAAAAATTAGTCTTTTGATTCAAGTACTGAAAAGATTTATTTTTTTGATATTAAGCTTAAAAAGAATGACATATTAGTATAAAAATATAAAAAAGTGAATATATTATACTTATGTTTAGAACTGCAGTGGATTCTAAAATTGCCAATAGGATGATAACTGTGTTTTTTCAATAATAGAAAATTTTAACACACTAAAGTCCGTTTGCATAAACTTTGTCGTTAAAAATAACGATTTGTTAAAATGAAAATTCTTGGATCTAAAGTAAGATCTATAGTAAGAAATTTCGTTGCAATATATATAGAAAGATTTCTTACGGAATTCAAGAATTTTCATTTTAAGGCACCATTATCGAAAATGTTTATAATATAGTCAAGGGGAAACTATTTTCTCAAATTTTGTACACCAGATTGTACAAATTTTTAGTATGATTGTTACGATTGTAATGATTTTTCGTTGATTTGACGGATTTTATACGAAATTTCTAAGATTGATTAAAAAAATAAAATTGTTATTGATTTTGCCATAATTTCAAAGAATTTCTTTAAGATTTTAAGGGATTTTAATGAACTTTAGAGGATTTTACAAAGATTTTAATTAATTCGTACACCAGATTGTACAAGTGGTTTCTCCTTCCATATTAGTTTTTTGTTTTCTGATAATTTTTATAGCGCATGCTTTAATTCAAAGTACTAACTATGCATACCAAATTTTCAAGATTTTTAAAGTTTATTAATTTTTGAGTTACAGAAGCTACTATAAGATATACATTCCTATATTTTATAATATTATCATTAAATAATAAGATTATATATTCAATGATATTTTGGATATAATTTAAACTACAAAAATTATTCTTTTTCAAATTTAGACAACATTAAAATTTAAAATATTAAGATATGAATGATATTGTTTTAGGTGATTTTTGTATGATGACTTGGCGAATTGTCTAAACATATTTTCAACTAAAAACAAAATGATAGAAAACAATTTTAGTTTCATGGCCGTCTCAGTTTGCAAAGTAATTTTATTATAATATTTTTTTTTATCAACAAAATACAAAGGACATGCCTAGCACCATGAAGCAATTATATGATTTTGAAACTTTAAATTTTCTCAGATTATCAAAAGAAAAAAAAAACAAATGTAATTTTTGTTCAAGTTTAAGACGGTACATTATAAAAATAGCGTTTTTCAATTCACAATCTGCAATTAAAACTGTAGTTACTGTAAAGTAATTCCTTGTAGAAAACAGTGATATTTGAAACAGTTCTACTGTTGAAAGACGAAATGGAAGACAGAAAAAAAAGAACATCGTATACAGTAACGTTCCCATGGCTAACATGATCACGGACATGAGTGTTTACAACCATATCCTATCGTATACCGATACCTGAACTCATAGGCGTAGTGTAGATTCATTTTTTTTTGAGAAATATTGTAAAAATTGTGACATTTTTGATTAAAATTAAAAAACAATAAAAAAATCGGCTTTAGTTTATAGTTTTGTTACCTAGTAACATGTTTCCATGTTCTGTTTATTTACTGTAAATGTGATTTGTATCATTTTTCCTTATAAAGATGTACGTTGAGTACGTCAATTATTAATAAATATTAATACAGAACTACAACCCAAAGTTGTTTTATTTTAATATGAGTTGTAAAAGATTTTTTACTACGTTAAAAAAATAATTATATATTAGTAATACGTGTAGTTGAACAAATAAGTATAGTGAACTCTTTTTTTTGTGAAATATTGTAAAAATTTTGATATTTGATTTGTGACTTAAGAAGTTAAAAAAATAATAAAGAATTTAATGTTAGTAATTAAAAGTGTATATAAATTATTTATTATCGTTGTTTGTTAATAACGTCATTTTAATGAATTATTTCAAGGACTTTGAAATTATTGTATTGCATTTTTTGTCCATATGAAGTAATATTTTTAAATACATGATTATTAAAACAGGTATTTAATTGAATTGATATATATATATATATATATATATATATATATATATAATTATAAAAATAGAAGTATTTAATAGGTAATAAGTAGTAAACAGTGGACGCAAGTGTGTTAATATTAAGTAACAACCAAAAAGTAAAAATGACGAAATTGTAAACACGTATAGATTTTTAGTTTTTTTTTTGTAATTTTTCTCAATTTTTTTTTACTACTAAGGTTGTAGGGATTTTTCATGATTTTTAACAATAAATCTAACTCTTTCGGCCCTGCATGTAGAATTTGCTACTATAATATTTACTATTAAAAACATTATTTTCAATTTGAAAACTTCAGGGCTGATATAGTTAATTGATGTTACCATGATTTTAAAGGATTTTATAATACAGAGATTATATATTTGATGTAGATTTGTAGAAGCGAGCATTTATAATAATATATCATAATTATCGTATCTAGTAATTATAGAGTATTTGGCATATCCTCATTGCTGTAGATGTATTTAAATGAGACAAATGTGTTCGTTTAGTTAGTTGTATGCGTCCGTGTGTCCAAAACACTGCCTACATCCTAACATACATGCAAAATGTTTGTGATGTAATATCATAATGTGAGTAAATAGGGTATTATGTTACTCGCGTATATAATATGTAATCGGGTTAGTATACTCTATTGGAGTTTGGAGTTCAAACGAAATTTTTGCATTAGCCGATAAAACTCGATAAAAATTGTCCAAAGATACAGATGATACAGATATTCGATCACAGCGAAACTAAACATTTTCTTTTATGGTATTTAGAGTTGGGCTATTTGGTGATTTTTTTTACGATTTTCGAAAATAAGAGTATTAATTATTATTTAACTATATTTTTGTCACTTTTTTGAAATATCTCTAAGTTTAATGTGAAATGACAATATAATATTATTTTTTTATGTTTATAAATTTACTAAATATTGAAAATAAAAACTAAAAATATATATCAAAATTTCTATTTATAATACCTTTTGCGTACCTATTATTATAGATTGCATTATTATTAAATATTATTTAAAATATTTTGAATATTATAATTTTAATACTACTATTATGTATTATATTATATGATTTTTGTAAAAAAAAACTAATTAATTAAAATTGATTTAAATCATTGATTAATATTAAAAAACATCAAATGATTAAAATTGTGATTTAAATCAAATGATTAAAATCAGGCCAACCTTGTTGGTATTCAAATATTTTATTTTCTACTAGTTCAAGTTGTAAATAGATTTTTTTTAAAAGATCAATTTCATATATTAGAACAAGTATATCAGACTGATTTGAGAGACGAACTATTTCATATTTATAAAAACATATATTGCAGCAATAAATTGATTTGAATTGAATATATTCTGTGTGAATATAAAATAATATTTTCCTTTTGAATTGTGTTTATGAGGGAGCGGGCATTGGTGAGCGGGCTGACCACAAAGTAATGTGTGGTAATTTTATCCGTTTCGATTTAATAGCTAATTACTGTTTGGAATGTCGAGATGAACGTTAAGTTGGAGCTGCAGGTTGAGCTAAGCTAAGCAACTTATACTGATCCACTTTCATTTCATTCTGATCAATATCGTATCGCCCATGATGATGAAACTTCACCTCTCTCTCTCTCTCTCTCTCTCTCTCTCTTTCTATCTTATTCTGGTGTAATCATTTTCTATTTTATTTTATTGATAATTCTCAAAATATTAAGGCCCGTATTCTCTCCGCTTTTATTTATGAAAAAGTGCTGTTATTTTTTGCTTTAAAATAAATTTTCACTTCTACGCCCTATCAAATATGAATAGTATTTCTCTTTTTGATATATATTTTTATATCTAATATTATAAAATTCAAATAAACTAATTTTAAGTAAATGTATTTTTTACAAAAAATCTCTTTTAATAGTCGTCAGATGAGGATACAGGCCTATCAATCTACATATAATGAATTTTATATACAATAAAGCCTCATTCTGTTTGCCGTTTTAGTTTTACGCACAAGTACATGAATTTGACCAAATCCAAACACTTGGTGTTAAAACTAAAAATGTGTCAAGTGTTTGGATTGGTTAAATTCATGTGCTTGTACGTAAAACTAAAACAGCAGTCTGAATGAGATTTCAGAGAACTAAAAAAAAGCCGAAAAAGTATTTAAAAATTAGTATATTTCTATATCGAATATTGACAACACTGTCATAGAATGGAATCACATGATAACTTAAAATAAAATTTGATTGATATCTAATCTCTAATCAGATTAGTTATCTCTGATTCGAATTAAATAAAATGATTACTTAATTTTGTTTAGTGCAAGAATTAGGAAAAATAAAATTTCTAAGCAATTCGTTTATAACTTATGCTGGCTTTACACGAAGCATTTTTTTTTAATAAATAAAGATGTATAGTTTTCTGTACAAGCAAAATTTTCTGTTTTACACCATCCAATATTCGATTCTATCTAGAAATCTGTACAGAATATTTTATACCCGCGCATGCTCACTTTATACGTGATAGTCTATATAGAATAATGTATAAATTAGAACACGTTTTCGAGGCGAAACGATATTAGAAACGTCAAACTCTCATTTAGGTTATAGTTTTTTATACAGAAAAATGCATTGTGTCAGCATTACTTACGTATTAAAAATTACACACAATTTGAACTTATACAGATATTTTGTGTTCAAAATTATCAAAAGTGCTTACTTTATTTTCACATAATTTATTTGTTAAATATTTACTTTTTCAGGACAATATAAAAACAAAGAAGACAATAATATAAAGAGTATGTGTATTCTTGCGTCATATACTTTTAAGTACGATTAATTTGATAATAAAATTTGAAATTGCGTTAAAAATGTGAAAAAAAAATATATTTAAATAATAATAAATTTAATTTCATTGTAAAATATTTGGAAATACATAATTTTGATAAAATTAATTTATCAAATAGTTTGATTATATTTCGTTATTTGTTTGTTTAATAAATATAAAATTTGTAGAATGAAATTATTCAAACGATAACTCATTCTACATTATAATATGATTCAATTCAAAATTATTTTTCAAATCAAAACATTTAATGAAAAAAAAAACAAAAAAAAAGGAAAATAGTCAAAAAATGATATTTATAATCTAATCGATATAATTTAATTTGATTTAATATAAATATTCCATAAATTTATTAACATACGTTATTTAATTACAAAGATTAATATGTGAAATTAGTATGTATATAGTTAAGACATATGTATTTATAAGTACATAATGATATAGACCTTGAAAGAAAATTCCATTGAATAATTTTTAAGTTAACACTATTTGTTGTATATGTATATGTACGTTGTGTAAAATACAAATTATGATTGTAAAAATTTGTTACAAAAGTAATTTATCATAAAGCCAATAATAAATAATTTATGTAAAAATAGCCAATTTATTTTATCACTACTAATTATTTTTTTTGTTTAGCATTTTCCATATATTTTTAGTGTATTCAATTAGTGATATCTTTAAATATACTTTTTTACATATTGGCTATTTTTAAGTTTTATTTTGAACTGATAAAATCAAAATTTGTTTTTGTTATTGAAAAACTATTTTATTTAAAATTGTAATAAAATTATGTTAAGTACCAATTATTGGTTTTATTGCAGCTGAGGGAGAAACCACTTGTACAATCTGGTGTACACATTAATTAAAAATCTCTTAAAATCTTAGTAAAGTCCTTTAAAATCATTGTAAAATCTATAAAAAATGTTCTTAAAAATCTGGTAAAATCCCTAAAATTTCGTATAAAATCAACGAAGAACAATCATACATGAAATTTGTAAAATCTGATCTACAAAATTTGAAGAAGTAGTTTCTCCCTCGATTGCAGCCAAAAATTGAGGTTATCAGTGTTTTTACAACTTTGACTGCAAGGAAAATCTTTCATATGAACTTAGTTTACGAGATGTGTGTGACTTCGTTAACTCTTTCTGCTCGGTCGTCAGTCAAAATTTTGTGATCGCAATTCCTCCTAGACGGTTCAACTGACTAATGAAATTTTCAGGATAAGTTTATTTAGTGCCCAAGATGGTGGTCATGTTGTTTTATTTTTTCAAGTAATGCCAACTTTCCGAGAAAAACACTACTAAAGTTTTTTTAAATACAGTATTGCTACATTATTTATCCAATTTTAATCAAATATTCACAAAAGATTCTTCTGGTGCCCACATAAATTATATAAATTTACAAATATACAGTGTTGCGAACTTTCCGAGAAAACTTACTAATATTTTCAAAATTTAATTTTGACGTTACTATTTATCCGAGATTAATCAAATTTTTACAAAAGGTTACTTACTAGTGCCCATATAAAAAATATAATTTTAGTGTCCTACAAGTGTTGCCAATGTTCTAAGAAAAATAGTATTTTATTTCGGTTTCATTGTTTATCCAAGATTAATGAAAATTTTACAAAAAATTTATATATATATATATATAGGTATATATATATATATATATATATATATATATATATATATATATATATATATATATATATGGGTTTATCTATATGCTTCTAATCTTGTTTAACTTATTTTAATTGTGTTTTCACAAGTTAGTATAGAATAGACAGTGCAATTCAGAACCAATAACATAATTACTGATATTACGAGCTCAGGTTTTGGGTGTTCTAGTTCATTTGTTTAGTTCAGCGCTTATGACAGTTATATTGTTTTAACACCGATTTTAGTTAAAACCGATTTTAAAATCAAGTTTGTAATACCAATCATTGTAACTAAATCATAAAACCAATTTTGTGCTAACAAGCAAACATATCGAGGTGTTACACGCCGATTTAAATGAGCTTCAGGTATCAAGTAGAACACTAAAAACTAAGCGACACGTATTTTTTTTTTAGCGGCTCTAATCAAGGTTTAGGGGGTGAAAATCACCCCCAAAATTTAGAGTAAAATTGGTTTTTATTTTGTTTCTCGGAAACTATGCATCCTAGAACAAAAGTGTAAATGTACGAATACCTTCTTTTCTTAAGAGCTATCCACCAGTGGTATTAGTTTTTTTCTATACGATTTGTAAGTTACCCTTTTGCGCCCCTTACATATATTTTACCCCATATTTAATTGTTATGTATTTTTTTCAAAATTTTATTCTACATTAAGATAGCCGCTAAAAAAAAATACGTGTCGCTTAGTTTTTAATGTTCTACTTGATACCTGAAGCTCATTTAAATCGGCGTGTAACACCTCGATATGTTTGCTTGTAAGTAGGGTAGTCTGAATAATATATTAATATTCTAAAATTTAAATATATATAAGTAACGAGACGTAATTATAATGGGTACATAGTTATTGTAAAGTAATATACATACCTGGTTAAATTTTAATAAGACACACTTTCTACCACATAACTCACGTTAATTTTGTATCCCTAATTATTACCATAGCAACAGAAAGTTGAAGTTGAGTTCCTTTATAGTTAGGCGGCTCTTGCTATTAAATCATTAATTAATTTATTAAAGAATGAAAAAATAAAAAAACTATAACTTTCTTTTTTTTCTTAACTGTATGCAGCGTTAGCTCTCGCGTGATCAATTACAACAAAAACATTAATTTCGTTTTTTTATTTTTTTGTTTTGTTTGCTTTCCTGTAAATAATAGTCGGAAATACTGAAATAAAAAGTGCTTGTTAACTATTTTTGAATTATTATTTGTTTTTTAATGTATTCACGTGTTTATTATGTTATCAGTTATTTGTTGTTATTTTTCATACATATATAATAATAACAGATAAATATATTTTGAAATGTATTTGTAAATAGGCTTGTACATTATTATATTTTTATTATATATATATATATATATATATAAAGGATGTTCGTTCGCCAGGTTGATATAGGGCAATAACATGGGATACCAATAATATGCAGAATTCTTCTTTCTGAAGTAAAATTCGGAGAAATACTTAGAATATTTTTTGATAGGAAATAAAAAGTTATATAATTTGGTTTTTGTTTTAATTTGCTAGCATGTGCCGTTTGGGCGCTAGAATTTTTTGAAAATGTTTTTTAGAATTTTCAATATTTTTTCCTGCTAAATCAGTATGAGTTAGAGAAAAAAGTTAGTTAGCTATTATGTAGCCAATTTTTTTCTCTATTTTATTGAATTTTTTCAGATTTTTTTCAGCAAATTTTGAAAAAAGTTATATTTCAAATTTTTTAAAAATATAGCTTTTTTCAAAATTTGTTCAAAAAATCTAAAAAAATTCAGTAAAATAGAGAAAAAAATTAGCTACATAATAGCTAAGTAACTTTTTTCTCTAATTCATACTGATTTAGCAGGAAAAATTATTGAAAATTCTAAAAAACATTTTAAAAAAAATTCTAGCGTCCAAACGGCACATGCTAGCAAATTAAAACTAAAACCAAATTATAGAACTTTTTATTCCCTATCGAAAAGTATTCTAAGTATTTCTCCGAATTTTACTTCAGAAAGAAGTATTCTGCGTATTATCGATATTCCATGTTATTGCCCTATATCAACCTGGCAAACGAACACCCTGTATATATATACCGTGTGTTGACTTGGACCGTCGTACATAGGGATTTAGCATGTAAAATCAGACATGTGCGATTTCCTGCTTTCCAAATTATTTTACAAAAAAAACTTTGGGATAAATGTTTTAGAAACACTTTTTTACATGTAAATCAATCAACAAAATTTTTTTTGGAACCATCCCAACGTCAAGAATTAGCCCTAAAGTTGTCAAGAAATTGACTGAAAATGGCATTAGTCGGTCGTGCATTAGCATTTGTTTGATTTTTTGTTCCAATTTCACGGCTACTGCCATTTTCCAGTCAATTTCTTAACAACTTTAGACCTAATTCTCGGCGTTAGGAAGGTTTCAAAAAAAATTTTAGTAATTGATTTACATGCAGAAAAGTATGCCCTAAAACATTTATCATAAGGTTTTTTTTTTTTAAATAATTTGGGAAGCAGGAAATCGCACATGTTTGATTTTACATGCTAAATCCCTATGTACGACGGTCCAAGTCAACACACGGAATATATATATATATATATATATATATATATATATATATATGGAAAATTGTTGTGAATAAATATGTATTATTTTTGTATAAAATTTGTGTAAATAATATTTTATTACCGGTTGCATCAATGCCGATTTATGTCCGGTTGCACAGTTTAAGTTTAATATTAATTAAGGGGGACACTACCCTGAGCGCTCTGAAAATAGGCAAAGTTTGGGAATTAATTATGCAAATGTTCCGGGATTTACAATATGTTATTACGGTATATCTGAACTATGTTTTCGAATTTTCATGTTAAAATATGTTTTCAATTTGTGACGTCAACGTTGAATTGTCATTCTCTGTCAAAAAAACCATGACTACTTGTTCCGTTCCCTTGGAAGTTCTGAAACATAATACAAAAGTGTCCTTAGAATATCCTAAAACTAAAGTAAAAAATCTACCATGGTAAATAATAGATTATCAATAAACATGAGTGCGAATAATCGGTATTTTTACAATATTTTTGTTATGGATTTTTGTTTGTGGATTTCGGTAGTTGCAGGGTAGGTTAGGTAAAAAGGTTAGTTTTTATTTTTTTCTGTACTATTTTTAATCATTTTTTAAATACTACACGGAGAAAAAAGTTTCTTTGATATTAATAAAAAAAATTAACGAATATTTCTTTATTTTAAATGAATTTATTCAGAGTAATTATATAGCTTTTTATTTTTTATAAGTATTTGATCGTAATAAATAAATATTTTTTTATCAAATAGATATTGAAAAAAAAAATGATTTATTCGAATTAAACTGGCTTGCTTTACTCATTTTTCTCTGTGTAGTAATTTTGCAAAAATCCGGATTTATTATTATAAGTGATTTATGTACTTGTAGAGTAAATAAATATTTTATTAAAATATCTTTACTTTCGTATTTTTCTTGTATATGTAGAACATATGCTTTCAAGTCAATATACAGTGATGATCTTTTGTCACACACATACACACATATATCGGTAGAGATAAATAAAATGAACTTTGTCCTTCACAAACAATTGAAATTGTTCAATTAATCATATATACGTAAAGTAACGTACATACAAGAAGTCATCTATGTATTATATTACATATACATAACTACATTCATACTTAACCATCTCTTTTATATAATATATATATATATACTACGCGACACATTACATGTCAGCTTAACTTGTCGTTTCAGATTAATCAAATGTTAATTATAAAAAAAAAACTACAATTTAACCTATTTAATTTTACTGGTTTTGTTGTCATGGCAACGGGGATATTAATTCAATCATATTAGAAATATAAATTTTATTACATTATATAAATATAAAATACGTATATTTTATGTAAGTAATTAGTTACCGAGGGGAAAACCACTTCTTCAAATTTTGTACACCAGATTTTACAAATTTCACGTATGATTGTTGAGACTGTAGTTATTCTTCGTTGATTTTACGGATTTAATACGAAATTTCCGGGATATTTAGGATTTTGCAAGATTTTTAAATAGATTTTACCATGATTTTACTAGGATTTTAAAGGATTTTAATAAATTTGTACACCAGATTTTATAAGTGGTTTCCCTATCGGTAATTACTTTTTCGATAAAAAAACATATAATATAGTAAATTAATTATTTTACTTAAAACTTACAAAATTATATATTTTTACAGAAAATTTATTTCAACCATCGTTTTACTGAAATAATATGTAATTTTTTTACTATGGTTTTTTTCTATGTAAAGTGGTAACTTTTTCTTTTACAGTATAGGAGAAGATGCGATTACAAAATTTTAACGGTTTCTCAATTATATAATATATATATTTCAATTTTTAACAATATTAGACATCTTACCAATCACTATACACTTCTTGAAGTTGAATTGGTAAAAGTAAAATAAAAATGTGTTAGCTATTTATTTATTTATTTATTTATTGAGCTACTATGGATATAATATAAAACTAAAATTTAATCATAAAATACAAATGTGACTTTCAAATTTTTTTTAATGAACTTTTTAAAACATATAATTTGTTATTTTTCGATTTATTTACCTAAATAATAACAAGTTATTTATTTAATAAAATACATGTTTACTATATGCATAATAATATAGTTGCTCTGCTAAAGTTAAACAGCATAACGATACAAAGATTTCTCCTTGTTGAATCTAATGAAAATAATTACGTACGGAAGATAGGTAAATGATTAAACAGAAAATTTCTATTTTATATGAATTTGTAATCCATTTTGTCTATTAATTTAGCTCTTCAACACTTAAAAGCACATAATTATAGTGTATTAAAAAAAATTTAAGTGTTTTTTTAATAGCTTGTACATATTTATATACTTACATACATACATACCCAAAAGGGTGTGGCACAAACTCTTTCCACTCGTGTCTGGACACAACGCCGACCGTGAACACAATGCCGCACAGATGTGTGTGGACATTATATGGAATACAAGATATTATTCTAAAATTTACAATAATATTGTAATAAAACAAAAAAATCGTTGCTTTTTAATTTATTAATATCTACTCTTTATTAAAATTTTTACTGCAACTGTTGTACAAAAACAAGTTTCTTGCAATATTTTTGTAATTTTCAAAATAAAATCTTTTTTAATATTATTTACAAACGTTTTTCTGTGTACTTTGCAGTATAAAAATTAATAAGCAATAGATATTAATAACTTAATTAATACTGTAAATAAATAACAATTTTCTGTTTTGTTACAATATTGATGTAATTTTTCAAATAAATATCTTGTAGTTCATATAATGTCCAGAATTTTTTTTCTGTGAGACTGCTTACCTCGGACACTTCACTGACCGTGGACACCACGCCGACCGTTCATACGCATTTGCGCAAGCTAATCGTTGAATATAAACAAAAGATAGTAAAAAATCTTTCATAACTCATTATATAAAATAAAACGGCTTTAGGTTTAAGTTCTGTATTAATAAATATTAATATAGAACTTAAACTTAAAGCCTGTTTTAATTTTATAAACAATTGGTTGATGCTTGCACAAGCCAAAACATTGGGCTTGAGTAAAATCTGTTGCTGCTAGTAGATATTTTGCATGAGATTGGTGTATTGGCGTGCAAACGATGTCTCAAGCTAGGCCATAGGCGTTATGTTCTTAAAATCTTACAATATGTCAAAAATATTATTTATATCAATAGTAAACGAAAAATTGATCAAATGATTTTTATATAAAAATATGACAATTTCACAATTCGTAATTTTTATATTAAAAAATTCAAATACGAATATCATTTTAATTCTTTAATTAAATTTTTCCATTTCCGTAAAAAATATTTCAGCATTTTTTCAGCTGTGCACATTTCAAAATTGAATATCATACCATGAATTATTAAATTTTTTTGCCAGCACGTGCCTGAATTTTTGTCGTAAGCGTATATTTCGGATAAATTTTAAATTTTATTCCCGGTAGAGGGAACTAAAGCGGATATATGAGCAAAAATAAATAGCCATACAATGGAATTACATTTCTATGGTTTTCGGATTAGGTTCTTAGGAAGAAAACAAAAGATATAAAGGGTGGTTTGGGTTTGTCTTCTCTGTGTATTGATTATAGTTTTTCGGGTTTTTTTTTCTTCCCTTCTATTAGATCGTATGAGACACAATCAAATGACAATCTTTTGTTTAGTTTAGATAGATCACGATGTTTTCTTGTTCAAATAACCAGCGGTTCTCAATAAATTGTTTTTTTTTATTTTTAATTTTGTAATGGCATTTTTATTTACGTAATTTAATAGTTATTCCGTATTAATAATAAACAAAGATTAACTACTAACTCAAGAATAAAGTCAGGTTAAATTAATCCATCAATTTTAACAAATAGGGTTATTCCTAAAATAAGTAATCGACGAATAAAAAAATGTATTATTACCAGGGATTGTCTAGTACTGAAATAATGATAATTTATCTACTAAATGAATAATATATATTAAGAATGGGAACTTTGAATGAAAGAAAGACAATTTATGCATGAATTTCATATAAAATTTTTTTAAAAATGTCTGAAATTAGATTTAATTTACACTTACATCAAAACACAAGTCTAAAATATAAAATTTAATGAGTTTACCCCATTTTTTCCACTCCATTATTTCCACCAATACTTTTCTTCCACCTATTCTTTTTTCCACTAGACATTTTTTCCACCAATTCTTTTTTCACTATATATTTTTTTTACCAATTCTTTTTTTCACTAATTTTCTTACCAAACTTAACCTAACCTAACCTAATCTAATCTAACCAAACCAAAAAATTTGGTGAAAAAAAGCATTGGCGGAAGAAAAGTCCGGCAGAAGAAGAGTACGGTGGAAGAAATGGAGTGGAAAAAACGGAGTGGAAAAAATGTCTCCCTATCAAATTTAACATTTCTAAAGCCAATATCGCAAGATATCTTAAATTGTTTTCAACGTACGTTTATAATACCTACAACTCTTTTGATACATGTATTTGTATTACGCCAGAGTGAAATAATGAAAAGTTATGGCACTTTTTGTTCTGAAAATGTGTTTGAAATTAATGCAAAAATAATGGGCACAGGGAGATTTTTTTTCTGAAAATTTGGGAAAAATAGTATAGCAAAAAAAAATTATTAAAAATTTAAATACTTTTTTCTCCGAAAAATTAATAAGAGGAGTTACGATAACAAAATTTCGACAAGTCAAAGGACGTATTCCATTTACGTACGTTTACTAGAAAAAGCCAGAATATTTCGTAGCTATCAGTTTTCCGAGATGTGCACAGAATAGCTGCATAAATTTTTAGTAAAAACACTGCAATTTTAAATTTTTTGAATAAAATCCGTAAAATCAACAAAAAATCTCTACAATCTCAACAATCATACTTAAAATTTGTACAATCTGGTGTAACAAATTTGAGAAGGTTTCTCCTTGCACTTTTTGCAATATTACAGACACCGTATCAAACATTATATCACTTCAAAGTGGTAAAATTTCTCTTTACTTACAAATGATACAATTTATTTTTCGCATGTATCACTTTTTATTTGTACAATAAATTTCATGTGGAATATCAGCTTTACAACTGAAAATCAGTGTCGTATTTTTTGTTTGACAATCTCCGGGTGGTGTTCATCCCCCGTGCTGGGGAAACATCGGGTCGATATCGTGCAAATAGGCCCAGCGCGATATAGAACCGCGCGCCCACGCAATTTCACAATTCCACCCTCTGCGCGCGCTAACCTAACGTAATTTGAGTGGTTGCCGGCGGTGGGTGCTTTTGCCTTGCTTAGGCTTCGAGGCTGGCCTCCCTTTTAGGCTAGACGCACACCGACTAGTCACGATTAGACAAAACAGTGCCAGACATATTTAGCCACTATAACACATATTTCCTGCTAAATATTATGATTAATTAGTGTTTCACTGTATTAAAGAATAGATTAGGTTATAGTATTTTTGTTTTTTGCTTAAATTGTCATTAATTTAGTTTGATGAACTAATTAAATCATTAGTTAATTTTTTTTAATGAAGAAAAAATCTATTGACCCTGCCGGGATTTGAACCCGGGACCTTTTTTTTCGCGGCAACCACGCTAACTAACTGCGTCACAAAATCACAACGAAAAGGTAATGCATTTTCTATATTGGTCATGGGTAAACATATGAATTTAATCCAGTCGAGTACATCACATGATGTGTCTATAAATCTAGCAATGTTAGTATATATTAATTACATATATCAAATTAAGTATATTCAGTATATTTAATTAGTGCATCAAAATAAATTAATGGCGATTTAAGCACACACAAAATACTATAACCTAATATACAGGTGGTCCAGAATTATGTACCGTAATTGCTAGGAGCTGATAGTACGTTCAAAAATGTGGGTACCTTTTTATATACACTTTTTTCCAAAACTCAATAATAAGGGACTCAATAAAAGGGGTGAAATAAAAACCATTTTTCAGCACTTAACACTTTAATCAAACTTAATGAAAACTTAGAACTTTCAAAAGAATCATACAATACTAATATTAATTAGTCACCAAAATAATGTTTTACAGCAGATGTTCAAAATGTTCTCCATTTTGAACACAATCTAGTTCTTTTATTTAGTGAACGCATTATTCCATTTAATGTTATACTGCATTGTTTTGTAAGTTTGTAAATTCTTGCTCGATTTTGTCTCTCAACTCATTTAATGTATTAATTGGGGTATTATACACGTTTGATTTCAAATAACTCCATACATCCATTGGATTCAGATTACAAGTCTGAGGAGGTCATTTAATTGGTGCATCTGCACCTCGACCAATCTATTTATTAGGGAAGTGGTCATACAACCTTTACAGGGTTGTATCTTCCTTATTATTGAGTTTTGGAAATAAGTATATAGAAAAAGATACCCTTATTTTTGAACGTACTATCAGCTCCAGCAATTACGGTACATAATTCTGGACCAGCCTGTATAATACGCCATGTGTAATTAAGAATATAATATAAATAATAGATTGTTTTATGATTAAATGTGTCTAATGGTGTTTTTTTTTCTTTTTCTAATTGTGACTAATCGGTGTACATCTAGCCATACGCTCATGTCAAGACACACTGTACATGGATGGTTTGTGCTTTCGGAACTGACAGATGCTTACAGTCCGCCGTATGTAGGTGCTGCAGCTGTTAGTAAGAGGAGAATTTGTGAGGGAGTATATTTGAGATAGATATAGCCGAGAAAAACTATTAGAAGAGCGGTACAATATGGATGCACTTGTGCATGTGGGAGGGTATTTTTTTTCTTGTTGGTTGAGGGTGAAATGTACGAGTAATTGAGATAAATAATTGAGGGTTTTAATTGTTTGTATTTGTAGTAGAAAATATTTCAATTAGATTAATGGTAGTATTCTGAATTGTTCTATAAGTTTTATAGAATCTTTTGTTATTTTGACATATGCAATACGAACTACCGTATATGCATGTACGTTAGCAAATCGACACACATTCAATGAGGTCGTTACACATTTTTTAAAAAAAATTACTATATAAATAAATGTTTCAAAGCAAAATTATTTATAGTAAATAAGAAAATAAATTTTGTAGTTCAATATCAAATTTGAATTTGATTGTTGCGGTCAAAAACAAACGGTATTGGATATATCTGTTATGTCAAAATCGAAATCACGTGTTTTATTTGAAAATTTATATTCGTCTGCCCAACGTGTAATTATAATATACAGGGTGATTCCTATGAGTAATCTAAATAAAAAAACTTCAAATAAACATATGTCGGAAAATGCTTTCTAACGGAACTGTAGCCGTTAGAAGTTTATTACATGTAACATCAATCGCATTAGCCTTATTTATTATATCAGAAAAAAAAAACAAGTCATAAACTTCTGAATAATTGTAAAATTACTGATTGATTTTCTAACATTTTGTTTAAACACTAGTAAACCAATTTACTAGTTATGACTTACTGGGTCCCGACAAAAATTGTCTTCGATTTTTAATTATTGTAAATTGTTTATTAAATATTTATTTATGTGTGTACAAAAATTTATAAATTTAAGCTAATCTAACCTAATCTCAAAACTCATTTTTGACCATAGGTGGGCGCTGCATGATGTTATTTCCGCAAAACTGAAAAAATTTGATTTTTTATACTTAAATCGCCAGAACTCTTGATAATACTTTCAGGAACTCTAGAACTCTTTGAAATCTATCGAAAACTCTAACAAAAATTGGGCGCTAACTTCACCATGTTTGCAACGAATTCATTCTATAGACCTTATAACCACAATTATAAGCTCTATGCAATTGAATACAACAAAAAGACTCTAATAGTACTTATAGAGCTTGTAAAATAATACAGAATATCAGCATTCGTTTACAATTATGTGGCTCTATTCGGTTCACATTTATAAAATCTGTAACGTTAGAATAGAATAGAATAGTTATAGAAGAAAAAACAAGACATTCTGTAGCGCTACTACAAAGAATCATTGACTATAAATAAATATAAATAAAGGCATATTAGTGAAATTAAGATCATTATAAAAATGCATTTTGAAATAAAGTACATGTTCGTTTATAATCTAAAGTTGTTTTTATTTTCTTATATAAGTGCTGTCAACAATAAGTGAAGTATCTACTTGAGATCGGAAAAAAAAGTATAATAAGAACTTCTAATAAGCTCATCTGTGTGCTCTCTATGCATGCTTTCTTCACAAGTGGATATTGTGTTTTTATAACGAGAAAAAAACGAATTACAACAAAAACGTTCTTCTAACATTTTCTTTTCTGTTTAAAAGAGAAAATATTTATTAGAAAAATAATAAAGAAATTTTATTATTAATTAGATTTTACAATTACAAATCATATTAAAAAACAAAGAATTAGTATTATACGGGATACTTGTCAGATAAAAAAATATGTTTTTTAAAAATTTGCAATAATTAACACTTCTATTTAATAATTGAGTGTTATGAAAATGAATATTATTGTTTATTGTACATTTCAGCTCATCAATCAATCAGAGATTTTGTAAACAATTGAAATTTAATCGCATCGTTAATTATTAATTAAGTTTACAATATTTTTTGTAAAAAAATTTTTTATTTAAATTTTTTACCAGAGATAATTTATTGTAAAATTAAAAAAAAACTACTGTGGCCACCGCAGAACCGATTTGTCATCGTAATTAATAAATTTATGGAATAGAAAAATGTATATAACAACTACTGCAGTAAACTAAACAAAACTGTCTTGATATAAATGTGCCACCTATTTACAGAATATCATAAAAATATGAAAAAAAATATATATTAGCCGAATCGAGAAATGTTCCAAATAAAAGTTGTTTAGTTATAACTTGTTCAGCAACTTTTGTTAAATACATTTTTTTCGAAATATGTATGCCTCGGCTGTTGCGAAATATTCGTAAAAACACATAAAAGTGCCATTAGTAAATTACCACTTTCGGTTGACAGATCTTTACCAAATTAACACTTCCTTGGATTAAATTGAAATATTCACCTCGGAAGCTTAAATATGAAATCTGTTTATTCGAATTTACTCTACACGTGTTCATAGACAGACGGACAGCACGCTAATAAAATTAATTCGTGTTACTGTATAAGCCTAATTCATGCTTATCTTTAAAGTAGTATAGAAAGTAGTGCAGTAGTAGTAGATACATAAGTAACTAATTTCTTAAATTAATATTACATTTTGTATGAAAAACTATATTCACAAACATTTAAAATGACATATTTTTTTTAAATTACATAAATTTTTTAGTGTATGTAATTCTGTAAAATGTATACGTACATAATTATTATGTTTATCGTACAAGTTACATATATCATTCTAGAAATATGTAAAATATTTGTTTTTTCTTAGTTTCAAAAGTAAATGAATAAAAAGTTTTATAATTGCATACTTAGCACAACTTTAGGTATTCACATTTTCCTCTCAAAAAAAGTTTTGAATTGGATTCCTTGTTGAATTAAAAACAGAATTATTGTTCTCGTTAAGTTTGTTTTTTCCTTTTTTCGAGGATTTTCGAAATAAATGAAATAATGATGACGGTTTTTGTTTGAGAATTAATTTAAAATTTAAATTAAAATAATGTTAGACGATCTTTTCTTATGTCGTTTCTCTTCTTTCACCTGTTTGTTTCTCATTTAAATATTTAGTTAATTATTTAAGCCAATTGAAAGCAAGGTTTTTGTATGTAAATGATGAAAATGGTATTTTTGCAAAAAAATATCTCATTAAATTTTAGATTGTTTGTTTGATTTATTTTATGTTTGGAAGAAGATACGAATTTAACAAGATAATTATGTTAAAGCAATGTTTTATGTGATGGCACTAAGAGTTTAATAAAAATTTAAATATTCACTTACTCGCAATTAACTAATATATTATAATTAGTTGATTTAATAAATATGGAAAAATGTATTGGCCTCGCCGGGATTTGAAACCGGGACACATTTCCAATATACATATTTGGAAAAATGTGTTTGCTTCGCAAAGGTCTCGTGGGTTTGCAGCGAAAACAGAGGTTTCCGACAGGGTTGGGCTGATTTTAATCGTTTGATTTAAATCATAATTTTAATCATTCGATTTTTTTAAATATTAATCAATTTTAACTTTTGGTTTCTAATAATCATTTAATTAAAGTATTTATAGATATATCTACACTATAAAAACTAATGTAAATTTACATATTCTATAAATGTATTTTTACAGAACAAATGTAATATTACGTCAATTATCACAGTGAAAATTACAAAATGTTGCTATTTTACTGTTAATAATTATATAAAATTGCATAAATATATAAAACATTTTTTATAGTGTAGCTCAAAATAAATATATTTACTTTTTTTATTATAATATGCATTGCATTTTGAAACGTTAGTACTGAAAATAAATCTTGCTTGTCTTAAAAATCTACATTTTTGAATGATTGAAAAAAAAAATGATTAAAACTTTTCGTTTTTTTCCAAAAAATTATTCCGTCAAAATTAAAACAATAACCTCACACTCATCCCCATAGAACCATTTCGTTAAATACCTTAGAAAATTTTTATGCAAATTTTCTAAGCACCCTTATTTATAAAGAGGGGGAGAATAAATCACTATACAAAACATAGCCACGCAAACTTAAAACCACGCAAACTCAAAACCATAACAATAATACTGAAATAGAGCAAAGCCCAACCAACCATTATCAGGGCCGAAATGAAATTATTCTACACACATAAATTCCAAAATAACCATCTATAGTAAATTCATTCATAAAAGATAAGTCTCATACAGTGTGCACGTGATGAAGGTGTAGCTTAACTCTTATACTACGTTTATATAATACTCTTGCAGCTTCTTATTTTAGTTCATAGTAATATTTATTTATTTTTAAATATATAACAGCAAACTAATTTAATATTTATATTTAATTTAATTATATAAAAAAATGTAATATAATTAAATATTTGAAAAGAAATTACTTAAAGGAACAGTATAATACAGGAATATTTACAAGTGCACAATTAAATGCAATAAAAAAATATTAATTTGTTCACTTTCACTAAACTGTAACTAAGCGTACCTTCTAATCGATAGACAAATAGATTTTACTGCAGGAATGCTGTATGAGAGGTATTTTCATAATTTTCATATCATTTTGACGTTTTTCAGAAGACGAAATACAAAATTATCTTCATTAAAAATTTTTTTTATTCAAAGCTATCTACTATTTATATTTTTTAATGTGCATTATAGTATATACTATTGTATATAATTTATTTTTCAAGAATTATATACGCAAAATATCTAAAGAATTTCATATACAATGTGTTTTTTATATATGTTTATGCAATGTTATGCAATATATCTAAAAAAAATTATTTATATATTAATATTAAATCTGATATTTTATATTTATGTACCGTCCTATGGAGCGTGCGCGTGTGCGCGCCATCATTTCAAATTTGTATACTGTCTATTTATTATATATGAATATATTGGGTTGGTGCGTAATTATCAGGCGTTTTTGTAGGCGAGTTATATTTGTTAATAAAAATTGCTGTATTGTTTACTTTTTTTAATAATAATAGAACCGTGACTTTTTTACTTGTGGAATCAACCGTCTTCCACGTAAATGGGAAGCAGTTAGTGAAGTAGATGGTGACTATACGCTCCGGAATAATTATTTAAAAATGTTATTATTGAATTTTTATGTTTCTTTTTTCATAATAAATATTGTTTAAAAAACGCCTGATAATTACACCAACCCTTATACCCTATACAATATGATACACCTCTTTGTAGGCCAATGACTGAGCCAAATATTCACATCTCTTTTCAGACAGAACAGACTTTAGTTATAGAATCTAGTATCGGGGTATAATTGCCATTGCGTTTACCACAAACCGTGTTGCATCAATTTAGCTGTTAACATTTACAACAACAGCGCCAGACAACAGTGTTGTTAGGGTTTTTATTGGGATTAGGGGTGTTAGGCTTAATGGGCGACCGAGGGAGGGGGGGGGGCGAGTAATCTGAAATACCCTGTATACTAAATTGGTAGTGAACATCTGCTTTGTGAGTGCTTGTTTGGGTTAATACCAGTTTCACGATTGGAAGTTCAACGAATGATTTTTT
Organism: Clivina fossor; assembly: GCA_963966155.1. Lineage (NCBI taxonomy): Eukaryota > Metazoa > Arthropoda > Insecta > Coleoptera > Carabidae > Clivina > Clivina fossor. The sequence goes on along the minus strand of OZ014553.1, from coordinate 17,105,919 downwards.
GCTAACAACAGGAAAGTGAGACTAACTTTAGAGTTTGTTTGCAGTTTCTTTGAAAATGTGAATTGTTTTTAATATTTCTTTTTGAAATATGTATATACATATTGAGAAAAAAAATGTATTTTTATGATGGGTATGTAAATAATTTTATTTATCAATATTAACAGTAAGTAGATTGATATAAGAAGAACAATATAAATTTATAAAGAAAAAGATAACATCAATCACTGTGAAGGCACTAATTTAAATAAAATTTGATCTCTGTTAATTAAAAATATATAAAATGTATGATCTAGTTAGTAAAGTAAAGATTATATGTTTTGTTTATTTACTGTAAATGTCATTTGTATCATTTTTCCTGATGATTACGTAGAGTATTGTCGATTATTAATAAATATTAATGCAGAACTACAACCTAAAACTGTACGTCAGTCAAGTTAGCACCCCCCATTCTTCAAAAATAAAAACAAATTAGCTCACATTTAAGAGCTATTTATGAGCTATTTTTGAGCCACATTCAAAATTTTTGAGCTGCAAAACTATGCACGAAAAACATGTTTTTCGATGGGGGGTGCTAACTTGATTTCAAGTTAGCACCCACGCTATCAAAAAAATTTTAAAAATTAAAACAAAGTAGCTCACATTTATGAGCTATTTATGAGCTATTTTTGAGCCACATTCAAAAATTTTGAGCTGCAAAACTATGCATGAAAAAAATGTTTTTCGATGGGGTTGCTAGCTTGACTTCAAGTTAGCACCCACGCTATCAAAAATTCTCCAAAAATTAAAACGAAATAACTCACATTTATGAGCTATTTTTGAGCCACATTCAAAATTTTTGAGCTGCAATACTATGCATTGTTGTTATTGTTATTTATTGTTATTATTATTTGGATATTGGTTGAAACCAATTCATTCTCTTAAAAAGTGTTTGATCACTTTATAAGCTACTTGTGAGCGTCGAAATTTATTTTTGAGCTCTATTTTAAAAATTCGAAAATTCATTTTTCGCACGGGCAGAATAGTGTGAATTTTCGAGTGTCCAAAGTGGTGCACAAAAATAAATTTCGATACTCATAACTACTTCATAAATAGTCCATAAATCTCATGTAAAATATTGCCCATTTTATTTATAATTAAAAGCGGGGGTGCTAACATAACCTAAATTTATTAGCACATTATTAAACAATAATTTTTTTCCATTTTGAATATGTAGCACGAAAGTAGTTTTTGTATTTCTCAAGTAACTCATAAATCAACTCTTATACAATAATTTGTCCGCATTTTTATTTTGTAGGCTCAATAATGTATCTAACTAGTCAAAATTATATAAATAAATTAGAGTTACTTCAAAACAGATCAATGAGAATAATTTTAAAATGCTATAGATATACCAATATACAAAAAATGTTAGAAGAATTACAGTGGTACAGTGCGATATAAAAGTATTAATGGAAATACAAATAATTATATTAATCCGTAAAATAAAATTAGGTCCTAAATCTGATTATTTTAAAGATAAATTAGCTAAAGCTGAATATGTACATAATCATAATACTCGGCAAAAGAATAAATTTTATATTACTCAAAAAAATACTAAACAAGGACAAAATACATTACTGTTTAAAAGAGTTCAAATATATAATAAGTTACCTGATAGTTTTAAGAAATTACATATAAAAATATATAAAATATAAAAATATATTATTATTATTTAAATAAAGTATTTTTATGTTTATAATAGATTTAAAAATATTTCTATATGATTTACATTTATATATTAGTATTTTTATATTATTATTTTGTATTTGGTAAAGCATTTGAACTAAATAAGGATTATTATTATTATTCATGTAAACTTAAAGGTAAATTTGAATAGCGAAAAAAATTTTTTTCATGCATAGTTTTGCAGCTCAAAAATTTTGAATGTGGCTCAAAAATAGCTCATAAATAGCTCATAAATGCGAGCTAATTTGTTTTAATTTTAAAAAAAATTTTGATAGCGTGAGTGCTAACTTGAAGTCAAGCTAGCAACCCCATCGAAAAAAATTTTTTTCATGCATAGTTTTGCAGCTCAAAAATTTTGAATGTGGCTCAAAAATAGCTCATAAATAGCTCATAAATGTGAGCTAATTTGTTTTAATTTTTTAAAATTTTTTGATAGCGTGGGTGCTAACTTGAAATCAAGTTAGCACCCCCCATCAAAAAACATGTTTTTCATGCATAGTTTTGCAGCTCAAAAATTTTGAATGTGGCTCAAAAGTAGCTCATAAATAGCTCATAAATGTGAGCTAATTTGTTTTAATTTTTTAAAATTTTTTGATAGCGTGGGTGCTAACTTGAAATCAAGTTAGCACCCCCCATCGAAAAACATGTTTTTCATGCATAGTTTTGCAGCTCAAAAATTTTGAATGTGGCTCAAAAATAGCTCATAAATAGCTCATAAATGTGAGCTAATTTGTTTTTATTTTTTGAGAATGGGGGGTGCTAACTTGACTGACGTTAAAACTGTGTTATTTTTAGAAAATTGAATATATTAACAGATACAGATTTTAGTATCGTTATCATATCTAATCAGAATTTTATCTTAACATAATAAATAATTTTTAAGATACTAAACCAATTTCAAATTTATGGCCAACTTTAAAATTTTTCTGTATATTTTATTAAAAAATACTTTTAAATTTTCATTGAGAAACTTTCTTATATTAGCGAAATTGTATTTCGATGAACAAAGCAATGTCTTATTCTTCTATGAAATATTTTAATAAAAAATTAAAAAGAAGAAGAAAAAAATCCATATCTCGTAGATTTTTTAAGATTATAAACGACATCAAGTTATGAGTTTCTCTGAAACCGGTTCTAGAATATCTACCGTGAAATTAACATTCCGAAAAGCAATTTTAAAATCGAAAATTGTACACACAGTAAGTTCACATCAAGAATACATTTTACCACAATAGTTATATCATTATTTTGTCGAGAGTGCAACCAACTCACAATGCTGGCTTTAGACGATACATTTTTCTACAACAAAAATCATCTACACCAAATTATATTCAAGTAAAAAAATGAATAATTATTAATGTTTTGTTGTTATATTTCGATTCCCATATAAATAAAGAGAAAATGAGCGAATAATTTAAGTTTATATGACGTAAAAATAAAAAACAATAAAATAATAGTCAATATATTATAACTGAGTATACGTATATTAATGAAGTGACATACTGACACGTAGATACTTTTGTTTCCGTTTGACCTAAAGACTTATTATTTTAGTAGAGCACTAATTTGAATTAAATAGAGAACTATGAATCTGGTATGAATTATATGAATTAATTATTTTGAAGTTGAACTAATTTGTGGACGTACTCGTCGTACATCATATTTTAGAATATGTACACAGTTGTATTTTTATGTGCTACTTACTCGAATTTGTAAGAAAATCCGATTTTAAAATTTATATTTCTAGTCATTTTTCAAGATATACTAGACATCAGGATATCTCTTATACACTGGAATTTCCCCCCCCCCTCTCCTCTCGCTCGCTAAATTTTTAGATCTGTCACAAATATGTCTGTTTTTATTTATCTGATTTAACATGTTTCAAAATATAAAACTTTTATTATTGTAATATTACTACTACATTATATACATACACAATAGTGCCATGTATCCAAAATGATGTGACACAAACTCTTTCCACTATCCCGAAATCAGTTTTATTTTAACATTCCTATCCAGACAAGCAACTCTAGCTTCAACCACATTTATGATACCTAGAAATACATGCTCTTCTACGAGTCCGCAAGCCAGTCTAGAAAAATCATTTACATATATTTTCTTTTAACCAAAAGTTCATTTGACATTCGCCCAATTATTATTATTTTATTAATACACATATTGGTTTGTTGTTACTTTCAATGTGTATTTTAGACGATACAAAAACATCACAAATATCCATGCAACAAGTGGGATTCGAACCCGTGACGCACATATTATATATATATATATATATATATATATATATATATATATATATATATATATATACCGCACATATAATAATGAAAAATTAAAATAAAATGGCTTTCGGTTCTAGTTCTGTTTTAATATTTATTAACAATCGACGATTCGCCGAATATAAAATTTATAAATTACTAATTAAGAATAAATATAATTTCACTACCACATAACAAAAATAATAAGTTGGAAAAAACTTCTTTAATTCTTGAAAAATCTCTATTTCTGTAAAATGTAATTATTATATTTTGCATTTTCTACATGCATGACTTCGAAGTGCAAACAACAAGTAAGTTTGTGTAGAAACAGAACAGAAAAAAAAAACGAATCTTAAGATGAAGTCAGCTGGTTGAGTATTATAGTAAGAAAAAGAAGTTTATACTTACTCAGGTGTGTTTATTGGAATGTTGCTAAATGCAAATGCACTTCTTTTTCTACGAACGATTTTCAGTATTTTATTATTTCTATATTGTATTCTCTTAATATATTCTAAAATAGTTTTGCTATTGTTTTGAAGTTTTATAAAAATTGATAGAATAAACAATTATCATATATAGTTTCGTCGCAAACTTTTGCTATTATTGTTATATAAAAATTACAATTTTAAAAAAATATAATGTTTTGTTGGTTTAAAGGTAACAGTATAGTTTTTCTGGGAATTGAGTTTACATAATTAAGCGATCATTTTTTTTGATTTTCTATTAATATTTTTCGATAATTATACTGTAAAAAATATAATATAAATTTATGTAATTTTTACATAATTATTAACAGTAAAATATCAGTATTTTGTAATTTTTACTATGATTATTGACTACGATTTCTCTGAAAAAATACATTTATAAATTTACATCAGTTTTTTTTCCAGTGTACTTAAAAACAATTATTAAAGAGAAGTAGTATTTCTGTTACCAGCAACAAGCTATACAGAATTTCTTTTTTTACAGATTTATTCACAATTAAATCTCTGTTTTTCTCCGAATAAAAAATTTGAGTTAATGAGTTTTACCTTTAAACCAACGTCTTGTAAATAGAAAATGAGAAATTTATAAAGAAAAAAACATCAATCAGTATGACTAGTTTACTGATTTAAATAAAAATTAATACAGAACTATATTCTAAAGCCGTTTTACTTTAAGTTTATATGAGGTTGTAATCTGTGGATACATCATACGAATTAAAATGCAGACGAAACCAAAAATGAAAAAGACAAAATTTATATTTTTATTTATATCAAGTAACCTAGGCTTTTTTTTGTTGTTGTTTGAAAAAACAAAAGTACCTATTACTGTATTACTTTCTTGATAAAACAGATAAATTTTGTCTAATTTAACCAAAGTCATAACTCATAACTATAGGCCTTCTGCGTAGCTCAAGTGGCGTCGTTCTAGTGGTCTCGCGCAATAAACTTTGGGTTGTTCAGCTGATAGAATAAATTGATTTTTTTGATAGACTTCGTTCGAAATGGGTATAAGTTCAATATTACTTATTTAAAATTTATTTTAAATGCTTGAGTTAAATTAAATATCTTAATAACTAAATATTTTGAGGTTAGTTTATGACAGTTAACGATATAGTATTATGATATTGTAATTGCACCTTCATATAGTTTAAAATACAATTTGTATTGATCTCAGTTAATTAGATTGTTTCTTATTATTGATTTCATGGATCTAGTTATTGTTTTCATAGTATCGTACGATTTCACATAAGTCGCTTTCAGACAAATTTGAATTCGCGAAAACTTGCCAAAACTTATCGCTGTGGCCACCGTGGCGCTGTTCAAGGGCATTTTTGAATCCGTGCAGGAGGCCTATTATACATTTAGTATATCAAAACGTCAAATTTTATTATAAAATTAAACAGAACCTTGAAGCTTTTTTAAATTTTAAGTTTTGACAATTTTTTTACCATGTAATTATTATAGTTCAAATTATAATTACTTGAGCACGTATCTTGAACATCTTGTATATAATTTTCTTTACAAATATACGTACATTCACATATGTTAGTTGTCGTATCAGTATGAGAACTTGTCAACTTGGCATGCAAATATTATCTCGCATATATAAAATAATTCACTTACAATTCAGATACGGAAAATACGATAGAGTAAGTACGCTACTTGAATTCATATCAGACACATATCATCTCCCTGTCACCATGGAAACAGGTTATATGAAACCTTTATTATAACACAACGATATACGATAAAATAAACAACATCATGAGATTTCTCGGCAAGTGCATTTTACTGTACACATTTTTTTATTATTAAATATGTTAATTTAGTTGTAAGAAAAAAAAAACATCACAAATAAAAATTGCTAATAAATATGGTGAGGTTATAATTATTTACGATTTTAATATAATTATGTTGAAAACCTTTTACTTTATCGATACAGAGTACAGGTACACTGTAAAAAAGAAGTTGTTATTTCACAAAAGAACTATGATAAAAAATTACATATTATTTCAGCAAAACCGATGGTTTACATAAATTTTCTGTAAAACTAATATATTTTTAAGTAAAATAATTAATTTACCATATGTTTTTTTTAACCGAAAAGTAAGTAAATGCATACGAATTTTATAATTTATTATTATGTAAAAAAAAATTGTCACGTCTGTGAATTTATATTAATTAAACTGTTGTAAATCAGTTGCCCCGGGTTTTTATGAAAAATTACCGAATTTGTTTTACAGTGTACTTATTGAAAGTGTTCAATAATAATATTGTTGAAAAAATTTGAAACTTGTTTTACAAGGAAATTAATTATAAGTGGAAAATGTTATTAGGGCGTGTATTATTAGTTTGTCAGTAAAAAATACTGAATTGTTAATTATTTTGAATTAAATAATGTGTAAGATATCTTTAAAATAAAACGGCTTTAGTTCTGTAGTTCTGTATTAATATTACGTACTCGACGTATGTACATCTTCATCAGAAAAAATTGCACAAATGACATTACAGTAAATAAATAGAACATAGAAATAAGTTACTAGACGTAACAAAATAAGTAACTAGATTATAAAATTGATAAATTTTTAATTAAAGGAAGCCAAATTTTATTGAAATCAGACTGATTGATGTTATCTTTTTCTTTATAAATTTCTATTGCTTAACATTGTAAAAAAAATCTTTCAGAAACTATTACATTAGAATAAAACGGCTTTAGGTTTTAATTCAATAATAATTTATTAATAAATCAACGTTTTGCCGAACTGAACTGAACGCGCGTCTTCAATTCTTTTTTCATAGATACGTTGATTCATTAATAAATTATTACAGAACCAGAACCTAAAACCGTTTCATTCTTCTATTGCTTGCTTCTCTTATCAATCTACTGTTAATACATTACGTACGTTATTATATTAAGTACATAATTACAAAATGATCATTACAATTTCAGAAAATATTTTTCAATATTATTTTTTTTACGAACCGGCGCCGGCGGTTGAAAAATACTGATATGTACACTGTAAAAGAAAAAATTACAGCGAAAAATTAAGCGAAATTACAGAATAATAGTAGTAAAATTTTACTATAAGAAAATCTGTAATTTTATTTTATTATAAATATTCTGTATTTTTACCTCAAAATTCTGTAATTTTTACATAGTTCATAATAATCACATAAAGTAAGTAAAAATGACTTAATAAGTATGTAAAATTGCTTACTTGCTGCAAATTGCATCACATATTTAATGTAGAATTACATATTGTTGGTATAACTTCTTAAATTATGTAAAATTACAGCTTGCATATTAATATCTGTAATAATTCATGAAAATAGTGAGATTTAATACATATTTTGTGTAATAATTCTAGTAATATATTTAATTCATTCATTTAGTAATGTATGCGATTATACCAAGAATAATATTATAGAACCAAACAAATTTTACGTATTTATGGAAAATTCTTGACAGGAAAGTTACTGAAGTTCTGTATATTTAGTGAAAGAGACTTTACTAAAAAAATAAAAAAGTCCTCGTGCTTTTGATCGAGGGACTTAAGCGGGACTTTTTGGCGGGCGGATCAGTATTTTTATAAGCAAGTCACAAAATTGTGAAAAATGAAAACAACTGTAATTCAACTTAAATTCAAAACTAAATTTAACGGTTTTTCAGAATTCAAAATTATAGAAAAATTATAGAGGTAAATTTTGGATAGATTCAACTGGTGAAATTATAGAGGTAGTCGTTTTCGATAGGTTGCACTGTTTTGTTTTTAACTTATTTAGCATTGGCTGGGCGCTTTTAAACTATTCGATGCGCCAATAACTCGACTGCACCGAACTTATGCAGAAAACTAGAACTCTCTACGATGTCTAATTTGAAAGTTTTTCTGAAGCCGAACGACCGACCGAACGGACAAAGCGTATTATTGATGCGCTAAAAACTGTAATATTACAATTACATAAATACATATGTACTTTTTCCATCCCGTTGGTAATATCATATTACATAATGTTTGTAAATAATTCTGATATTATGTATTTTTAAACAATTATGTTAAAATTACAGCAGTTGATTAATTAAACGTAGAAATACTGGGCATCATAGTGTCTCATGCTTTGTCGGTAAAATTACATAATTATTTTGTAGAGTGTACTACATTGATATTACGCAGTAAAACAAATGATGAAAATTGAGAGTATGAAATGTAATAGATAAAAATTATGCATATATTTGAGTACGAAAATATAGTAAATTTAAAACCGATAATAAAAGAAAGGAAATATTTCGTAATATACTTATTATTATTATTGCACACTATACGTACGAGTTACAGCATACGATTTTAAATCTGCCTATATGACGCAATTCTTACTATCGTATCAAGTTTTTTAGTTGCCCACAGTTTTTGTTTTCTTATTTTTCTTTTATGCATAGAAATCATTTATATTTTTAATTTTAGAATCAAAATTGATCAAATTATACTAATCATATATAATTATTTTTGATTAAAATATTGCTTTATTTTTGTGCAAAAAATATGCGTATTAATGAAAACAAAGTCTTGTAATTGTAAGTACAGTTTTCGATTTTATAAAGTGTAATTGTCTAGTTACCATAAAATCAACATTTTGAAATTATTTCAAATTTGAGACAATTTACACAGAAATACTTCAAAATATTTTATAAAAATAAAATTTGTACCTTTTTAAAATAAAACTGCTTTGGGTTCAAGTTGTGTATTAAAATTTATTTATTTATTATTTATAAATAAATTTTAATACAGAACTTTTTTACTATGTTAGTAACTTTTTGATTTAAGAATGAGTTCATATAAATATTATAGAAAATTACTTACAGTGGTTCTTATATAAAGCTCCATTTATCAGTTGAATCAACTATACTTCAATTTTAAGCTTGATTTAAATGAATCGTCCAGCGGATTTTAAAAAATTATAAAAAACTTTTAAAAAGTATGTAAATATCACTCAAAATACTAAATAATTTGAATGAAAGTATTTTACAAATATTAAATACAAATACCTTTACTAAAACATATCAAATTTTCAGAACTCATTATATTAAAATAAAACTGCTTTATCTTAAAGTTCTGTATTAATATTTATTTATAATCGACGTTTCGACGAACTCAACGTCCGTCTTTATCAGAATAAATGAAGACGGACGTCTATCAGTTTTGTTACCTAGTAACTTGTTTCTATGATTTATTTATTTACTATAAATGTCATTTGTATCATTTTATTATAGTATTTTAAATCCGCCGAAGTATTTTAAACACATTTATAAATACTGTATGTCATAACTATAAATACTAAATACATATTTAAAAAGGTATTTTAAATACTAGGGTTTAAAATAGTAAAGTATTTTAAGTATTACTTAAAATACTTTTTTTGTTAATACTACCCAGCTCTAGTCGTCATAATATTAAAAACTAATCGACTTATTTAAATTGCACTTAATATTTAAGTACAGTTTGTGCAACAGCATGAAGTAACATTAAGGATAGGTTGCACAAAGTTGTTGTTAGTTAACCAATTTGTTAACTTGCCCACTGAGTAATCAATGAGGCGGTTCGAAGACAGTGGACAATCTAGTTAGTTAACACTCCGAGTATTAGTCTTTCAACTCAACTTTTCTAAAGTCTCCATTGATTGGATATTTTTGCACGCAACCTATTAAAATGGAATAGACTTGAATTAATAATTGTGTCTATTTTTACAAATTGTATATTTAGCTCATACGAAAATTATTTACACGTACATATAATTAATTTCCATTTTATGATGTTGTGTATACAAACACCTATATTCCAATGACGTTACTTCTTGTTTATTCAGGAAATTTTCCAATATTTCTAGCACGAAAATAGAAACGAAATTAGCATCCCTTTTAAGCAAGCGTCCATCATAAAATATAACAACAACGCAATTGAAAATTAACTTCCTTCCATCCTAGCGTCCTATGCCCTTATAGATTCTAAATAAAGACGCGCCGCGACATCGCTGTTCAATATTTAACGAATCATGTCCTTGACCTTGGCGAGGACAATTTTGCGACGTACAAGGTGACATCGTATTTGTTCCGACAACACACAACAACGCACAAATGTTGACGCGAACAAAAATACTGTCAAATAAACGTACGCTATTGCACAGGACCGGATTATCTTTTTTTAGTAAAATAATAGTGCCTTTCAAGGGCCTGATGACTCAATTTAGAATTTGTTATAAATTTTATTTTTATAAACACCAAAGTAAATGATAAAGGAACGACTTAATTAGTAACGGTCGATTTCATAATAAATATTATAAATAAATGTCGACTTCAAGCCGACAAAAAAGCACCGATTTTAAAGTTTACTGGCATAATTATTATTATTGTACTATTAATAAAGCTGTAACACGATAAGCGGTTTGCATATATTTATAACTTTAGGGAGCGTGCATAAAAGTAGTGATCAACAATTATTAATTTAATGTTTTATTAAATACTAACGACATACGAACACAAATTAAGAAATATACAAAAACACAACAAGAAATATATATAGTACAAATATAAACTACGAACTAAACTAAGAAATAATTAACAAATTCTAACAACTAAAGCAATTCTAGAGGTCTCTGACACTCTAAGCGGACTTAAAAGCGAACTTAACTAAAGCGATGGCGTGCGTGAACTGAACTGATTCAACAGAGAGAAAAACATACTTTTTCTCAAAAACTAAATTGTTATCTTTTTAAATATTTCAACAAAAATCTAAAATACTTCAAAATATTTGCAAGAAATATCTTGAAGTGGCCAAGTGGCTTGCCGTGAACCCTAATACATAAATCTGTCACTAGGTCAAAATCTAATAGATACAAAATTACTTAGTCTTTTAGAAATACAAATCACAATAACCACATGGCCCAGAACTGTCTTGTTACATCGCCCTCCATTTAAATATAATTATATCAAATAAATAGATATAATTATAACAAAATATTACTTAAATTAGCATGCACTTATCTAATACGAACTATGATTTTCTTATATCTATGCGAACTAAATTTTATTTATCTGATGACACTTGCGAGCACACCACTGAACTAAATCATCAATCACCAAACTATGCACTTATTTCTGATTTCATAGCTGGGTGTCAGCAACGGCGGGCGAATCCAATGTTTTTTCTTAAAATCTAACTAATTGCGTAAACGCACATGTAGGCACCGTAAATATTTTACTCGAACGTAGCGAAACTTTTTCTTTTTGAATAATTTACGTTTATTCTCGTTGAATTTGCCGGTGAAAATGTCAGCATTATTTACACAAATAGCTATAATTTCTAACATTTTTGCTAAACTTCCAACAATATAACTTACGTTGCGAAAAATCTCTGCGATAATCATGAAAATTTTGAAAAACAAACACAAATCTACAAATTGTATACTAACAGCGACGGTATCGGCGTGTTTGCTGGCGGTAGCGCGTCTGCTGGCGATACCGCTGGATACGGTGGCGAATTCGGTGTCTTTGCTGGCGGTGCTGCGGGACACGATGGCGGGTTCAGCATCTCGGCTGACGATGTCGTTGAATACGACGGCGGTTTCAGCGAGTTCGCTGGCGGTAGCGTTGGATACGGCGGCGGGTTCGATATCTCTGCTGGCGATGTCGTTGGATACGACGGCGGTTTTCGCGTTTTCGTTTGCGGTACTGCAGAGTACGATAGCGGTTTTAGCGTTTTCGCTGGCGGTGTCGTTGGATACGACGGCGGTTTTAGCGTTTTCGCTGGCGGTTTTAGCGTTTTCGCTGACGATGAGGCTGGACATTACGGCAGTTTCTTCATACACAGGTACGGAATTGAGATACGTAGTCTCAGCGTCTAATAAAGCCGTAAAGTTTATATTTGTCGCGGTAGCCGGTTTATATGCGGTATTTGCATACCACGGTAATACCGAAATCGACACATTCTCATTCGTGTATATGGATGACCCACGAACACTATCGGCGGTTGCACCATATATTGTCGCGTAATACATTTCACTATATTGTCGCGTAATACACTTCACTCGCGTTTTTTTTTTTTTTCGAAATTTGCGTTTATGGTTGATCACTACTAACCCAATTATTTAATCGACTGCGCCATTGTAACACGATAAATGGTTAGCGTATATTTATCAACTTTACAGGAGCGTGCGTACAAGTAGTGATCAACAATTATTTAATTTAAGTTTTTATTAAATAATAACACAAAAACCAAATTACAGAAATATACAAAGAAAACACAACATGAAATATATAAAGTACAAATATAAACTAAAGCCAAGCGAATTAAACTAATAAATTATAATTAACAAATTCTAACAACTAAAGCGATTCTAGAGGTCTCTGACACTCTAAGCGGACTTAAAAAAAACGAACTTAACTTAAGCGAAGGCGAGCGTGAACTGAACTGATTGCAACCGAGAGAAAAACATTCTTTTCTCAAAAAACTAAAATTTTAACTTTTCAAATAAGAACAAAAATCTAAAATACTTCAAAATATTTCAAAGAAATATCTTGAAGTGGCCAAGTGATTTGCCTCGAACCCTAATATATAAATCTGTCACTAACAGATACAAAATTACTTAAATTTTAGAAATACAAATCACAATAACCACATGGCTCAGAACTGTCTTGTTACTAGTGCTGGGAACCGAATCCGGATAATTTTGGATCCGGATCCAAAAATAACCGGATATCCGGATAATTAGGTTTTCGGATATCCGGATCTCGGATCCGGATCTCAGATTCGGATATCCGGATCTCGGATCCGAATCTCGGATCCGAATCTCGGATCCGAATCTCGGATCCGAATCTCAGATCCGGATCTCGGATCCGAATCTAAGATTCGGATATCCGGATCTCGGATCCGAATCTCAGATTCGGATATCCGAATCTCGGATCCGAATCTCAGATTCGAATATTCGGGTCTCGGATCCGAATCTTAGATTCGGATATCCGGATCTCAGATTCGGATCTCGGACTCGAATTTCAGATCCGGATTTAGGATCCGAATCTAAAGATCCGGATTTCAAATTTGAATCGTTTCGAATCTATGTGTTTTATATTTTTATTTTTATATAGGTTTTTCACACATTATTTTAATATATTTATATTATTGAAATAAATGTACGAGTAGGTTATGAAATATCTGTTTTCTTTTTAACATATCATATACATATCACATTTTTTAAACGAATATTAAAAACATTTTACAAGCTGTATTATTTTATCGAAATGCCAAATAAGTGTGCGACTGCAGTTATATACGATGTGTCTAAAAAATTATATATACAATGTGTCTCAAGAATTGTATATAAAATATACTTATTTTTTATGTCATATAAATATGCAGTGTGTCTCAGAAATAAAAGTACTCAATTATATACATTGTGTCTAAAGAATTTTGTATACAATGGATGTTATTACAAGTTCTGTTTTTGGGAATACTAAAAGAGCTGATTTTGGCAATACGAAAAATTCTTTTACATATGCAATTCTGAAAATTTTGTTTTAAAATTCTTGGCGATTCATATGTGCTAAAAATTTTGAAATTTAGTATAAAATTATTAAATTTATAAAAACTGTCAAATATTGAGAATAAATTTTTAATTTAAATTATACAATTTTGTTAAAAAAAATTAGCATTTTGTCAAATCTTCAATAAATTTTCCAGATTGTTAATATTTTTCAAATTATATATTTTATTACAAGTTAATATTTTTTTGGTTTTGATTTAATGAAATGTAAAATTTGTATCTAAAAATATTATTTTAAAATTATTATTAATTTTTATTCTGATATATATATATATATATATATATATATATATATATATATATTATTTGAGATATGATTGTTTGTTTGTATTTCATATCATCGCCTTTAACTTTTTAGTATACAATAGTAATTTTAAATGAATGCTGTCTGTAAGGTATTATTTATTTATGTAACTACTAACTATCGAATAATAGTCTGATTTTATTCTATAGATGTTTACATTACGCCCTTAAAAATGTAAACTCTAAAGTAAGACAATTTATGTTTTTGAATAAAAATAAAGCAAACATTCAATACTTCTCCTATAATAAACTATATTAAGTTTTAATTTATGGTATATTATTGTGTTTCTTGAAAGATGTATCTATTTTTTAATATTCACAAAATTACTAAACAAATTATTTAAGTTATTTATTTATATTTGTTACATATTATACATTTCAAATATTAACTCATTTGCTTCATCTAATAATTCAGAAATATTTTAATTTTTTGAACTATAATTGAATAATCTAGTAAAATATAGCGTGTAGCGCACCATAACCATACTATAACAGTGATATAATAACAACACAAAAATACTGAACAAAAGATTTTATAATATCTTAACGTAAACATTGAAAAATTTAAACTCAAATAACTGCACCTGACCATAGCTAGGCATATATTATTATAAGTTGTCTCTTTCTACACTATATCAATAAACGTATGATGAGTGCATGTCTATATTACATCATAAATGTATAGTAAAGTATTGAAGTTATAGACATAACAAGACAGAATAACTATTTTAATATATCTATTTGTTAAACCAAATTTTACTTTTATATAAAACACTCTATATTCTCCAATAAAACATGTATATAATAAATTACTAAAATTATAAACTTTATTATAAACTAAATAGAAATAAAAATACAATACCTGTTTCTGTGTAATTATTAGATTACGCATTTCAAATGTATTATCCAAATCTAAGAAACGAATATCGAATTCAAATCTAAGATGCGGATGTCAGATCCGAATATCGGTTTCGGATGTCGGACGAACCTCAGATTCGAATATCGGTTTCGGATCTCAGATCCGAATATCGGTTTCGGATCTCAGATCCGGATATCGGATCCGAATCTCAGATCCGGATATCGGATCCGGATCTCAGATCCGAATATCGGTTCCGGATCTTAGATTCGGATATCGGATCCGAATCTCAGATCCGAATATCGGTTCCGGATCTCAGATCCGAATATCGGTTCCGGATCTCAGATCCGAATATCGGTTCCGGATCTCAGATCCGGATATCGGATCCGAATCTCAGATCCGGATATCGGATCCGGATCTCAGATCCGGATCTTAAATTATCCGAGAATCGGATATTCGGATATCCGAATCTTTTTGGATCCGGATATCCGGATCCAATTTTTTCAAATATTGACAGCACTACTTGTTACAAAGCGATGTATTTGGAACCGGTGTGAAAACAACAACACTGAGATAGCCACATTTTTTTTATAATGTTAAATCAGTAAAATTGCAATAACTTCTACAAATTTAGTTGTAGGTTCCTAATTTTTTGTATACACACACAGAAATATATTATAAACCGTCTGCAATTTTCAGAAATAAGTGACAGACTTTATGGAGGCGGTAATAAGTCATAAACTTATAAATACTTGTAAAATTCGTTGAATGATTTACTAAAATATGTTTAATCAATAGTTAACCAAGTTGTCCCTTCTTGAATTTTCGTACACAGAGAAACAAAAATATATTATAAACAAATTTTAATAACCAATAAATAACCACTCAGCAAATTTTTATAGTCATGTGAACTGAATAGACCCATACGTGTTTCTATAGTCGACTTTAGAATGACTCAAAAGAAAACATTGTTTAAGAAACCCAAGTAAGATATTATATTTAGGACCGAAAAAGCAATATAATCCGTTCCTGGCTACGCATTATTAATTAGAGAATAAATTAGATTAAGCTTTGTAACAAAAACAAAATTAAAAATAACTTACGTATGATATGACATGTAATTTAAAAGGCAAACAAAATTTTTGCAAAGCAAATGTTCACTGTGATTTACCCTGACATGAATTCTAATTAAATATGTTATTAAATTGCAAATTATCAAAATGTTATATATGTATATGGAGATTAAATATGCGTACAGATTTTAATATAAGTTTATTTTTAGTTACTTTGATATATTCATAATAAGATATTTATAGTAACATGATATTAAAGTGGATGATATTTTTGTTAATCTCTATAGTTCCACCACATATCCCACGTAAAAATCTCATTTCCACAGCAGTCATTTTTCTTTTATGCTTCTGCACCCAAATCTAACACTATCATACATCAACATAAATACCAAAACAAGCATTGTATACACTTAAACGTGCTCCTCTGAAAACATTACGTTTCTAGCAAAAAGTACCCGGAGTACCCCAAAACCTTGCAAACAGCATTAACTCTCCTTTTAATCTCACGATTAAAGCAGCTACTCTTGGACAGTAAACTTCCTAAATACACAAATTTATCTACCTGTATCTATTTATTTATCTATCTTAAACGTACACCATCAACAGATAGATACATTATATTTTAATTTGCAATTTTTTTTTTTTAAGTTTTTTATTTATCGAAATATTAGTGATAGTGGCTGACGGTCAAGGTCAATGTAAAGATATCAATGACCTCTAAGCGATATATAGTAATTTCGTTTATTGCCATTGCAATTCGTGTTATCAATATCTTAAATTTATTTAAATAGACGAAATTGTTTTGTCGCCATGTTGCCAAATTTTATGGTTCACCAACTAGAGTTAGTTCATTCTGTTATCTCTATAATTTAAATAAATATTGTAATAGAAAAATAAACAAAAACACACACTATTGTATTGTATTTTTAAAATATTTAGTAAAACATACTGGAATTAAAAGTTTAAAAATTGTACTTGTTAAATAAGTATTTAATATTTATTTGAGAGATTTGAACCTGTAATCTTTTGATTTTCAGTCGAGCGTTTTGTTCTGTTAGATTACAGGTAACCTAGACAGAATTATTCTAGTATTTTGTTTATTATAATTCTGTATTATTATATAGTACTATAGAACCTTTTGTCCTTCTTTTAACATCATATTTTTTATTTAACCAGAAAAATTATTAGAGTACGATACATAATACTAGCATTAATTAAGGGGAGACATTCGTGACACTTTCAAAAAAAATGATTTTTTTTTGCATTTTCTTAAATCTTATAGTTTGTAGAATAATGTGTTAAAACGGTTTTCCGAAATTTGATTTTTTAATGGAGTTACAGCAACTAATATAGAGTTGTGACAGAGCAGGTAAAATTTGAAACTTTAAGCGCGTTTTTTCGAAACCATGTTTTTCAAGCTTGTTTCGCCGAGATCTCGAAAACTTTCCGTCCGATTTACTTCGCCTTAAGATGTATTTAGAAAGAAATAAATGATAGAGAAAATATGATACTACTAATATATTTTGCTTTCGATTTTTGTTTTACGCGTTAAAAGTTGATTTTTTTAAGAAAATTTTTGTATTATGCTTGAGAACTTCCCGGGGGGACAAGTGGTCACGGTTTTTTGACTTCACAAATTGAAAACAATTTTTGACATGAAAATTTGGAAACGTAGTTCAAATATATCGTAATAACATATAAAAGTTCCGAATCATTTGGATTACTTATTATTTTTTCATGAAAAAAATCTCAAACTTTGCTTATTTTCAGAGCGCTCAGAATGGTGTCCCTTCTGAAATATGCACTAGAGAATCTTTTTTGTTTTTAAACATATTTTCTATTTAAACAAAAAATTCTATAACGTTACAGCGGTTACATTAGCATTAATTTCTTTAATTTTCATGTATGGCAATTATTGAAAATATGTAATTTCATGATAACCTTTTAAAATTGATTATTGAATAAAGTAAATATTTATGTTTCTTAAGTATGAATCTATTACACATACAAAGTCTACTTCTAAGAGAAAAACAAAAAACATTACAAAAACAAAAATTTTAAGTTTAACTTTCATTAACTTTTATTAAATTTAAAATATTTTGTACTCACAGAACAAATCCGTTCAAATCATGCAAAAATCAAGTAGAAAAAAAGTAAAAACTTAACAGCAAAAACGTAGAATGTGCTCAATATTTAGTTATAAATAAAATGAATAAAAAAAAACTTTTATAAATTTAACTACATAAGTAATAGGAAACATACAGTGAAAGTATAATGTTATAAAATACAATACTTATGAGTTAGCACGCAATTTTGACATGTACAACAGAAAAATACTTATGCACACCTGTGTATGCATACATTTAAGTATGCGATTTAATGAATGTATGTGTGTTGGGAGAAACAGGTTCTCTTAAAGACTTCGCCTATGACCAATAAGAAATTGAATTGAAAATATTATATATACTGTTATCTGCTTAGGTTGCTAGGCAACCATAAGTTGTCATCAATTACCATATGACACGATATGTGGTGTTATTGCACTTTTGCTTTTTTCAAAAGCAAATTCTAGGATTTGTGTTACAATTATATTGCATATATGTATATGGTTCCATAAACAACACGGTTCAAAAAGATTGATTATCATGACGAAAAAGTATGTTTCTAGAAAACGAGCTTTAAAATTTTAAATCCCTATTTGACGGACGTGCACGCACCCATGTTTTTAACTATAACTTCGTAATTTTTTCGAATTCGGGAAAATTGTTTCGGCCACACATTCTACACACTTATAGCATTAATTTTAGACGGCAAAAAAACGAAAAATTGTTTGTTTTTTTTTCGATCCAGAGAACAACTGAGCAAACCCTCTAATATCATATCTTTTAATTGGTCGTATATTAAGTTGAGTAGTCGGTGTCAGATACATGCACACGTTAACAGCACTAGCAATTTAGCTGTCTGTCTTGTTATTGTTATGTATAGTACATACAGCAGAGTATGTTGATTATCGCTTGGGGGTTGAACTTAACGCTACGTACGGGGTGTTATAAACAGAGTGAGGTATTGATCCTTGGTCCTGTCGGTTCACTGACTGCCAACATCCCCAAACCAGCGCCCCCTTCATTTACACCAAACACAGACATCAGCCACAAGACCGCAAATATGTACAATTTTCAGATTGTTATTTTATTAACAACACTGTAAAAAATAGATGTAAATTTACAATAATAAACATATTAATTTTACTATGTATTTGATTGTAATTTTAAAATTACTTGTAAATTTATTTAAAATCGGTAAATATTACAAAAAAAATTATAATAATTCTGGAATATTACAATTTTCATATATTTTTACATTTCTATCTTTATTTCGTGTAATTATACAACATTATTTTGTAAAAATGTAGAAAAAATACATATTATCAGTATAATTAATATTAGTAATATTATCATTAATATAATAAAAGTATTTTTTAGAACTCATTATATTAAAATAAAACGACTTTAGATTATAGTTCTGTATTAATAATTGACGTTTCGACGAACTCAAGGTATTTCTTCGTCGAGAAAAAAGATACAAATGACATTTACAGTAAATAAACAGAACATAGAAAACAACTAGTTCTATGTTCTGTTTATTTACTGTAAATGTCATTTGTATCAGTTTCCCTGCATGAAGACGGACGTTAAGTTCGCCGAAACGTGGATTATTAATAAATATTAATACAGAACCTAAAACCGTTTTATTTTAATGTAATAACTTCATCAACAACTTTACATTTTTGAATTGTAATTTTAAATTTATAGAAAGATTATTGTAAGGATATATTTTGCTGTAAATTTACATGATTATCATTGATAACAAAATGTCCAACGATAATGATGAATTTTTTTACAGTATTTATTATACATTTTACATATTTATTAAAAGTTTTTTTTTTCTAAATTTTTAAAATCGATGAAAATGTTGATTAACGATTAATCAGTATCAAGAACTACAGTTTAATATCGAATTTTGTTCTTTAACCGATTTTTTATATCCTAAAACTAGTTTTAACCGGTTAATTTTAGAAAATAAAACTGCAAATAATTTATATATTTTTTGTCAAACTGCAAGTTTATTTTCGTAGCTTTAAAAAAATATTTAAGCGAAATCTTCAGTCTGAAAAAATCAGACTGTTATTCCTGACCCTGACTTCAATCACGAAGCCCCTACACTTATCAGTCAAACTGAAAGTTTGATTGAAGTAATTTTAGCTTTAAATGACTATAAAAATTACGAAAATCGACGAAAATCTTTGGAAATCCATTCATCAGTCTATCAGTCTTGACTTTACAGCTTCAATCAGAATGTCAATCTTTGATCTGAATGTCTTTCCGATTGATCGTATAAGTCCCGCTTAATGTATTAATTGTGAACGTTTAAAGCAGGTAGATCAGCTTGTGTATTTCGGTAATTTATTGTCTAAGGATGGTCGTTTTGATTGTGAGCTTGAAATAAGAGATAATGGGTACTTTTGCTAGAAACGTAAATGTTTCCAAAGAAGCCCCCCCCCCCTCGTTTGAATATATACAATGCTGTTTGGTGCCTATATTGATGTAAAATATCTGATATTTATCTGCCGAATTATTCGTTAGCAGGGTTATTCGTTAGTCGAAATATGAATGTAATATTTAATGTAGCTTTCGTTCTGATTTACGTGATATGAAATTATTAATAAGAATAAATATTTTTTTAAATCGTTTATACATAAAGTAATATATCATATAAAATTTTAGTTCAGCCAAATAATTGTGCAAAATTTTCTTTAGAAAAGTTAGAAAGAAAAAACAAACTCTTTAGTATACACGAAAACACAATAATAATAAAAATGATAAATGAAATTTTTCGTCTGCAAATTCCATTTTTCAAATTGCAAACTCGCAAAATATATTTACATTTCTCAGATATACGATATTCATTCGCCGATAATTTGTTATTTTTAAGCAAACAATATATATATATATATATATATATATATATATATATATATATATATATATATATATTTCAATCTTGTTTTGACATTTCCATAATTTGCAATCGAGGAACGCGAATTTGGGGCGAAAAGAATACGAAAAAATAAAGAAATAAAATCAAAAAAAGCAGAGATATATAAAATAGAATTGAGGCAATGATTACATTTTGTCGAAAGAAATTCGATTGGAATCAATAGAAAGACGCAATAAGCGAGGGGTGGTAGTGGGGAAAAAAGTAATCAGGGCAGGACTCAGACGCTATTCCATCGAGACTAGTAAAATTGTACTGGATTATTTATAGTACTGACTTAACTCATTTTATGTGCATGGAGTTGTTGCTATCGTTCAATTATTGGGTTTCGTGATTAAAATGGAAACCGTTCGTTTGT